>PVIA01002090.1:0-133079 GCA_004024845.1 Tonatia bakeri | reverse complement strand
ATGATGACCCCTTCGGAAAGCCCTTTATTGATTCTGTGCATTATCTGCTCTGTGAATGCTTGGGACCACCCAACGAAAGGCTCGCCATTATTAAGACACTCAGCCGCCCCTCTGCCTGGGGTACAGCCTGCATTTCTTTGTAAGACTGCATCCCACCCAGTGTCAGGCCACAGTTGTGCATCAAGTAAGTTTGGAAGTAGCCACGCCCATGAAGTGGGGAGGAATCAGGATGTGGCGTTAGTAATGCCAGTGCACTTCTTATCTATTAAAGCCACACACACCTTCTTAGACAAACTCAGCTCAGTGCACCAAGAAGCAGACGGAGTATTTTCCCTTCTTATTTCCCATGCAAGTCCATCAACCTATACTGCAAAGAACAGGGAGCGGAGCAAGGAGGAGTGCTGGAATCAGGACACATCCCCTAAAAAGAAGGCTTTGGGAAGAATTTGAAGAGGTAGCAAAATAGCTCTCTAGTCCCTAGATATTGGTACTGACCAATGGAGCTTTGGGGTGATGGGGAGGACAAATTCCAGGGTTTCTTTGGGGCTTGGAGAAATGATCTAGCCAAAGGGTTCTTGGAGTAATGAAAACATGGTTTTTCCCGGCATCTTGTTCGTCTGCAACAGAGACGAAGCCACTAACTCATGCTACAACTTCTTTCTTCCACCTTCTCATAGTCAAATATTTCTAGCACATACTCCATGCCAGGGACATGCCAGGCACAGGCACAATACAAGGGTGTCCTCTTCTCCACAGTATGATTGATCATGGAAAGAGTGGGGGATGGTTCTGGTGAAAGGATTGCAAAACAGACCCTATGACAGAGGAGTGCACTGGGCGCCTGGAAGACGGCAGGACCAGGGGAGACTCATTCTGCAGAGGGGACACCTGCGCTGAGTGCGGAGGGAGGCGGGCCTGACGAGAGGGGGGGAGGGCAGTGTGTCCATGAAGAAAAACGCACGCAGACGCTTCCCTACGCTGCACCTCCACCTGTAATGAACGTGACGATTTCAGATTTCAAATGGCCACGTTGGAGAGACATCCAGGATCGTAAGACAACCTAGGAGGATACCCCCTCCCCCGGCGCACCTCTGGAGTCCTCCTCTCTTTTCTCCGCCAAAGCGCTGATGTGGGGCGGTGCCTGGCGGTTACTGCTCTTCCCCGCAGGTGATCCTTCAGAAGAGGTGCTGGGCTGAGCAACGGTGAAGGACCAAGAGGGCAAACTGAGTTCAGGAGTGCCCGGCTTGGATGCAAGGGAGCAGAGTCTGTCTGGCCGGGATCATAGCCCCAGCACGGCGTGACATCTCGAAGTGCTCTGGTGTCATGAGACCCGCCATCCTATGTCTGATCACCTGTCCAAAGCAGGTTTCTAACCCTATCCCCACGGCAGCTTCCCCTGGAGGTTCCTTATCCCGGGTGGGCTATTCCGCCCGTGTGAGCAGCCTTTCTGTGGGGAGTTCTTTCCGGAGGAGTTCTTTTCTGTCCTGTACCTACATGGGTGGGTACAAATGTGGAGAGAGTGTCTTGAGATTTCTCATGTTATTATTTCTTCAGAGCTTGATTTTTATCAAAGTACGCGGTGCCCTCTGGCCAACCTCCAAGAGCACCACCACAATCGAGCTGTATCTGATGACACAGACTTGTCCCAACAGACCAAGCACAGCACAGACAGCCGGGCGGGGCCACCTTCCCGGGCAGCCCCACCAGGGTGACTCAGAGCTAATTAATCACAGGGACATACTGAGCAAGCACCAAAAATGTGTTTGCTGCGCAGAGGGACCCAGCACACCAAAACCGCCTCTCGGTCTTTCCTGAACTTGAAATACCCTCTTTCATTCCCTGACTCGGGGTCCTCAAGGGCTTGCCTTGGCCTTGGCTTATTTCTCAGCCTGGATTACGTTAGAAAATCCCACCTTTTCATCAGTGGATTGTTGCAAACGAAAGGGCACGAAATGGTATGTGGCATATGCTACAGCTATGATTTTATAAAAATATTAAACATGTCGTAGAACAAAATAATGGAAGACAACATACCCCAAAGGTAATTATTGTCATTTTTGGGATGGTAGACTCAGGAGTGGTGTCTTTTAATTTCTGTCTTGCACCTATTCCGTCACCTGGCTGACCAGGAGGCTTAAGTATCTCAGGATCGAGCCTTGCCACCCGCAGCCGTCAGAAGGTGGAAGGAGGAGCCTCCCCCTTGGCTCACTTCAAACTGCCTCTTGTCTCACCGGGATTGGGGGGTGGGGGATGACGGGGAGGGAGAAACCTGCACGGAAATGACAGATGTCCTCCAGGATGGCATCGCCGTCCCAGCACAGAGTCAGGCCAAACCCCCGTGTTTAAAGTAGGACAGAGAAAAGGGAGGAAACCACAGAAGTCTGTTGCCTTCCCTCTGCACAACGCCCCTCATGCCCCTCCCTTCCTGCGTCCCTGCCTCCAGCACTGGGAGGGGCCAGTCCTCTGCCCAGACTACCTGACTGTCCTGCCTGAGCCTCCAGGGCCACTCCTGTCCTACCCACCTACCCTAAGAGCACAGAACATTTGGCAACTCCGGATGCCACCTCCGTGGTGCGACTCTCCGGTGGTAAACACCAAGTCACAGCCCGCCCACCACGCACTGTCTAAGGTACTGTCTCTCCAAGCCCCCCTTTCCTTACCCACATGGTAAACATACAATCACAGACACATGGGCCACACAAATAAGCAGACCAGGTAGACGCGATGGTCGGTCCCCTCCCCACGGTGTCAGCCGCATCAGAATCTAACCAAACACAACAGCCAGTTGAAAAGGGACTCCGCGCCACTTCCCACATGAGGCTGTATGCTGCAGAAATGAAGTCCCTAGGTCTGGAAAACTATCTTTTCAGCTCTTCCTGATTTTCGAACCTAGAGAGATAATGTATCCTTATGACGATTTTCTAAGAACTGATATTTGCTTTCATTTTAGAAATACAGACACACATGTTAAAGCATGTTCTAGCCTCCCCACAAAGAGTGAAATCTACTTAAATAACAAAGCGGTGACACCAAGACGTATGTGGACAGAGTGGTCTACATACTTTTTTTATCCAAATATTTCCTGAAAATTTACTCAGACGTTCTATTTTTACTACTGTGCCTCAAATTCTAACTTAAAAAGAAGTGATTAAAGACATAGCCCCATTCTCAGAGTTGAGGAAGAGAAGTGACTTTAAAGTCATAAAGCAAAGGAAAACCAACGGCTCATAATCTCGCAAATCTGGACATAGCGGGTCCCTCAAGGGTCCCCGAGTCCCCTGTGGCCACAGTTGGGAAATCATTCCGTCATTCCCTTGAACTGTATCTGGAGCCAGCCCCTCCATATCACACTTTTATCCCCCTGCTCCAGGCAGTCACGTAAGCGGCCCTGGCATTGGGACTCACGTTTATCCCATGACGATTTTTTTCACTCCTGTTCAATGCTGGGCAATGTTCCTGGGGCTGGGAAGGCACCGACGGATAGAGCAGACTTATCTGTCTGAGGAAGGTTGTGTTCTGACCAGTGACCTTACAGGCATGGGTGTACTGACTTGTGAGCTGCCAGCCGGCCGGACTCTGAACCGTTTGTAAAATTTGGTGCATGTTTTCGCTTCTCTAGGGCATAGGTTCTTCGATTTCGTCAGATTTTCTAAAGATACTGTAATTCTAAAACTATTCTTAAGTGTCTCTAAAGTACAGTTCTAGAACATTTGTGGGTTTGGAGTCGGGTCAACTTTTATTCGAAGTCTGGCCCTGCTACTTATTAACTATGGAAGCTCGGACAAGTAAAAACGTGCCATTTTCTGCACCTCAGTTTCGTCACCTATAACACGGAGCTCAGGCCTCATCACGCTCTGTGACCTCCCACTGGATTTTGTATGCAAAGCAGCCGGCACACTGCAAGGTGAGGAGACCCCCACCCCACCCTCACCTTACAGGTGCTGACCCAGAACAGGAGTGAGAGGTTTGAAGCACATTCCAAGTGCAAAGATGGAGCAGGTGGCTTCAGCAGCCAGGGCGTCCTTATACCCAGAAGCTTTCAATTTCAGTGTGGCAGCCACATCAGACACGCCATAGAAGGTTCCTGAGGAAGGAAGGCCCACTTCCGACCACCAGGTTATGACTCTGTGCTGAAGAGGCAGGTGCCTAGACTTTTCTTCAGGGAGAGCTTTATGACCCAGGCACAGCCAGACTTTGCTCTCTGACTCCTTGAGAAGAATAAGTGCTCATTTTAAGCTACACAAAGACATTTGGTACCATTCTCTTAGTATAACTCAAAAGGACACTACTCACGATGCTAATGAGATTATCTTCCGTTTGTTCAGCATTTTCTCATTTTTAAAGACCCAAACAAGCCTTTAAAACAATCCGTTCGAAGGGCCCACAGCACCTGTCTGGTTTTGCCCCAGCTTCCTCTGGCAGTCTCCACGATCACAGCCTCCTCCTTGCTCTCTGGGTCCCGGAGACACTGGCCCCTTTCTGGGGCCTTGAGACAGGCAGGTCTCTTCCTGGGCGATGACAAGCGCTACTTGCAAAGCGGCATGACCAACCACTGCTCAGCTCTCCTTCCGGAAGGACGCCTCCCCTTCCCTGTCTCCTGGAACCCCTGCAGCGCCAGGTGCGTGGCCCTTGCAGTCAGGCATACCTGCATTACGATATTCGGGGGTGGGATGGATATGTGGTTAATGTCCGTCTGTGAAGGCAGGGACCACGTGTGTTCCTGCTCGTTACCGTGTGGCACTTGGCCCGGTGCCTGGCACACAGGAGCAGGTGACATTCGTCGATAGAAGGGAATGCGGGATGAGAGGTAGGTGAGATGAACAGCACGTTCACTCTGCACGTGAGAAAACAAAGTGCATTGCACAAGGGGACCTGACAGCTCAGTGAGACGAAGCCCGGGCCCCCCGTGCATTTTCTCCCTCTCTCCTTCCGGGCTGGACCCTGCTCCAATTAGAGGTGTGCAGTGGGCCCCTGACCGAGGCGTGGGGAGGCTCCGTTCCCGGAGCAGGACGAACCCAGGAAAACTCAAAGCGGCTGACACATACTGAGTGTCACTCCCAGTCACATTCTTCCGGAGGAGATTTCCACCCCAAGTCTCTTTTTCTTAAAAAGCCTGAACTCATGCATTTATTTCTAAATTTCTCTCAGAACTGTAACACTTCTTTTGTGCTCGTGCCTACAAGCAGAAACCGTGCTCAGAAGCAGAAGGCTCCTCATGTAACAATCGGGCTGGGACAGATCAATACGAGCACCAACCAGCCAAAGGAAAGTCCTTGTGCTGCCCGGACGACAGTTCAGGTTCGAGAGGACATGACCCAGGGTGGAATGACAACGCCACTTAACAGCAGGGACCTGCCACATGCCTGGCTCCGCACTGAGAGGCCGTGCAGGGGAGGAGCCGACATCAGTCCCGGGAATCAGAAACCAGTGCAGGCTGTGGGCTCGCTCACGCCCACACCCCTGCCCAGGGTCCAGCAGTGACAACGGCGCACGCTTTCTGACACTCCGAGCCACGCTCCGTGCTAAGAGCTTTGCATGCATATCTCCTCTAGTTGTCAAAACAGCCTGGGAGGTAGTGACTTCTTCCCTCGTTTTACAGGTGAGGACACCAGCCATCTAGACTCCTGTCTCCTGACTCTCCAGCTGCAGCTTCTCACGGATCTAGTGGCCAGAGTGGTCCTCTAAAGCAGGGGTCCCCACCCCCCGGGCCGCGGCACGAGGTGAGCAGCGGGGTGAGCGAGCAAGCTCCACTGGGGGTACTGCCTGAGCTCCACCTCCTGTCCACCCCCCCGCCCCACCGCCTCCACCTGTCCACGGAAAAACTGCCTTCCGCAAAATACGGAAGCCCCTGGTGCCAAAAAGGCTGGGGGGCTGCAGTTCTAAAGCATGGTTCTGCAAACACCAAGAGCCCCACCCACCACTGACAGAAGGATAAAATCCACATTCTTCAGTCTGGCATGAGAGGCTTGCCGTGGTGGACTCCCTTCCTGCTGCCTAAAAATGCCTTGGCACTGCTCCTGTTTGGAAGGAGAGAGCTTTCCCCCTGCTCCTGCTGCTGAAGATGCTCCCTTCTCTGCATCTGCAGCTCCTACTCATTTCCCAAGAGCCGACTCAGCGGCCCCTTCTGGAGGGGAAGCCTGTCCAGGCCTCCTCATACACGTGGCCTCCTCCCCCTCCATTCTTCTGAGACTTATTTCTGGGGTAGTCCCTGGGCACATCACTGGGAGTAGGCTTTGTATCCTTTCTCACTGCTCTCGTGAAAAACTCCTTGAAGCCCATGATAAGCCGCACACGTCTTTGCACCTTCCTCCGAATGCAGTCCTACCCTCCCTCAGAGAAGCGGTGCAGGGTAGAAGAGAGAGCCACGCATGGGAACCAGCAAGCCGCAGGTTCCAGTCTCGACTCCCTTGCTGGGTGGCCCTACACTTCCCTCTTATCTGTAAAACCCAGGACAGTCACATGTGCCTTGCATTAGACTGCCTCTGTAACACAGACTCTGGCCCAGAGTAGGATGCAATAAATTATTAGTACTTTTGATTGACAGATGATGCAATGACTGCTGGCCAAAGTCCTCAAAGAGTCTAAATTCCAACAAGGCACATTCTTACACTGGTATTTGCTTACTGCTGCGTTCTGACACTTGTCGGGGGGGTGAAGGGCAAGAGTATTCCGAGTGCCACCGAGATCCAGGGACGGTGTTCTTCCAAGTCCATGTGATACAGCCACGGCCAGCACTGCGCACATTCAATGACAAGGACTTACAGAAGCAATCTATAGTTAAACCATCATTCTGTCTGACAGAGTTTTCACGTTAGAAGCCCCAGAAGTGTCCAAGCCTTTGGCGTCTCTGGGCCGCACTGGAAGAAGAGTTGTCTTGGGCCACACATTAAATTCACAAAGACTAACAACGAACACCAACGAGCAAATAAAAAAGGTTTAAGTAAATTTACAATTTTGTGTTGGGCCGCATTCACAGCCATCCTGGGCCACATGTGGCCCGAGGATGGCGGGTGAGACACCCCTGCAGGGTGTACAGCATACCTAGGACCCTGGGCAGCAGGAAGCCTCAAAAGAGTTCCAGTCTTTGTTGCCCAGAGTGGGGTCAGCAACCACAGCACCAGCAGTCACCTGGAAGCTTGCTGGAAATGCAGAGTCGCAGGTCCCCGCCCTCGCTCCCCCAGACCCACCCAATCAGAATCTGCATTTTCACAAGCTCTGCAGGGATTGGTGCATATGACAATTCTGGAGGTGCCATTTTAATGCAACCCTCTCTTCCTCACCAAGAAAGGTGAGTTTGCAGACTTTCACGGGTTGTGAAGTCTGCTACCTGCAGACACAGCACCGACTGCGAGCCTTCCACTCCGAGGGCTTTGATTGTGCTCCTGATCCACAGCTGTCTTCTGTGGTTAGGGGAATGTTTTAGGCACTGTTTTGGTTATTTCTACCTTACATACATCGTATTTAAATATGACTTATCACCGAAAGTAAAATTGTTTTTCTTAAAGATCTTATTGACTTAGATGGCATTTAGTTCTAAAACACAGCTAAAGGCTATTACTGGTACAAAATATTTCAATGTGTTTTAATGCTCAACATTAATTTTGTGTAATGAAATTCTGAAATCCCTCCCTTTGAAGTCTGAAAAATGTTCTATTAATGTTCCATGTGATAAAAACAGCTTAAAAATATTTGATTTCCCCTGCAGACATAAAGATAAGAATTCTCTATGATTTTTAAACTCCACATTTCTAAGTCAAAGAATTCCATGACTTTGAAGACTGAGTTTTATTTTTTTTACCTATCTAATCAAGATCTACCCCAACTGTTATCAATATTTTATAAATTTTATTTATAAAAATATATCACCTCCACCACAGACCATGATCCTAACCACAGGTGAGTCCCCTCAAATATTTTCTATATTTGTCTTTGATTTTGTGTTTTCCATCATGGCTACTCATTTACTTTTTAAAAAAGTCCTCACCTGAGGATACGTTCATTGATCTCAGAGGGAGAGAAGGGAGAGAGGCAGGGAGGCATTGGTGTGCGAGAGAAACATCGATCAGTTGCCTCCCGTACTTGCCCCGAACCGGGATGGAGCCTGCAGCTAGGAACGTGCCCTGACCAGGTATTGAACCTGCGAACTTTTGGCTACAGGATGACGCTCCAAGCAACCAAGCCACACTGGCCGGGGCACTACTAATTTACTTTTAGGATCACCTCTATGAAGACTACAATGGAAACATTAAAGACTTCATTTATTCAGCAACTACTGACTGATCTACATGTGATTAGCACAGAATACAAGAGTGAGCAAGGTCAATGTAGTTAGCACCTGCCTTCAAGGTCTGACATGGCAGTTAAACTCGAAGAACTCCTACCAGGACCGGCTCAGAAAGCCGGGGAAGGACAGCCCGGGAAGCCGAAAAGATCTCACTGCTACGCTGAGGAGCGCTGATAGCCCCAAGCTTTTGCTGTGAGATTGACGGACATCAGGTAGGTTCATTTCCCCATCCCTGCACCGGACCCTCAATGAGCACCTACTGAGAGCCACTCACTAAGCCCTCCAAGAACTGACAGGCGATGCCTTCGGGTGGGTTAAGAGAGCTCGTCCATGCCGGCCTGGCGGTAGAACGAGGGTTAGGTGGGGCGTCCCCTCTGCGTGCTCCACAGGGGCAGGCACAGTAGACGCACGGCTTCTCAACCACGAATGTGAAATTCAACCCATAGAATGGAGAGCGAATCAGTGGGGAAGGCCCTGTTATATCCACATTGATTTTACACGTTTCGCCGATGGGGATAGTCACTAACTCAGTAAGTATTTACCTGCTATTCGCAAGGATCTCCTTTGGGTCATGAGCCATGATGAGTACTGGGCACAAAGAAGCGACAGACGCAGACCCTCCCTGCGTGGCGGAGACACACAAGTGACAATGGCAATGCCCTGTCGTGAGGAAGCGCAGGGTGGGGTGCAGCACAGCAGGCAGGTCTCGTCACCCACGTGAGGGATGCAGCTCGCAGGGGCACGTGTCCTCTCCACCTGTGCCGTGGAGGCAGACCCCGTCTGCGCGGACGCCTGGTGGGTGTCAGGGGCTCGGATTTCAGGCTAAGCCTCTGTGCGCGCACCGTACCCATCACTCCTCCCCCGGGGGGCCCATAAAAAGGGGAATCTTCTTGGTTACACACGGCCCATAGTTTTCATTTCCCATCCAAGATTTTAAACAATTGCCGGTAAAAGTGCAAGTGTGGTGCTTCTTCATCGGGCAGTTTTACCAAAGAGATAATTCTCTACGTGGAATACGACATTCAGTTATAAAGGGTCTGCATTTTGGGAGGACACGCAGGCTCAGGGAGAGCAGGCCGCCGGGGTGGGCGAGGAGGCCAAGGAGGACGCCAGCCCGGCCTCACTGGAGGTGGACAGCAACCTCCCAGATGAGACAGTATTCACATTATGCTTTAGATGCATGTGGATAATCTCGTCAAGTTCTGCATAAAAGGAAAGACGATGGGTATGATCCTTTTAATCCCTGAAGGACGTTTAACGCCAAGGCTGGGAGAAAACAGTGTCCCAGGATTTATTCACCACTGAACAGGCAGTCCCTATCGGAACAAAAGGTTGTTCTTTTTCTTTAGAAAGCTGTGCTTGACATACTGCACGAAATGTCCATGTTTCACTTTATAAAATATACATAAAAGCCACAATAACATCTAATCAACCAAAGTTCAATGTCTTTTACTGTTTATCTTTGGGTTTCTTAGGCTTTGGGCTACAAAGTCTGAGGTTCCGTCTTATGTCTATGCATTTATTAAAGAGAAACACCTCATTTTGGCCAAGGCGGAAACTCCTAGGCTCCGTTTTTCCTTTTTTTCTTTCCTCCCAAGTGGCAATCATAGGTTCTAGATGCCACCTAGCTGGGGAAGGCAGTCTTTCAAGTCGGAACACCCTTGTCAGGGGTGTGTTCTCCCCAAATCCCTGTCTTGAGAAACTGCAGCACTCCTTAACTGCCCCTCCCCTTTGTCCCAGCCCTCCCCTCCATGGCTCCCTATCCTCTCATTTCCCAAGATTCTCAAGGTCAGCCTTTGGGCTTGACTCAGGGTGCAGGTCAAGGTCAAGAGATGGCATTGTCCAAAGAAGAAGATGAGAGACCTGTCCGTTTCCGTGTCTCTGGCGTGGGTGCTGTCTGATGTGTGTTACCCTTCTGCTACGTGGACTTGCCCCTTGCAGACGAGCCTGTTTAGATGGCGACGTGAGTTTATTTGAGTAGGCCTGCGGCCTCGCCCGCAAACCGACGCAAACGACAGCCTGCCAGAGGAGTACGTGAGCGCCTGCCCTGGGCCCCGAGGCAGAAAGGCGTCATGGAGCCTCTCATTCAGACCCAAGTGACGACAAAATTGGTAAAGATGAACAATAAAACCTCCACGGAAAGTGACCCGTTTGTTCAGCCAGATTTATTAGAATGCCACTGGGAGGTTTTTTATTCCCCCCTTAGGTAAAAATATTCCTTAGTTCTGTCCTAGCCAAGTGCAGTGAGTTCCCAAATGTGCAGCCCCTCATCAGCAGAATTGAAATTGTGAACCTAAACACATAATTGCCTTCTAATCTCCTAGGAAAATGGCAAACTTTGCTGTTGGATATTTTCAAAACACTGTAGATTATTGGCTATCATAAACAAGTAAAAACTGAATAAGTATCCACTATAAGTAAGTATAATATAAAATGTTATTTCTGGGAAGACTTTTAAAAAATGTATCACAAGTAGGAAATTTAGAATGAAGAATTTGCTACTCCAGTGGAACATTTCATTATGCTGTGACATGCATAAATGCTTATTTTATTAATTAAAAGTTCACATGAACCATGTCAACAGAAGCCACCACCTCACTGAATCTGTCCATCTTTCATGTCCTTTAGACAACCTGATTCGGGGCCAGTAACCCGAAACTCTTTGCTTCCAATTTGCTGTGGTTTTATGTTCAATGTCTTTGCATGTGCCACTGCTGACCCTTGCCAGAGCACCCTGCCCTGCTCCCCATCCTTTGGTGAACTCCTAATGACTCGTAAAAATTCCTCTTGACAGTCGCCCATTCTGAAGAGCGTTCCGCACCCTCTTGCCCACACTCCCGCCTTCGTCTAGTCTGTTGGCTTGCCATGACACCCTGCAGAGCACCAAACACAAGTGCAGCTGGCAGGTGCAGAGTCTAACCCAGGTCTGTCCTTCTCTGATACCAACTTCTATTGCTGCTTTAGACCTGGGAATCAAGTTTTTGAGACCAGCCTTGTGTCTTTTATCATCCTGGCCCCTGGCAGTACCCAGGGTGCGGATGCCACACAACTGGGGGGGTGCAGCAGACAGTGCCCCGGGGTCCTGCTGCTCTCTGGATCACGAGCATCAGTCCGCACCTCCCAGTGTCCATCCCTGCTCTCTCGCTGAGGCCACATCAAACCCATCTCTCCTCACGGGCCTTCTTCAAGGGACCCTTGCCAATAGGCATTTGTTTCTTTTACCATTCTTTCAGCATCTACAAACTCAGTTTGCAGAGCATGAATTTGCAATATTTTTGTAAATTTTGTTGTCTTAAGTATCATGAAAGTTACCTATTTTATGCATCATTTTAAATTTTGATTGAATTATAAAATAGAGACCATGTTCTCTCTCCCTTTTTTTTATCATTTTGCTCTGACCCCTGAACAGAAGAAAGTTCTGGATAAAGCAGGGGCTGGGCAGATACTATCAACTCACCCTGTGAATCACAACGTTGGGAGGAGCATGGGTACACCTGCCTAAGAAATGCCACGTTCCCCTTCGAAATCGACCTCACTCACTGGCACTGTGTTACCGAGCACCATGGGGTCTGAGGTCTCCCTGCATCACTTCTCGGGCCTGAGAAGGACAAACGACAAGAACGACTGATGGTTCTTCCTAACGCGCACGACGTACAAACAGGTAGCCCCAAGCCTTGGTGACACGAGTCTACAGAACGACGCAACCGATGACACCGTGTCTCACCGAGGCAAGGAGCCGGCGCTGCTGTTCACGCTCCTCCGCAGAGTCCGGCCGAGACGCTCAACTGCCAGAAGTGTTAGCAAACACATCTCTTATTTTCCTGACCCAACCACTGAACCAGAAATTACATTTTTTTTTTGCTTTTGGAAAGGCATGTTTTCTTCAAATAAAACTTGAAGAGCTGTATCTACTCATAGAAATGTTGACCATCTTCAAAGGCGAACACAGATGGGTTCAAGAATGACCACACAGACGGGAGGCGGAAGCTGCAGCCGTTCGGAACGGGGATCTGAAAAGCCTTCTATTTCCGTGTACAAGAGTTGATTTATGTTGCTCCTTCTAAGCCAGGCCCTCGAAAAGTTAAAAAAGAAGACACAGCCGTATTTATAACCTAAATCAATACATGCATTGATAATGTAATGTGCTTCAGATCCTTACTAACTTGAACTGATATTCCAGTTTCTGGAAGATACACAGGACGTTGTGGATATTAAATTAGTTAAAGTTGCTATGCCACGATGAATAAGCACTAGCATGGTTCCCTTATGAGATACAAAAAAAACCCCTGCGTTTCATTTCTTTTCTTTTTTTTACATACAGGGATGGAAATAAAAACCCGAGGAAGAACTGTAATACAACGAGAGCCTGAATTTGAAGTCCCGACACTTGTTCTGCCAGCCAGAAGGTGCGCAGCTCCAATGGGACCACCCTGGAGTGCACACCACAGAGCACGGGGTGGGCAAAGTAGGTTTGCAGTCGTTCCCATGGAAACACGAATGTAACTGACGAGTATTACGCAGCTTTTTTTTTTAACTTAAAAGAACACCACAATGGAACTCACAAGACCATGTGACATTGCGGCGTTCTGTTGAGTTAATAAAGCCCTTGTGAAAACCATCACCTGTGTGCCTCTTTCCGCAGGCATGACTGTACATCTGCCCTTGCCCACCCTGTAGCATGCTCTGCGTGCCCCAGGCTGTGCCGCGCTGTGCAAACAATGCCCACCGGCCCTGTCCCCTGCTGGCTCCCAGTCCTCCAACCACCCAGCTGCTTTCCCGTGATCCCTGCTCAGACGCAAAGTCCTTCCCGCTTCGGAGCTTCAGTCCATGTGGCTCCCACTGCCTCGAATGCGTGTCCTAACCTTTCCTTCTAGGGAGTCTGCATCACTCCCCCCTGGAAGGGGGGTAGCACAAAATGTTTTCCTCCAGGAAGTGTTCCCACCCTTCCAGGTGCTGACAGTCCCCCCGCTACACTCCTGAGCCCCCTTCCTTCAGCATGTGGCACTTTCTGGAACTGAAATAAAAGGATTCAAGGTGTGCCGTGCTGTCTCAGGTCAGCCCACACCCAGACCTTGAGTTTTATGAGATCTCTTGGGTGTTTTGGAAGCCGAGCCACCTGGCGAAGTGCGCTGTGGAGAAGAGCACGCAGGTTAGTGATATGTATACTTACACTTCAAAGCACTGGTGCCCGTCTCCTGCTTTCCCACTGTCTTACATGTTAACCTTGAGGTCTGGCCTTCAAGGAAATGAGCGCCAGGGAAGGGTGGGCTTTGGGGAGAAGCACGACCAGAGATGGACCTCCCGCTCCTGTGCGGACCACCAGGCTCCACGAAGTGGCTCCCTAAGCAAAGGCCCCTGATTTCTGTCCTGGCCCCGCTCCCTTCAGCCAGCTTCATGGTCTCCACAGAGGGAAAGGGGGAACAACGGGACCTTCCCGCATGCCTCCGGGAATGTCAGGTCTGTTTCCACAGCTGACGGTCACTCCGACTTTGCCGAGTGAGTCAAGTTAAAAAGAAAAAGTGCAATATTTCACTACAGCTGAAATAATTTTCTGCCAAGCCTGTTTCACATTCGAGGTGGGCTTTCTCTGCATGGACCCCCAGCTAAAGAGCTAAAGCTATAACGTGATATATGAACCGAGCGCTCCAATATGCACACACAGAACATACATTTTTATACACGACTAACGGCAATAATGGCTCTTGACCTGAAAGTAAGCAAATCCATATTCGTTTTCAAGTTAAACATGTTGCTTGAGAGTATTTGACAACATTCGCTAAGGGGGTGGGAGCAGTAGAGGCTTCCCCCAAATCCCTCTGCCGGACTCTGAGAACGGGCCCCCCCCCGCCAAGCATCCCCCCTCCCGTCCTGCACAGCAAGAGCGCCTCCTGCCAAGGCGCAGGGCTCCGGCCCAACTTAGAAACGGGGCTGACGTGTATCTGGAATGAAAAGTTCCACACCGACTTTGTAAATGTGTCTTCAGGACCCAGCTATAACAAAGCCAAGACCAGAAGCTGAGGTTGAAGAGAGAATTAGAGTCTCTAAGTCAGGCTTGGCCTGGAGACTGTTTTTCTATGTTAAAAAGAAAATCCTCCATAAATTGTTCACAAAAATATCTTGAGAATACTCACGCCAGTTGTTTAAAGAAGGAGGTGGTTACTGCTTCACTGCCTCCCTATCCCCTGTCGGCCTTAGTACTTTCTATGTTTCATTCACTGTAAATGAACAGATATTATATGCAATTTCTGGGTTGTATGTGTTTTCAAGGGATCACGATATCTGGATTACTGAAATTAAAAAAAACACACTTCTACTCCCCTCTTCTGTAAAGATCCCGTGTGTCTTTTAAGAGCATTGAAAGCAGTAATAGGCACTTGCAGATTGACCATCATATATTGATCTTCTGTATCTATGTCAAGTTCATCCCTGAAACCTTCCGTCCTGCAGGCAGGTGCTGCCACTCCGGTCCAAGCAATCAGCGTCGTTCCTGCCAGCCCTGGGTCTGTTTTGCTGCCACTAATTACTTTCTTCCTTGTGTGTCAAAAGCATATAGGGAATATCATATATATCTTTTCTTCTCTCTCTTTTTAAGTAGTAAACTGAGCAGACATGAACCTACACATCAGACAAGTCTGTCGTTAGTATCACAGGTCACTTGTCACGCTCTCTGAGCACATCATGGGCACAACCGTACCTTTCGAGCAGCCGATGTTACTCCCTATTGATGCTGAACAGTGAAGGCACACCTCGACTTTGACCTCAGCCTTTGCCCAGTACACACACGGCCGACACCTCAGGCTGCAGCTGCTCGGAAGAAACCGGGAGGAAGGCCTTTCCCAGGCCCTCCTGTTTGCTGTCTCCGGCTGACAGCTCTGTTCACAGAGACCACTCGACTCTTCTCTACATAGAGAGGAAAGAAAATGCATAAAGACAATGGATACAAAATCCCGGTAGAACCTTGGATTTGGAATCCATTTCTTCACAAAACCTTTTGATGTGAAGTGCTTTAAGGTTTTTAAATGTTAATCCCCTCCTCTTGCCTATCTGTCATACGTTGGATTACACTTTCCAAATGTTACATGCCGGGAGACAAAGAAAGAAGGGGATGAAAGAGCCTTCCAAAATGCACACGCTGCCTTCTGAACTGTCTGACACATGATGCATTATAGACCCTAGAGTTTCATCACCAGTCCTGGGAAACCTAAAGTGTCTTCCATCCCCAGCGAACAAGTAAAGCTGTAGAGTACAATCCATTAACTCACGGAAAAGCCCAAGGACACTGAGCCCCACCTGCCCTTCCCCCAACACAGGCTTGACAGTTCGGTGGGGTCGCACAGGAAAGCCACAGGATGCATAAAACCGGTTTACATAGGTAACGGGAATAAACAGGAAACCCCGCACCCCCACCTGGCATTCCTTGGGCTACTGCAGGAGGCTGGAGGGCCCTGGGGAGTTTTAGCAAACTGGGGCTTCTGGGAGAACTTTCTCCATCCATTCAAACTCCACTTATGTTCACTGAAGTTTTTGAAAAGAGGCCATCGAGGTACGAGGCTGAAGTTGAGATGAAATTTTACTTCAGGGTATGTCAATAAAATAACTTAAAGCAGACACGGCCCCCGATGAACTGTGCCCGGCCCTCACCCTGTTCCCTCTGGTTTCCTTCCTGCCCTCAGAAACGAGGGGAGGGGAAGGGAAGGAAACTGCACTGTGAGCGTCTGCGACGATGAAAGTGGGGTTTCCGAGTGGGTCCCACAGACCAACAGCGTCACCGTTCTCCGGAGGCTCCCGAACCCCTATCTGTCTGACTTGACCTTCTAACCGGTGGGCTCCAGATTGCATACGTTGAGAAAGCAACCCAGGTGGTTCTTCTGTACTGATACTCGAGGATTAATTACATGACGTTGCTTGAATGCTTTCACGTAGGTTCTCTTACTGAGTGCTTTAAGGATCTGCAGGGTCCAGCACAAATAACGCCCCTTTTCCATTACAAAGTCTTTTATTACAAAATCACAAGCATGCAATTCTGTACCATAACAGCATCACACTGGAGCACACCGCATGACACTTTAGGTGAATGCTCACATTAAAACTATACATTATGACACCTATATTATTACCCTACTGACCACACTTGAGCAGGCCCTCCCTCCGCCGGACGCTGCGTGTCTCCCCTCAGTTATGGTGGCCCATCGACACCCCAGCGGTGCCGTGTGCCACTTAGCTTGTGTGCTCACTCTCGGCCTAAGCAGAAATGGCTGAGCTACCCTCCCATCCAGGAGCCTCATGAGAAGACGGACCTGATCAGGGGACTCCGTGGAGTCGCCAAGCTTCTGTCAGGTCAGCTTCAGTTGTGTTACATGAAAAATAAATAGAATTTGCCCTGGCTGGTGTGGCTCAGGGGACTGAGTGCCAGCCTGTGCCCAAAGGGTCACTGGTTTGATTCCCAGTCAGGGCACAGGCCGGGGTTGCGTGCCAGGTCCCCAGTAGGGGGCGCATGAGAGGCAACCACACATGGATGTTTCTCTCCCTCTTTTTCTTCCTTCCTTCCCCTCTTTCTAAAAATAAATAAATAAATTCTAAAAGAAAAATGAATAGAATACTGTGCTTGTGAGGCCTGCTTTCAGTATTAAATATAAAACATGTGTGCCTGGGACATGGATAGTGCTCTAAATGGTGCCGTAGCTATTATAATTTTCCTGGAAAGAAATATATCTATAAAATAATTGTATATTTGTCCACAAATAGTGCTTCAGTCTTCCAATGGCGCACCAGATGTGTGATGATTAAGCAATGTTGCCATTTAAAAATGCCTGTAACAGCCGCATATCTGCTGTCTCCGTGAAAGATTTTTTTTGGAAGACTACATTTATTTTTAAAAATACCAGTGTGCCTGCTTGAAATATTTTTAAAATGTTGTTTCAAGTACACTTTAGAAGTATGCAGTGATTATCTTTGGGTGCTTTTTTACAATCTGCATGTTATCTATAATCAGCATGTTAGTTTCATAAGTAAATAAATACAATGTTTAATGGGGGAAAACTGTCCTTTCGAGTGCACATCCGTGGTGCCATCTTTTTTACACTTGGAGAATCGATTTGCTCTTTAGAATAGGTAAGTGTTCCATGGTCAAAAACGTTGCCAAGGTCATTTTTTCCTTTGGGGACATTGACATCCAACCAAAATGGAGTGAAACTCACTTTCCTGTGTGGCCCCCAGCTGGTGACCCCAGGAAGAGCTTTGAGCTCTGTCTGGTTGAAGGGCGGGCTGCTGACGACAGCATCGTTTAAATGTCTTTCGAAGCATCTTTCAAAATTTGTCTCATTTTGGTTTACTCATGCCTAAGACATCCCGTGTTGTTTATTTTTCATATACGGTCTCTCCGCGGGCTTTCCTGGATATGCCTCACTTAGTTGGTAGACGCCTTTTTCCCACTGTGAATCTATCTGCCCATGACTTGGAGATCAAGCGGCAGCCAAGAGTAGTGGTGACAGTGAATGTGTTGTGACATATAGTTCCCCCTACACACACACACACACACACACACACACACACACAGACACACACACACACACAAACAGAGAGGCAGAGAGGGAGGCAGAGAGAGGTTTGAGGTCTCTCGAGACCTGGGTTCCATCTCTGCTTTCAGAACACTCCCTAGGCGTTGTGAACCCAGGCCAAGAACCACATACACTTTAGAGTCCAAACGTCTTCATGATAAAACGAGGGTGTTCGTGCTGCCCAGCCTGCAGGTCATCAGGGGGAAGCAAAATGAACTCGTGTAAGGTGCCCAGCGCAGTGGCTGGCACTCAGCGAGGACTTAGTCAACACAGCTGCTGTCGGTGTCCCCAGAGTCTCAGTGCGGGGGGCACTGGTTCCCCCCAGGGCAGGAGGCCACTTCGCCTTTGTGAAAGGCTGGCCAAGACAGAGAGAAACAGGGCTGAGAAAGAGTTCTCTCTAACCATCTCAACCATCTCCCGGGTTTAGCTCTCAGTCCCTTGGAGGTCAGAAGTGCAGGACTGATATTTCCCGCATTCCGCACAGGGGACTTGGGTCACAGCGAGATTTCTGTGTGTGGGGGGCAGTCAGCTATCAGTGGAGGCAGGAATGAAGCCCAGCATTGTCTCCGGGTGGGCCCTCCACCAGTCCACTGTCTTTCACATGCAGATGCTCGCTGTGCAATGATTTCATTCGAGGCTTTTCATCGGGAATGCCGCAGAGGGGCTGCTGCCTGTGTGACACTTTGTTGGTGCCCTGGTGACATTTGCAGGGCCCCCGGGCGATCGCAGATAGCTGAGGATTCCAAAGAGCAGCCCCGAGAACAAAAGGGTGAGTGTTACACAGCAGCTGTGCGGAGTCCCAAGTTGTTCACCATGAATTAGTACTTTTCTTCTGCCTTGTTCCCCTCGCCCCCCATCCGTATGTTGGAGAAATGCATCCAGCTCCCCAGCCCGCCCCGTAAGAGGCTTCACTTATGCTTAATCAAAGAACTTGACTATTTTAAATGAAATTTTATAAAACCTTTTTAACCATTGACCTAAAACCATTCAATCTCTGTACTGAAGTCAGAGAATTATAACATTTCTTATCAGAATGATAAGGCGTCATCAAGACTTGTAAGTTGCTCGAAAGAAAGGATGTTATCACACTCATTTCTGTGTCCCCAGCACACGATAGGCAACCTTGCATGAAGCAGGCCGTTGGTAAAAGCTTCTGAATGACGGAACACACCCGGACTGAGCCCCAAGCCCCAGAAGGGATGACTGAGTGAATACAACTCTCCATTCCAAATTGCATTTCAAGGGGGTCCCTTTAACGTAACTATTGCCCCAAAGCCCTCAGAAACATGGAGCAGCCCCGATGGGGAGGCTCAGTCGGCTGGAATGCCATCCGCGCACCAGGAAGGCAGCAGGCTCCATCCCCCGTCGGGGTGCGGACCAGAGGCAGCCGGTGGGCGCTTCTCTCTCCCAGTGCTGCCTCTCTCTCTCTCTGTGTCTCTCTCTCTCTCTATTGTCCTCCCTCTCCCGTCCTTGCTCTCCAAGATTAATGGTATAAAGTAGCCTTGGGTGCGGATTAGAAAAAAGAAAGAAAAAAGAAAACCTGATGAAGAGCTCGCAGGAGCCCGACTGTGGAAATGAGAAGCTGCCAGGTCTGTCGCATGCCACACGCACATCAGACACTTTAGACGTGCAAGCCCGAGCAACCACACCCAGACTCGGAGTGAAGAACCCCTGGGAAGCCAGGCTGGGGGCAGGAGTTCCCTAGTCTTCTGCAGGCCCTGCTAATTCAACAAAAGTCACCTTGAAAAGCCACAGAAGACCTCATGGTGTTCGCAAACCCATGCAGGCAAAGCACCTCTTAACGGTACTCTTTAACCCGGCAGGAGCCAGGAAACTTAGAAAACGTGGCTATAAAAATAAACAGGGGCTTGTGATGCTCATTCCAACCTGAAACGGAGAAGGGAAAATGGCTCCAGTGACCCTCAAGTCCTAGAGTGGGAAAAGTGGGTGCTGACGCTCTGAGTGGGGTGGGTGGGGGTCCACACGCCCATCATCTGGGCTCCGCTCACCTGTCCAACCCTTTCTCCGCCTGCGCCCCTTCCTGACCCAAGGTTCCAGCAACACCCATCACCACTCCAGCAGTGCTGTGCTTCTCCTTAGAGGGAACTTCCTCTCCTGTGAGACCCAACTCAGGGGTTATCTCTTCTGTGAAGTTAGTCCAACCTCACGCCTCCATCCTCCACCTGCCTCCCTGTCTTCTGCGTGTTCCTGCTACCACGGGTCCTCGAGGGGGAGGCTGGATGTCCTTTCTATCTTTTTATTCTCAGGGCACAGCAGAGCGCAGTGTCTGGAATACGATATCCACTTAATAAATGTTTTTGCTTGGACGAATCAGTCTAGCTAGTCCCTCCCCCTTGTTTAGAGACACCGAGGGCCAGAGGTAATTCCCGCCCTCTTTTTCATTAAGCAACACACCCGTATGTGACTAGCAAGTAGTGTATCTTTTTATAACTGAGACATGAACTAGAGCTGATACTTCCAGGAGGCCTCTAGAAAGTCTTTATGCTTCTACTCTCGACCTCTCTTGCCTTTTCTTTCCAACTTTTCCATCACGCACCACATAATAGTTCGTAGCAAATCAGGCCCAAGGTCATACTGGGGCTCCTTCCCAGGCCATATGGCTGCAGAAGCCTGATGCTCAGTGAAACCCTCCTCCGTGCTGTCACTGTGCCCTAAGCCCCACCAGCACCCTGACTTTCCGCAGACGCCCGCAAGCACCCCTTGCTTCAGGACTGACCCACACGCATCCTGTTCCCTCCTCTCTGCCCCAGACCGAGGAGGGTCTCTGCTCCGATCCCACCACCCCAGCGAGCCCTTCTCTGGCCATCGGGTCCAAAATAGCCCTTCCTTTCATCCAACAGCTTCTTCTTACTGTTCGCTTTTCCTCACAGTGTGTCTGTCCGTCTGTCCTTTACAGCACCCACTACGTGTTTGTTTAGTGTCATCTGTCTCCCCGCTCCGATGGGGCCCCGAGTGGGCATTGGTTTTGTCTGCCCGTATACCACAGAATCCCCCATCGCCGGGACAGTGTTCGCACGGCAGGCACCGATAAATACTCGCTGAATAAGTTAACTCAACGAGAACGTGAAGTCTCTGTAAGGAAAAAAAAAGCTAATATAGTTTGGAAAAGTTTTTTAAGACCGTATTTTTCTTTAGCTTTAAAAAATGGTCAAAAAGGCACATTTTCATCTTAAATAGATGAAAAATTAGTATTTAAATTACAACGAGGCTTTCTCCTCTTTCCCCACACTGACCTGTGATAACAGCGGTGGTGTTAGTTTCTCTTAGCTATAAAAGTGCTCCTTGGAAGGAGGCCAGAGGACAGGGGAGGGTTCTCCTGCTCAGCCCCAGAGCTGACAGCAGCACCACACCCCTGAAGGGGGAATCATAGCAGGGCAGGTAGGGTCTGGGGCCACAGAGGTGCACTGCACACACCGAAGGGCCAAATCCAGCTCCTTGAATGTCCTGAGACAGTGGTTCGGGCCGTCACCACTGACAAACATGGCTCATGGGAAAGGCTCTGCTCCTGAAGGTAGGGACCATCTCTCCCTGGAGAAGGTTGTACCCTGGACTAATTTCAGGTACGGGCATTTTGCTTATGAATGGGTAGACAACAATAAATCTAACCTGTCACCCCAGAAGTCACTTAGTGTGACGTGGAGCTGGACTCTAGTCTCCAATCTGTCACTCGTGAGACGTGTGGCCTGCGACAGGTTCGTGGACTCTCTCTGAGGTTTGTTCGGCGCTTGTAGAACGAATGGCTTAAACCACACAATCTATAAGGCTCCCCTGTGCTCTAATACTTCACATTTTCTTTCTGGAGTTAAAATAAGAAGAGGATGGGAGGTTGACTGGAATTTCCTCATAATATTAAGGAGTTCCCGTGGTCACCGGAAGGACCACGCACCGAAGGAACACAGTGCCGGGCAGGCGGTGCGTGAACAGCAGCAGACCCCTGGGAGGCTCGTTGAAGATGCCTGCCTGCCGCAAGCCCTCCCCACCACCCCACCCCCATGGCCTCCTAGGGAGGATTTTCACTCCAGGAACCCAGGAGCCTGCAGGTTATAACGCTAAGCTTCTCCACGGGCAGCTCAGACAGTCACCCGGGTCTGAGAGCCGGGGCTTTGGTTAATAGCCACTGACCGATCCCACAGCGCTGAGCTCCCCTGGGAGCACCGGGCAGGAGCCTGGACTCAGCCCTCAGCCATCGCTGCCGGAGGGACCACGCCCTTTCCCTCATCCTCCCAAACTCATAAACGTGGTCGACACTGTAGCTCTCCCGCTGCCCCCCTCAAAGGACTTTCGTGGGGGACTTGAGGCTGCTGTGACATTGCCGTCGTGGGAAACACTGAACCGGACACAGGTGTTACACAGGTGTTCCAGATCCTCACAATCACCATTGTCATCATTGTGGGGACCCCGCAAGGCCAGGACACCATGGGTGGCTCCCATCTATTGCCCCCTGTGATCACCTTGAGGCCACATTGTCACTGTGACACCATGAACATCACCCTTTTCTAAGAACCAGACAGGGATCGTGGTGTGGGTCCCGGGGTTACCAGGATCTCTCAGATCTTACAGCCACGTGAAGGGCGCTGCTCCCACAAGCTCACGCAGCTGCCAGCGGTAATGCTCCTGGAGCCAGTGGTGGACCCGTCCAAGCCTTGGTTTCCTCCCACAGGAGTCCCATGGATGATGGCTGGGCTGGACCCAGCGACGCAAGCATCTGGGGGAGGGGAGCCCTGGAGGTGGGAATTCATCCCAGGGTTCACTGGCCCAGTGCACCCTCCGGGGCCTTATTTTCTTAGGGGTGGAACCGTTTTTCTGACTGTGCTCTGGTTCCGGAGCCTGGAGAGGAAGGCTTTTTCTAAATTGAAGCAAGTTGCTGTGGGTACTGACAAGGACCCTGCGGGTCCTCACCCGGGAGCTTGTCCATCTGCTGAGAAAACACCTTAGGTCCCCAGCGCAGTGCCCAGCCCTCGACAGGGGCCAGTGCAGGGCAGCTGTTCATATTACAACTGCTATCGATCTGCCTGCTCAACCAGCACGCATCACACACCTTCTGTGCCTCAGCGACGGTGCCAGGGCAGCTGGACTGTCCACAGCGCATAAGACACTGACCCTTCCCTGCTGGAGATCGTGCCCCAAGGACAAAGACGGACAGTGAAGGAAATTACTGTGTCCGAGTTGATACAGGAGGCAGGTCCACAGCAATACCCAGAATGTGGGTTTCTGGATTCGGATGACCAAGCCATGGAGGCTGCCCCGACGCTGGCAGACTTCCTGTCCAGAGAGTGAAATTCACCGGCGCTCTTCCACGAAGCTGTCCCCGTGGCTGACACGTCCCGTGAGTTCAGAGCTACACGCCCACGGAATGGGCTTCCAGAGCCACCGCCACCAGCTCCCCCTTGTGAAACCGGAGCCCACTTTCCTACAGTGTGGCCTGAATCTGTGGACATGGAATAAACTCCGCCTACTTGTCCGTGTTACTACTCAGAACTATGCAAAACCCACTAAAAATTCATGCACTCATTTTATTTGATTGCTTAGAAATCCTTTGTGTTAAACAGGGAACTTAACTTTCAAACAAAGGAAGATGTCTTTTTTTACATTATTAGATGAGATTCTCTAACTTCCATTCGCAGAGGGGGGTTTAACCTCCGTAATGTCTGAGACAAGGCGCTGGTCAGCTCTCCGGTTCCCCGCCGAGACAGAGGGACGCGGTGACGGAATAAAAGGTCGGCAGCTGCATGCTGGAGGCCCCTGGTGACAACCATCCGGCTTTATGACTCCTTCTCCCAATTTCCTCTTCTGAGCAGGGTACTCCCGGTGAAGCCCGCACAGGAAACGGCCTCCATGAACTTAATAGCAGCCGTTCAATAAATTAATTATGGGTATTGCAAATAAAATTTTAATTAAGAAACAGCTTAATTAAATTCTCAAAGCAAGACATGGATCTGACAATCTAGCCAACCAAGAATGTAATTTGTTGTAATCTGCACTACTTAAAAAAAACAACTAAATACAATATTGGTTTCAATGGATGCAAAGATAATCATTATAACTCTGTAAACACTAGGGGTAGTTTTATTGCCTCATTTCAGAAAGACACTGTTAGAATCAATAAACAACAACATAAAACAAACACACTTTCTCAGGAGGCCACCGTCCCCAAGAGCAAAGGGTGCAGAGCGCGTGGTCTGTGGACCGTGGATGCTCAAGGGCAAGCGCCAAGGTCCCTCCAGTCTAATACCCTGCGATGTCACATGTCCCTTCTATCTGACTTAACTACACCCCATCACCAAAGGCGGTGAACGTACAAAGCCAGGCACGACCCCACAAGAGGCTGGGTGCAAGACTAGCTACATCACTTGCCAGATCCAGTGCAAAATGAAAACGGGAGCCCTCCGTTCAATAACTATAAATAATACCACCCTGGCGGGTGTGGCTCAGTGGACTGACTGCCAGCCTGCAAACCAAAGGGTCGCCAGTTCAATTCCCAGTCAGGGCACATTCCTGGGTTGTGGGCCAGGTCCCCAATAGGGGGCGCACAAGAGGCAACCACACATGGATGTTTCCCTCCTTCCCTCCCCCCCTCTCTAAAAATAAATACAATCTTTAAAAGATAATAATATCAAGGTGAGAACTACAGAAATTAAACCGAGTGTGGGCCCCTTCGGAGCCCTGCCCGAGTGTGGCGCAGGCCCGAGACTCCTAGCCTGTCCCCCTCCTTCCGTCTTGGATTCCCGCAGGTGTGGTTCCAACAGCAGGAAGAACCAGCCACACGGTGCGGAGGCTGGAAACGGACACGGACGCAGCACTAGGAAGACGCCGGCGGGCCTCCGGGGCGCAGGCCTGGGCGCCTGCCCTCTCCCTGTCGGACCGTCCAGTAAACTCCACCCCGGGGAGGAGCTAGAGGACTTGGGCTCTCATTTCCAGCGGGGGCGTGGCCTGGTTTGGGTGACTCGTGGCTTTCAGATGACCGAGAGACGACCTAGTCCGACCTTCCTCATCCTAATGGGGCCCCATCCAGTCCCGCCGAGGCCAAGGACGCGGGAACAGATTCTGGTGACCAGAGCTGACGATCTTTCAGAAAGACAGACTGTGCGCGTGATGAGTGATTCGGGCCACAACACGGGTGGATTCACACGGATGCCACGCCATGCCGCTGACATGCGTGGGACCGTGTTCGATGTTTTATCCCAGGCAGAGCCAGGCGAGTGGGGCTCACATCTCGGGCTCTGGAGTGGGTCCCTAAGAGACGGGGACAAGGCAGAAGAATCTAAGTTTTGAAGGGGGGTGATTTCAGGCTGGAGCTAAAAGCACCGCTTTACCAGGGAATATGCCTTTTCTGCTTTATTCTCCAGTGTTTTTTTCTTTAATAAACTCTTCTCCCGTGTTTATTAGGAGCCAGACACTAGGCCAAATGCTTTAAAAACTTTAACTGACTTAGCCCTGTAAGTACTATGCTTACCCTTCCCTTCAGAGATGAGGAAGAAGAAACGGCAAGGTCGATGCTCTCGCTCAAGGACCGACGGCCTCAGCGGTGGCGGCCGGGTTCATACCCACGCAGCAGCCGGGGCTGCAGCAGCTGCTCCGAGCCGCTAGGTGGTGAGGCCACGCTCAGCACCTCCCGGCGCACCGCCTTGGGACCTGGGGGTGTGGACCGAAGCTACCACCACGTGCATTGACTGCACTGCGCGATCTGTGCTCCCTCCGGGCAGGCAGCCCCGCGCAGCAGAAGTTTACATAGATGTTAGGGCTGAGCGGATGCGAATTCCACCCGTGTGAATCACCACGGCACCGTTGCAATCACATGCCTGTGACGCTATCTCAAACAGCTTCCACCCCTTTCCACCGTTAGGGTGCCACTGTAAAGATGCGATTTCTGACCCGCGTGCCATGGCTCGCCGGTGCGCTGCTCGGATCTTTACAACATGCAGTAGCTGAGTGCTCAGTCAGGGGCACTGACCTCTTTGCCCTCAGACTGTCCAATACAAAATGGCAACAGCCAACACAACAACAGCCATCCGGTGTGGATGAATCAAAATGATGCCTATTTTTTCTTGACAGATCGGCAGAAAATATATTTTGGGGCACGCTGCCGAATGTGAGTAATTAGTTTGTGTGTGCCGCCAGATGAAAAAAAAGCTGGAAAAAAACCACTGCTCTTTGGTTATTATTGCTCTGACTTAGATTGAAGGGCTAGAAACCAAACACGTAGCAAAAACTTGGTCTTCTTTCTTTCCAGACAGAATAAAAGAAAGCAATCATTGAAATACGTAAAAGCTTTGTTTGGGTAATTTTCACACTAACAATGGCTCCTCTTCTATGTCTATTGTTTATGAAGCCTTTTGGGGTGAGGGAGAGAAAGTAACTACGTAATTTATTTATCAGACTGGCAGTTCGTGGCCAGGAAAAGCACAGTCTGTCATGGTTCTGGAGAGAGTTCTGTAATGAACACAGCTCCGAGCCGGGCCAGAGAGAGGCACGCTGCCCTCCATCTCTGCGACGTCACCTAGCAACCCTGCATCTCCGCGGGCTGGAACAGCAGTATCACTTACACTGTCACCCTTCCCACACATCCCATCAAATAGTTGTGCTTTTAGGGTATTCTTCTAATGATAAGTATTAAATTTCATTAGGAAGCACTCTCAATGATCCTTCAAGACACCTGGCAATGTCTCCACCTTATCCAGCTAGAGAGAGAATAAGAAGCATAGGGTAAAACGTTCCAATTTAATGTCGGTGCTAGTAAGTGTATTAGTTTTCAGGAGGTTGCAGAAGCATTATCTCTTGTTCATTTAATTTCCTACATAGGGAGGAGAAAGAAGTATTAAATACACACAGTACCCCATGGCAGCCTATCCATCAAATGTTCTCTTTTGCACCAAATAGCAGAACCAGTGTTCTGAAATGTTTTTCTGAGATAAAAATGTTACTAAGGCAATATTCTGTCTGAGAATGTAAGATGGCTCGACACGGCAGATTTGCAAATACAATATTATGTAGTCATGGCACATTCTAGAGTGTCCTTTTGCAATTTCTGGAAGCCAGCTCTATTTCTGGTTAAAGAGATGAGTTAAGTGGTTTGCGCAGCATAATAAAATGTGTGTGCCTTGCCAGGATAAAGCCACAGCACTGAATTAATATCCTGCACTACAGTCCCAACAGGGTTTGACAGCGATGCTGTTTCATGGCTCAATAGATACTTATTGACTAACTACAAACACGACAAAAATGTTTGTCCTTTAACTGGACTGTTTTAGAACTAAACATTCAAGGGTTCGGAAAAAAAGCCCAGGAATGTTGTAACACTTTCAAAACACTGTTGTTTTCCTTTTGCAATATCTCTCAACTTGCAAAGGGGCAGAATGGAAGTACAGTGTTGGATGAACCCCCAGAAAGCTCTAAGGTCTCCAAGCAAATTCTTCTTCCTGAGTTGTTTCGTTCAGCATAAGATACAAAGACACAGAAGAGGAGCCGATGTGGATTTCACACACGTGTGCTCCGGGTCTAAATGATCAAATTGGTGTCTGGCAAACATTGTGTCAAATGTTCTTTTCCAGATAATTCTAGCCGACTAATGGAGCTCATGTCTCTATCCAGGGTAACCAACCACCAGCAATAAACGAACACCAACCTTTCTTTACTCTAGTACCAGGAGGAAATTGTGTTATTGCCTAGGGTTGGCCAACCTACAGCTTAGGCAAAGTTTAAGCTGCACTCCTTACAAACACAACAATTTAAGATGTTATCTATTTTTCTCTGAGAAATTCCCCCTTCAATCCACTTTATTACGGATAAACCATAACCAATAAACAGATGCAATATTGGAAATTTCAGTATACAGGACCTTTCTTGTAAGCTGGGCGTTGTTTGATTAGACCCTTTCCAGATCTCATGACCCTGGAGGAGTCAGCTTCCCAGTGTAAAACTCGTACCCCATTATACGTGGGGCCAACAAGTTAGAGTCACCATGGAAGTATTTCTGCTAAGGCCGTTTTATTTAGTTACCTGTATTTTAATTTTTTATGTGTTTGGGGGGCAAGCTTGAGAAGTCTTTTCTTCAAATATTATCAAAGAACTTTTACTTTTACTCTCTAATATAATCTCTAAATTAAAATGACATTTTATTAGTGAGACTTTCTATGATTGTTTTCTATTCACCACAGTCCTAGGACCAAATAAATACTAAATCTGTCACAAAAGATTATTCGATAGAGAACTACAGGTGTTCTGTTTCTGCCTTAAGAATGCTGAACTTAGGAACGGTGTCGCTATTTTCCTAATTCCCCAAAAGTTTACCATGTACATGGCACAGGGTGGGGAGAAGCAGTTTAGAATTGTTTGTGTGGAAGGTAACACAATAACTGACACACAACAAAAATAAAACCTGTTTTTCGGGCTCACAATGGTAAATACCCTGTAGATGAAGTTCACACCTACCTATTGTGCCATAAATAAAGGATGCCCTTGGACTTGGTCCCCAGGGCCTTCCTCTTCTCTGTAGTCTTTTCCTGAGTAGCCCCATCTAGTCCAATAGCCCCCGGACACATATCTCTGGTTTGGACCTTTTCTCCCAAACTCAAACAAAGAGAAATACAACTCTTTGACTCCTAGTTTTGGATGTCTAGTAGGCATCTGTGCCCTAAATTTGGCCAAAGAAGAATGCCTCATTCCTCAGCTGTCATATGCAAAAAAAAAAAGTTTCGTTTGCAATTGATACACGCACACCTGCCAGTGGTCCCCATCTCAGCCATGGGCTGCAAACCAGGCATCCCTGACACCTGTCCCTCACCCCTAGCAACCAAGTTGTCAGCACTGTCATCTCCACATCCGAGACAAGTGTCTAATCTGTCCCTTCCTCCTCATCCCATCACTACCACTCGAGTCCACGTCACCGTTCCTCCCTCCCCCAGACCACTCCACTAGCAATTTCTTCAGGTCTCGCCACCCCTCTGCTTCAAACCCCTGCTTCTTTACCAGGGGAACCAAATCTGACCTCGCTGCCCTGGCAACAGGCCTGACCTGACCTTACAACCGGCTGAGCATCTACTCCTGCCACCTGCTCACACCACCTTTTTCCATCGTTCTCCAGACGCACTGGCCTTCTTTTTTCTTTGTTCCTGTAAAATGACATGTGCATTCCAACCTCACTTAAGCAAAAACTTTTTGCAGGGACGTCGAATATGACCTTGTACTGGGCACAGACTTCGGTGCGTTATCATACGGTAGCCACCGTGAGTCAGGGGCTCTCCACCTGCACTTCCCATTGAAACACCTCCAGGACCTAAAAAAAGGCCAAACCTCAGGCCCCATCTGAACCGAATCAGAGCCTCTGGGACTCAGCCAGGACCTCTGAGAGGGGCCCGGATGATTCCGTGTGCAGCTGCGGCTGAGAGCTCTACCTGACGTGCTCTCCTTCTCCGACTTGGGCTGCGTGTGCACTTGACTTGCAATTTTTGTTACTGCTCACACAGATCACATCTAAATGGACTCCCTCTAAAGACTCGTTAAGGGAAAAACAACCCTGACAGAGTGGGCTGGCTGTTCCATAAAGTGGCCGTGAAACAGGAGGGCAGCGCTGTGACAACACGGAAAGGGTCAGCCAGCATCGCCCTGCACTTTTGAAATCGGGGAACACACTTAGGCTTCAGTAAGACAAGGAGTGTGCCCTTGTTCTGCTCCTGACGCCGCTCTGCAGTCAAGTCCCCGTCTCCCGTTTGCATCGCCTCAGGGGTGCTGCTGAGTCGCTCAGAGTGAAGGAACCTGTCCGAAGGTAAGGAGAACCCTCTGACACTTGGTGGAATTAGCATTTCTAGCAAAACTCAAAGTTTTCAGTGTTTTAAGTTAGCTCAGTGATTTTCAACCCTTGTGCCAAAATAATTTTTTAAAACATGCAATGCCTGACTGTTTCATCATCAGGGGCATGGACCTCTTTTCCTTTAGATTATAAACAACAACAACCACAACAAAAACGACAACAGCCAATGCAACAATAGCTGTCCAGTAGAAATGAATCAAAATTATACCTACTTTTTTTTGTCAGATTGGCAAAAACTGTAACATTTTTTGGTGTGCCTCAGAATTTTAGTAATTAGTTTATGTATGCCATGAGAATAAAAACAAGTTGAAAATTGTTGTGTTAGTTTATTATTGGCAGCAATATAACTTCCCGTGTCTCAGAGAAATTATTTAGAATGTGACTATGAAAGAGATCAAGGAACTTGGACGTCAGTTAGTCCACAAGCTACCTAAACATTGTTACACGGGTTTAACGGAATCAAACGTGTGGGTTACATTTCCATGAAAATAGAGCAGGGTTTTAAAAGAAAGGAGCAGAAAGCCTTAGGAAACTCACTTGGATTTTCTCAGACCCTAACATTTGAAAAATAGTTGTGACTGCTTACAAACACCAGAGTTTGTAAAGGGCGTGCTTCTGCCTAGAATTGAATGACGCCATGAAGCTCGGACTCGCCCCCAGTGGTGGCTGATTACGGACCCAGGGAAGCCAGAGGAACCTGTCACTCGCCCCCCTGGAATATGACAGCATCTCACTCCTGCAGCCCTCAGCTTTGGGTATCGACAGCCACGGGCAGGGTCCGCCACACAGGGGCACCGACAAGCTAGAGGTAGGACTGTCTGACTGTCTCGAATCTCTGGAAGCCCACACACTGTCCCCCAGAGGGGACACGCTGCTTTAGGTGCCGGGGTCATCTCTGTCCCTCCAGGAGAAAAGGAAGAGCGGTGAACTCAGCTAGCTCTGTTCTGCGGTCTTAAACTGACCCAGGCGGCAGAGAGCCCTAGAGAAAGGGTCTGAGGTCCCACGGAGGGGCCGTGCGGTGGGACAGGAAACGAGTCCAGATGGCCTTTGACCTCTGACAGCTTGAATTAGTATCTTGCTCTGAACACGGACTAGTTTTGTCACCTAGGGGACACACAACCATCGTCACCATTACTGCAATGATCGGTGCGGAGAGGACAGGCGAGAGAAACTCTGGCGGACCCTCAGGAGGGCGGAGTCTTGGGGAACGAAGGAGCGTGCATTGGCGAAAAGGCCACGATCCGATGAGACTCTGACAGCCACTACAGGACCGGAAAGCCCAGGAGCTCCCAATATTCATCTTTTTTCACAATAACTCCCTTCTGTGATTTTGTGATGAAACACACACATTCGAGCCTCATGCAGAGCTTATCCTTCCTCTGGGTTCAGAATGTGTGTCGCTGTGACGTGTGTGACACATAATCCCCTCCTTCCTAAGCAGGGTCCCAAAGCGCACAAATGCACAGGCGACAATACGTTGAAACAGTTCTCCTCTCCTGTGTCTTGGACAAGATAGCCTATCATGAAGAGAAGTAAGAGTGAGTCAGCATACGGATTTCCCTCCTTGGGGTGCGAAAAAGCAAAAGGAAGAAGCTAATACCTTCAGAACCCTGCGGAAAACAAACCCAAGTGTGCTACAAATCACTCTGAACACTGTTCTCTTGACTGAGGATAATAAAAAGACAGTTTTAGGGAAGTTAAAAAGTCCCAGCACAAAACTTTGATCCGAGAGAAGAAGTTAAAAAGAAAAGAAAAGAAAAGAAAAGAAAAGAAAAGAAAAGAAAAGAAAAGAAAAGAAAAGAAAAGAAAAGAAAAGAAAAGAAAAGAAAAGAAAAGAAACGTCGATAGCCTCTTTGTATCTTTTTGCAGGGCAGACTCTCTGGGGTCAAGTTCACACAGCGGGTCATTCTGACAGTGCGGCACGAACCACATAAAGAACACTTTTTACAAATGAAGAATGCTTTCCCCTCAAACTGATGCCAACATTAATAACTTAAGTATTTCAATGTCCCGTGGCCAAAGTTCCATATTTCAGCTACCTTAGCAAGAAAATCCATTTGCATCTAAAAGCTCCTTCATGGAGTTGGCTGGGCTGTGTGGCAAGTGTCCCAGTCGCTGCGGGCCGCAGAGCAGAGGGTGGCTCGGTCCCAGCTGAGCGACCTGCTGGCATCTGCTGTTAGCGGCATGGTAAGCAGATTATGGGTGAGCAGATATCACCATTCTGATTAAACATCTGAAAACCTCACACGGCCATTTCAAAACATAACCGCACTACTCTGGGAGAACTTTTATCCTGGCCATTCTGAAGCCGCTTCTAACCTCGACTTCTACATATTCACGATCTCAACGCCTCTGCCTGTCGTTTATTTCCAGGATCAAAACTGTTTCTCTCCACCGCCCTAACAAAACTGCAGTGTCTACAACTTGTGTGAATGCGTGGCTTTCCTGGAGAATCTTAGTGGTGACAGTGAGTCTTCCCATTACACGCTCTTCCTTCTCAAGTCTCCCCCGGACGAAGACGGGGCTGCGGCCGTCTTTGACCTTGACTTCTGTCAAAACGAGCACAGCCCGGGCAGCCCTCCTGGGAAGAGGCACTGATGGAGCAGACCTAACAAACTCAGGGAACAGAAGTGAGGAAGGAGACATCTGCAGTGAGCTTTCTGAAGGGATGACGCGACAGAAGTTTCCTAGACCACAGAAGTTTCTCTCCCGATCACACTGCTGCCCCTGCGCAGATGCTGCAGCCTGACACACCGATGGGGAAAGTGGTCCCTGCCACTCACCGGGGGCTGCGACGCACACCCAGGTCTTTCCGAATCGACAGTTGAAACTCCTGGGTCACCACAGCTTACGTCTGGGCGCAGATCAAAGGCCTGTGTAATTCTTGGGTGCCCACTGAATGGGGCCTCTGTGCGTGAGGGAAAGTACCGAGCGAACCTCTCAGGCTGGCTGCATCAAGGGTGGGAACGGTCCGGGGTCCCTACTTCCAATTTGACCAGTGCGGTGGATGAGGCCCCAAGGCTCGAAGAGGTGCAGGTTCGAGGCCTCTCCTCCCAGGTTCTGCCGCGCTGATGGGGGGGCGGGGCTGCTGGGTGTGAGGGAGCAGCATCCAGCCAACCACGCCTGTAGTTCTGCAGTGAGGGACAGAGGGCAGGGCCCAGGACAGGTAGCACGTCCCTTTCCACCCCTGGCACCTCCTCCCTCTGTCCCGGTTCACCCATTCTTCTTAGAACTCTCTTCTACCCCCGTGGTTGCCGAGCAGCTCTGATGAGAGACTGCACTCGTGGTCTGCCCAGGCCCCTTCCGACCACACTCAGGAACCCAGGTCCGGAAACACCCCTCAGCGGGCATTGGGGGCGGGGCCTAGGCCCCACACTGCCCGGGCACTCTCCCCACTGAGCAGCAGGCCCACTCTCCTCCGTGGGATGTGGCCACTACCCAGCCCTCAAGCTCCCAGCTAGGGCTCCCACGGGACTCAGACCACTCGCCCCCCCTGTGGCCCTACAAGGAGATGATGGCTCCACAGCGTGGGACCAAGAGCTGAGGCCACCAAGCCCAGGCTGGAGGGCTCACCAGGGCCGGGCTGGTGGCCAGACCTAAGCAAGAACTTTCAAGGACCCCTTGGCTCCCAACAATCACTTCTTGTCTTCCTCTGATTCCCGGGCAATGGATTCCCAAAGGGAGGCCCTCTTGTGGAACCTCCAGCGGGGAGAGCCTGACCCGCAGCAGGACGGGGGTTGTGCACAGCTGCTCGCACAAACAGCAGCCACCTGTCCTCCCCCAGATCCTGCCCCCAAATGCACGGTCTCCCAGCGCTAGGGTTGTGCTGCCAGTCCTCTCCCTCCCACACATGCATCGGGCGTGTTCCGCGTGGAAGGGGCCAAGTTAGGTGGGGGACGGCCCTTTGGGAGGCCACTGGGTCTGGATACCGGGTATTCTTTCATTCAATGGGCTGAGGCTGCTGGCGGCTGGCCGGCAGATCCACAGCAGCCGGGATGGAACGGACCCCTCCGGCGGCAAGACCGGCCCGCGCACCTCTGCCCCTCCTGCCAGTCCCGGAGCCGCGCTGGCCCGGCTGTCAGTTCGCGCGCCAGGCGGAGCTCACCGCCTCCAGGGGCGCGCGGGGCGCTCCGCCAGACCCCTGGCTCTGAACCCCCGTGCGGAGCCCGAAACGGAGAGCTGGGGGACCGGAGCAGTGACCAACGCTGAGCCTCCTCCAGGACCACCCCCGACTCCCCCCCACCACGCCCCCGGCCCCGATTCTCGAGGCACCGACCTGCCAGGCGTCTCTCTCGGACGTTTCTCCACAGTAGATCCCAGGCTCTGGCCGTGGAGTCCCGCAGCTGCTCGCTGATGGACCGCCTGAGCTGCATGGGAAAAGGTTTCCCTTTGCTGGTCATTTTAGATCCGTCTTCATAACTACCCGCGGGGCGGCCACCGCCGCTCCCGCGTGGCCCGCGGCTCAGACTCCCCGCGACTCCGGTCACGGGACGCAGAACTCCGGCTGGGGGCGCGGGACCCGCTGCCCGCGCGGCATGGGGGCGCTGTCAGCGCTGGGCCGAGGCGCGCTGCCACCCTGCGCCCGCGGCCGCCGTCTGCGCTCCGGCCACTCCTGCCCGCCTTTCCCAGCGCCCCTGCCCCCGCGGCGCTCTGAGCTCCCCGCCTTCCCCGCGGCGCTCTCCAGGGAGGTCTCGCCCCCGGTCCTGCCCTGCGCTCCGTCCGTCTCCCTCTGTCTGTCTCTCCCTCCCGCCCCCGCCTAAACTTGACAGCCTGGTCGGACCGCCCGCCCCACTCAGGGAGTTTCCACCCCCTTTCCGATTTCATTCAGAGATCAGGGGCTGTGCTGTGTTCCTCCTGTTTCTGGATGGTTTCTATTTTTCAGTCTTCCTAAAGTCAAGTCACTTGGAATCAGCTACTCAGTCTGGAGGGTTTTTTCTTTTTCTTTTCCTTTCTTCTTTTTTTTTTTTTTTGCTTTTATTTTGGAGTTTAGTACTGGTGTTCTTGTGTTATCGGTTAACTTTTCCTGGTTTCATCAATGAAATACTTATCTGGCTGCAATCGACAATCAAATTTAGATAGTTTAGAGACTCCAGCTGTTACTGTTGTGCAGCCGTGCTGTAGAAAGAAATATTAAGGTCAAACTGTGGGGACCCACAGAAAGTAAATTTACACAGTGTGGTAATGCATTCAACACCCCCCCCCCAAAGTTTGAAAAGTTGGTGTTATGAGAAAGTCAAATGTGATAAAAGAATTTTAAAGTATTTTGGCCAATACCAGGAAGCAAGCTTATCATTTGAAATTAACTGATTCTTGCTGGGAAGAGGGAGGAAAGGTGCTGGCCCTTTAAGAAGTCACCAAGGAGCGCCTGTCAGTTTCCTGGGTGCCAAAGCCTGGGACTGACATGGGCGCAGGCAGCACCAACTCGGACCACGGGGTGCCCCGCTGTGCTCCAGATCTCCCTTGGGGAGTGCTCGAAGAACCTTAGAGAGAGTAATGATGACATCTGATGTGATTAATTTACATCTGAAGTGTGGTGCAAGGATCTGATATATATCAAGAGAATTTCTGAATTATTTAAGCAGTCAATTGGCTGAAACCTCATTACTTCTTAACTGTCTTTGAACCAGATTTCCAAGTAAGAACCAAAGTTTAGTTAGCTGTTTCCTCATTTTTGCACATTGTTTGTTTGTTGGCTTTTTAAATTCCAGGTGCTCCGTGCAAACTTCAAAAGTTCAAGGAAATTATCCAATCCTTCCTCTATGTATGAATTACTACTGACTTAAGGAGAAAAAACTGACAGCTAGCTACCTGAAGGTTTCCCTCTACAGTTCTATTTTCATTTTACTTTGTTAATTTTAATTTGTTCTTTTAAATATTACAAAACGTTCACTAGGGAAACACATTTCAGAATGAGCTAGAAAGAAATAATGGAGCGTTTTGGTGGCCCCCTGGTAAACCTTTGAAATCGTCAGTTATGAAGCAATAAGTCATGGATCATAAATGGACTAGAAACTGTGGCAGCCGGTTATAAAGTAACCAGACTGCTTCCTGGACCCACGCCAAGCAGCCTTCCTGGTGACGTCCTCTGTGCTGTGTGCGTGCAGTGGCAACAAACCCCTCTGCAAGGAGCAGGATCTGTCATCCTGAAGCGACTGCTGCACAGTCCAGCCACAAAATGTTTCACAGTTGCATGCCCAGGGAAGCTTAAAAAAAAAAAAAGACCTCTAATTGCATCAAACAGAGGCAATCCTTGTAACGTTATGTACACAGGGCTGACACAGAATGGGAACATTCGAGAGCTCTTGCACTGATTGGTGAGCTCTAAGGATCCGGGACCCTTCCTGCTTTCTATTTTAATCCACATGTTATATTCAGGTGTCGCAGGTCAGGGGTTTGCCTTGAACGGGGGAAATCTGAAGATGATTTAGAACTCTGGCCTTGCCAGCTGGCTTCACTCTGGCTGTGGGGGAGCGTGTGCCCCGGGCCTGCCCGAGAGGAGCCCCATGAAAGCCCCAAGTGATCTGCTGGGGACAGGTGCTGCCCGAGCAGCCTGTGCCCCATCTGGCCGCGGGCCCTGCCGGAGAAAACCCTGCAGCTGTGCAGGGGGGCTGCCACAGGCGCGAGCTGCCACTCTGGTGACCACCGGTGGGTGGGGGAGGCTACTTGGACTCTTTTGGACAGTTCTTCCGGCAGCATCCGCTCCCATTTGCCACAAGCCCTGTGTCAAAGCCAAAGCTTAGTTATGTAGGGCCCCTCCCAGAGGCCCCTTCCAGAGGCCCCTCCCCGGGGCAGTCTTCATCTGGGGCCCATGAGGACACTGCTGACTTGGGAGGAAAGAAATCAGGGCTCCTGACTCCTGCTGCCTTCTTCCCTTCCCTCCGATCGAGACCATGCGGTGGAAGAGGTGTCTCTGTTCTCACCCAGGAGCCAGTCTGTGACCAGGGCCAGCTCACCGGTCCTTCTCATGCCCACCGGGACTTGGCTACATCAGTTGCTTCCACTCTCTCCTGCAGCCTCAGCCCCTCCCTCTGGGAGGCTCACCCCTGCAGGGTCGCCTTCTCCACACGGAGCCAAAGACAGCCAGAGCGAACCCGCTGCCTCTCCCACATCCCCATCAACGTGCACTCTGGGCCCCCCCGCCCCAGCACGGAAACACGTCCTGCCAAGGCGCCCCCACCCATCCCCCACGAACCGTCCGATTGCTAAATCTGATGGGTGTCCCAGCTGTTTTCCCTTCTGGGGCGTGTGGGTGACGAGATGCAGCTGACTGTACCCTTCCTCCTGACCCTGCCTGGCCTCCCACCCAACCCTCCCCAGGTCTCCGTGTTTGCCTTCCGAGCGCCTGACCCCTCCTGGCATTCCGCGGGGTTCGTGTCTCAATCCCCCCCAACTTTTTCCTCATGCTTCAGCAGCTCTGGATGATGACATTCCTTCCTGTGAGCTCAGCCCTCAGCTCTCAAGGCCCAGCTTGGCACAGACCCACTTGTGCTCTTGGTGAGAGTGTGGCCGAGGCAGAGTCCAGCTGGATGGGCCACGCCTCTGCCCCTCGGCACCCCCTACTCGCGGGGTTGTATTGCGGGCTCAGCGAAACAAGCCACTTGACACAAAGAAAGGGTTCGATCGATGCTGCCGTCCATGACGCTATTCTCACATTACCGTCAGACCCAAACCTTCCCGGAGCCCCTCTATGGGGCCTTTTCCAACTCCCAGCCAAGCCCATGACGCTACCTCATAGAATCCACGATTAAGTTTTTAAATTCATTTTTCATTTTCAATGACAGTTGGCACACAGTGTAGTATTAGTTTCAGGCGTGCACCCCAGTGATGGACATCAGAGAACTTACTCAGTGATCGCCCTGATCAATCTAGTGCCCGTCTGACATCGCACAGTTGTTGGCATAGCAGTGACTCTGTTCCCTACGCAGCACCTCAGGTCCCCAGGACTGTTCCCCATCGACCAGCTTGCACTTGCTCAACAAAAACGTGTGGAACAAATGAACGACTGGGCCGCAAAGCCGGCTCTCATTTACCTTCCTGATGGTAACAGAGGCCCCTAAGATTTTCTCTCTAAGCCTGCTCTTCCGTTCCTATTCCCGTGCTGGGCCAGCGATGCTGCCACCCATCTAGTGCCAAGAGAGAAATCTAGAAGACATTCTGAACTCGGAATTCTTCCTGTTGCTTCAGTCTTCCCCTGTTTCTCCATCCCCGTAGGAACTGCTTTCGTGGGGGTCTTCTTCCCTCCCGCGATTTCAGCAGCATGAGATGTACACAAAAAGCTGTGGCTCTCACTCATTCCCTCTGCCTGAACATCTGATTTTGCTCCTCCACTCAGCCTTCAAGATTCAAGTCAGATGTCACCTCCTGAAAGCCTTGCCCGAATCCCAGTGGCCCAGTGGTGGGATGGTGTCGCCTGGCCCGTGTCTCTGAGCAGCGAGGGGTCTCTCAGCAGGAGCGCGTACCACAGAGCTCGGTGGGCGCCTGCCTGTCCCCCGCAGCCACCCCACCAGCCCGGGTGTCGCCAGCTGGGCTGGGACTTTGATTTCTGAACCCCCCTCACCCCTCCTGTGCCTTTCTCAGTAACAGAGCGTAAAGGACAATTTACTGACTAAGTGGAAACTCCACTATAGTTCTGGGTAGCTGGTTATTCCTAGAGTCTGCTCCTTAGTATGCATGCAAATTCTAATTATGCATGCAAATTCTAATTGTGCATGCAAATTCTAATTATGCTTATGGCGTCATTGTCATTCTTCTCATACGAGGTTGAACTATAGAAGCAATACATGTGTATGATTATAGTTTTTAAACACACACAATTAAAAATAGAAACATTACAATCACCTGTAATCTTACCAGGAAGGAGCTGAGAACATTTGAAAATGTTTCTTTTCATTTTTTCTTTGCATATTTATAAAAATTGGAATACATGTTAGACAAAGTTTTGCATTTTTTTCCACTGAGCATTTGGGCATTTTTCCAATTTGTTAAGTTATCTTTTCCCCTGGCCGGGCAGCCCAGTTGGTTCGAGTATTGTCCTGCTACACCAAGGTTGCGAGTTTGATCCCCTCCCAGGGCACATGCAAGAAGCAACCACTGAGTGCCTCAGTGAGTAGAACAACAAATCACTGTTTCTCTCTCTCTCTCTCTGTTTCTCTTTCTCTAAAATCAAGAAATAAAACTTAGTTTTTAAAATATAGTTTCTGATAAATGTATAAAATTCTGTTGGATAGACATACCACAAGTTACTTTGAAACTTGCATAATTTTGGACACTTCATTCCAAATTTCTGAAATTACAAATAGTACTGTGATGAATATTTGGCAAGCAGGAGAAAAAGAATTTTTCCCTTTCTCCTTCTCTTGCCGCTCCCTGATTAAGACCCATCACCGCCGCACCCATAGCCACAGCAAGCAATGACTAGAACTGACCACCGGACTCCCTCCACCTACGAACGCTGAAGACTCCGCCATTCTATGAACTTGGTGCAATTTCTACTCACCCCTGACACCAAGAACGAACAGAGAGGTGCAGTCTCTTGTGCACTTGCTGAGACTTCTGTTTTCTCTGCTTAAGAAAAGAATCCAATTCTTAACTGTGCCAGACCCAGCCCTTTGCCAGAAGCCTCTGGCTAACTTGTCCACGTTGTTTTCGGCTTTACCGTAGGGAGCCGCCTTGCCTGCCATGACCCATTTCCTTGTGCTGCGTGGCAGAGGGTGAAGAGTTCACCGGGGCATGCAGTCTCCAGGGGTCACAGACGTGACCCAGCAGCCACTCCTCCTGGGCCCCCTCAGCAGGCTGCACTTTAGGGTGTTGTTGCCGGAGGCTCTGAACTAACTTCTCATATTATTCACTTCTGCACAGAAACTACGGGGAACGTTCTGGAGAACACAGCTCTTCTCGCTGGGTTCTTCAGTCACAGTCACCAGTCTGTGCCTGTCACAGCGGGTGTGACTGAGTGTCCATCGAGCCATGCTCCGAATCTGCCAGCCTTCTATTGCTAACAGTTGGGATTGCTTTTTTGGCGTGGCACTGTTAATTAAAATATTTTTGAGCTCCACGCCTTTTGGACTGCGATGAGTATTTTCCTGATGTGGGCCAGAAAATGCCGGGACACAGTATCTCACTGACTTTACAAGTACTGTAATTTTTTTTTCTTCTATTTTTCACACATGCTTTTGAGACCACTGTTACCATACAGGAGCCCCTGAGTCTGTGTACCACACATCTCGTCACACTCACAGGGCACTGGACAGAGGAAGTGTCTAGGGATTAGGATTGTCGTCACACCCCCTTGCACACACTGTGTGGCCCCCCTCAGCCCAGACAGGCTGACACTCCAGAAAGGCCGAGCCGATTTGACTTACGGTGCCACCTTGCTTTGTTACCTGGGTATGGGTAGATTAACTGGTGAGGACTCATCCAGTCTGCTATGACCGCCGGAATGCACAGAGCAGTTTAAGACTCGGTGCATTCTGGGGACAGTCTAACAGGCACTGTGAAGCACCCCTGGGTGCAGTGGCTGAGCTCACAAAGGCCGACAGCCACCTCCTCTGCAGAGCAGGTGTGTCTGCCCGCTTCGCCTGCCCCACCAGCGAATCCCAGTTGCACTTCGATAGGGGTAAGTAGGACACACGTGCTCTTCTGCCCTTGATAAGGAAGCCAGTGCTCAGGGAAGTGCAGCAGCTGCTCCTCCTGCCGCTGCTCGGAGTCCCAGAGCCCAGACTTGGCTTCGGTGCTCACTCCCGCCAAAGTCACTGCTGTTTCTCGCCGCCTCCGGTGGCTTCGTGCAGCCCTGAGGGCGTTTCTCGTCAACAGAAACAGCACGAAAGTAGCTGATTTTTGTCGAAGTTTTAAGTTTTTTCCTGTTGGTGCCTTAGGATGATACAAACAGTCTTACTGTGGGTACGAGTTTCCGGTGCAGTGGAAGCCGCTTTTCTCATTCAACGGGCGTTTTCCTTCCGTCTCCCCATCTCGGGCGAGCATTTCCTTCCACGTGAGCAGACAGTGTGCTTTCTCTAGTCCCTCAACTGTGCCCCATCGGCCCATCACTCACACTATACTTTTGGTATAATTTATATTTTAATAAAATATTTTGCAGGTATCGTTTAAAATAAAAACCCCTGATATTAAGCTTTAAAAAAAATGACACACCCAAATCTATCTTTGGAGTCCTGGAAGATCACTTTAGGTTTAGCTAATTTTATTGAAGTCTCTGTCCTAGTTGTGTGACTGAGACCTGTGTTTTATCTATCTGCACGTTCCTGGTGCCCGGAACTATATCCAGCAGCACATGGTGCTAAACGAGCCGCCTGCGCGACGGCTGCTCCGCGGGCGAGGCAGGGACTCCGCGGCCCCACGCGCTCTCTGCCCCAGCGCCTTGCCTTGCTCCCCTGGCCTGGGACACGCAGCTCTGCCTCTGGGACCCCCGCGAAGGGCGGCAGTGCATTTTCAAGTCTGTCTCCCCAGGGCGGAGCACAGCCCCCAGGACCCGGGAAGGGCTCCGTTGTACTTCCTGGATGAATAAGAATCCAAAATCGGGGCTGTGTACTCCCCGGAGCAGCAGGGCATGCTGTGAGTTATGACTCACGTGCTGGGAGATTCGGCCCTGATCCCCTGGGGAGGCAAAGACTGGTGAGTGTGCGCGCAAACACACAGTGACTGAGTCACAAGGGACAGGACAGAAAAGAATGACAGGAGATTTAATAACAATAAATTATGGGTGAATGTTATTAACAGTTTCAGGATATTAAAAACACTGCTTAGTTTCTTTACCCTCCCAAATCTGCATTTGCACTTGAGAAATTAATAAAAATAAATTATGGGTGAATGTTATGAACCATTTTATAATATTAAAACCATTAGTTAGGGTTTTTCCTTCTCCCAAATCTGCATTTTACACTTGAGAAAACTAATCTGGTCATAAATTAACTGCCTCTCTCCACCCAAACTAGGGCCAGAGTCTAAAGGTTTTCCTATTAAAATATGAAAGCAGAATCATGGGTATCTTAAATATACAACAGAAATAAATGAGGTTATCTTCAAGAGCTAAGAGTGTGCTGTGAATTTCACATGCAGCTAAACCCATGGCTCTCTGAACAGGAATCCAACGCTGTAAAACAAACATCCACTAGGTGCCATCTCGGGGGAAACACAGCTTCCTTGCAGGCCAAGTGTGTGTGGTTTGAAAGCAGACTAGAACAAAGGTGAGGAGCAAGGAAGAGGAGAAACACTGTAGGGTGCAGACAGGAGCAGGAGGGCAGAAGTTGCAAGAAACTAGAAGGAACGGAGAGGACTTCAACACCACACGCCAGAGTCGTGGGGCAGGCGCAGGACCTGCTAGAACTCACTCTGGAGAGAGGCACCCGCCAGAGGGCAAAGCTCTTGAGTAAGAAACAGTCGGTCGCCTTCCTCGTAGTGTGAGGTGACTGCAGAAAGAATTGCCTGAGGGTCACTGAGCCTCCAGCAAGACGGGCCCCAGCTCGCTGGAGAGGGAGACAGGCGGAGTGAAAGGGGCAGGGGGTCCGTGTGTGTGGGGGGGGCGTGGACCAAAGCCCACGTGGATTCTGGTAGAGAGACCCGGAGAGTGACAGGAACCGGGAGGCGGAGGTGCTGGGAGGGCTGTGCTCAGAGCCCTGGGCTGGCTCTGAGGGCGCTGAGCAATGCGGAGCGGCAGTCTGCAGTGCGCACACTGGCAATCCATAGCAAGCCTCTCCCCACTCCACGCTCTGTGGCCAGGTTCAGCTGTGCAGGCAGAGCTGGGGGTGCGAACCCCTCCATGGAAGTTAACACTTGAGATGCAGCCCCCACCTTGACCCGAGGAGGTGGCAGCCCGAGGTAACCCACGAGATCTGCTAGCAAGTGACGTGTCTCGTGTTTCATCAAAGGATCTTTGTGGGTGGGTCATGCAAGGGGCAACCCCTCGGCATTCGATACCTGAATAAACACGTCACACTCTCTGGCCCCTCACCTAGGAGCCATCGACTCCCTGCGGGACAGGTGTCTCACCCGGGAAATGTTTCGCTCTGTCTTCTCTCTACGTGCTGTACTTCTCTTAGTGTAATTATAAACATCATAATTTTCACGTCAGACCTGAATTATCCCTGATCGTGAAGTCCCTTCTGTTTTGTTTCCATGTTCTCTGTATTCGCTTTATTCTATCTTTTCCACCTTCGTGTTTTTAAATAACATCTTCATTATGACATTATTCGGATACCATCAACTTCACCTATCAACTTTTTAAAAATTTTTAAGCAAGTGTTTTCTGAGTGCTATTAGTGGGAGACCTCTGTCGTATAGCTATATGCCCCCCCATGTACAATATTATAGATAAGAACAGCTTAAATGTATTCTGTAACCAAGCGTGCATATAATTTATGTGTGCGGACCGCTTGGCTACAATTTTTAGAAATGTTTGCAAATAATATTCCCAACATCGTGTTTCAGTAAGCCTAGGAAAGACAGATGGAGAGCAGGCCTCTGCCGCAGATGCTGAAGGTGTTAAACAAATATTTCTGAGGCTGATAACAAGTAAGTTTGTTCTTAGATGCATGGGATTTCCCTGTAATTAATATGTCAAAATGAATTCCTCAGAACAGATTATCTTCAAAAGTTGTATTTCATTCTTTCAAAACAAGATTTCTTGGATAGAACTATTGTAATGTTTGTGCTCCTAACTTTAGTTCTCTTATTATTTCTAGTAAGGCCATGAATCCCTAACCGGGCACCTGCTTTTGACTTTAGATTTCTATTTTCTCACTTAAACTTCCTAAGCACCTGCCTCACCACCTTACCCAGCTTTGCTTCCTTCACCGACATTCATTTCTGCCACCTGATGCTGAGCTTTTTTCTTAGTTCACCTAGTTTTTAAACACCTGTGATTCACCAACAAGGGCGGCATTGTCTGGCTATTTTACTGAGCAATGAGCTGATTCACCTGTCAAGATAAGCTTCCCCGTACATCTTATTGGGTCTCTGGATTAATGCCTTACAAAGCAGCACACTCGTACAGTCCTGTGCCTTTCATCAGCATTAGACGCCGATTTCACTTGATAGGCCAGATGTTATATCAGCCCGCAGTGAAAGCAGCTCGTTGCTGTGGGTTCGAAGATGAACTACTAGGAAGGCTAAGCTTTTAGATTCCGGCTAAAAGTTCATCTTCTCTGAGGGACTTTTAGAGGTCAGGACAGGAGTTTCCCATGTCCTGTGAAAGAATACTGTGTCGGCACCTAGCAATCCAAGTTTGCTTTAAAAAGACATTAAAATAACCGTGTAGCTGAATGATTCACGGCCGCGCGGGCCGCACCAACACTCACCACCTTCTGCACTGCGCAGACGATACATGAGGAAAAGGGGGTGTGCAGGGTTTTCATCAGGCCAGAGACGCACTCTATCGTAGGACGAATGACTTAATTTCTGCCATTTTTCTTTCATAAAATGTATGTTGGACACAGAAAAAGAATGTTTCTGACTGTTTCTGGATCTTCTCTTAATTTACTTCTAATAAATCATGTATACGGGTAACAACTTCAAGCTGTGTTTGAAAACCTGGAGACAGTTCTCTGCCTGGAACAGTTACTCAATGCCACAGGCAAGCTGGCTTCCATTAAGTGCAGCCTAAGTAAGATATCTGGGTCCTGGTCCCTGCAACAGAGGGGAAAACATTGCAACTATCACCCCGAAAAGGTGAGAGGCTCTCAAAAGAAAAGGAAGGACTAAAAACATTTTGAACAGTAAAAACAATAAAACTTGCTTCCAATACTAAAAACCACTCTTTGTGGTTGAATATGCATTTGCTTAAATCTTGAGCTGTATCATTAAATTTGCTTTAACCTGTTCTATTTTTGCTTTCATCTCAATGGGAAATGGATCCCAAGATACAATGGCAGCCGGGCACGTATCTAAAATGCTTTTACCTTGTTGTGTAATGGAAACCAGGTAGAGATGATTTGGAGGACATCTCAGTAGTAACTCACAATATTTTTTTTCCTGCCTATGTCACATATCTTAGTAGAACGTGATAAGTATTTCAGACTGAACTACATTTAAGAAGCTTTGTTGTTTTACATGTTTTAAGAATTTAGTTCTCTCTCGCACTCTGGGTAGTCCCTGATGAATACGCATCAACTTAAATACTCCACTTTCAGATCTATGACCACTTGGAACAAGTGGCCAAGGTGCCCAGGGGCCGTGAGAAGTCTCCTTCCCCCGTCTGATAGCACGGTTTGTGGTTTGCTTCCCCTCCCTCTGTCTGGCCCCACTCTCTGGGGCTGCCTGTGTGCCCAACCTCTCCCTCCACTTCAAACACTTCCTATCTCAGGGGCCAGCCCTGGGAGCAGTCCCTGTCCCCACTTCCTCCAGGCACCCCTGCCCCAACCCCTCTCTCAGTGTGTCCCCAGCCGAGGAACATCTACCCGGCCCCCTCCCCTGTCCTGGCCCAGCTCCAGTAATACAGAAAAGTGCTTTCAGTGAATCTGTATTTCTACAAAACAGAGATGAACCCTATGCCCACCGGTTTGGGACCTGGATATTTTCACTGGCATGCATTCACTCATCCACCAATGTTGCACGCGTGCTGCAAATCAATGCCGCACACCGCGCAGGGCACACGGTAGAATGGTGCTCTGCGCCAGTCTGTGTTTCCCGGCGACCTTCTGAAAATAAAGAAGAATGACGAAGGTTTGCAGGGAACAGTTTCAACCATTTCCTCCTTACTATTATTAGCAGGAAAAGAGCATCAACAAAACCTTTGAAAACCTCCAGTTTAGTAAACGCCAACTTGACCTTTCTTCAGTCCTGAGCTCCGTGTTCAGTGCTGGAGAGAGTAAGACGGAGTGCAGGAGCCCTCGTGCAGTGCAGGCTCCCGAATACGGGTGGGGACCAGGGACGCTCTGAGAGTGAGGATAAGCGCTGTCTTGGATGGAAGTTAGGGGGAGGCCACCCGCTGAGCTCCGTGCCCAGGAGCATGTCAGGGGCAGCCCGCCCACCATTCAGTATGTCTTCCCGGGGCTCAGACGGCAGGACTTCCCAGTCACCCACCCCAGGAGGCCCTCAGAGAAGCCCTCTCAATATGCTCCGTCGGAGACGCCATCACCATCGACCCCTACCCATCGCCACACAGACCGCCTCCTGGGGCATCTGCCCAAGACCATGCAGCCCACCAGGTGCTGGGGGCATGAGCCCTCCAGACTCGGGGAGTGAGTAAGGCTTCTAGATTTAGCAATAAAAATGCAGGGTGCCCAGTCCAATTTGAATTTCAGATAAGCAACGAATACAATTTGACTAGAGGTGCGAGTATACCGCCCCCCCAGCATTTGTATTTGTCTTTTCCGTCCGTTATCTGGCAAGTGGGAGTGGGCTCCAGTCTGTTTCTGTTTAGGCTCCAACACACCAGTTCAGCACCGCTTCCCCTCTCCAGATTCTGGGCAAGACCTGCGGCAGGCGCTCCTGCTGTTTCGGTTTTGTGCGGACACCGAGGAAACTCTGCCCGCCCTACCTACTTCTTAAACCTCGCAGCCAAACTGAGTTTGATGTTTTGCAGGGAAAATGCCTGTTTCTCCTACTGAGATCTTCTCCCTCCAAATACCCTGAAAAGTGGCCGTGTTTACCCCATTTCACTGTACTTAATGTTAGTTACCCCAAAATATATATACAATGCCCACTCCTAAAAGGCTTGTGTGGAAGTCAAGAAACTTTCTAATGGATGTTGATCTGTCCTGAGCAAAGGTAAGGGTCTGGGAACAGGTATAGGGGCTCAAGGCAAACACACCACCTTGAGGCGTCTTCACTGGGGGCATGTTGTTCATCTAATCAACTGCCACTTGTGTTAGGCTGACAAACAAAGAGGGATCTGAATGTCGCCTTCTCTTAAAGAGTGTGAGTCTACGTTCATATGCATAGACACGCATTATATATTCTACGTGAAGCTTATTTTGAAGGCAGTAGAAGAATAATCTCCCTTGTTCTGGGAGTCCCTTAGCATTCATGGGACAAAGAATCCCGGGGCTGGGCACACAGTCATCCCTCAGTAAATATTTGTTAAAAAATTGAAGAAATATCAATTGATTCATAATATCTTAATTTCCCCAGAAACTTCTGATTTTATATTCAAAAGATAAATTACTAGAAATGCCTACCAACTTCAGGGTAAAGGACCTAAGTGTAATGTTCATGGTCTTCATCCAAGATCACGACCTCTCTCTTTGGCAGTCTAGCTCTGCCGCTCACTAGAACAAGTTCTAGGCTCTCAATGTCTGAGTTTTCACTGGTAAATGGGGACAATGACATTCTCTACCTCACAGGGCTGTTGTGCGGATGAAATAAGGTCGTATTTATTATAAAGCATCTAGAACAAGTCCTAGAACGTATAAATGTCAATCACTGTGAGCTCTTCTGTTAATTGATTATAAGTAACGATATTTACCACTTTGGCCCTCCTAGAAAAGGAAGTCACTTGTGGTATTTGTGAGCCCCCTTTGCTGAGTTTATGTCTCATCCTTAGCCAGGTTTGGGGGGTGGGGGACAATGGATGGATTGCATAGCATTATTCATTTCAGGAAGACGGCAAGAAATGAATATTCGGCAAAAATCTGCTAATATCACTTCAGCTGAATTTTAGTTTCACCAGACCTTTCCGACTCTTTGCTGGGTCCGGGTAGCAAGGAACAGCATGTTTCACACTGCAGTTAGTTTCAGAAGGGTGACAACAAATTAATATACAGCAAAACCCTGCTAGCAGCATATTTGATCATGAACTAGGATTTATTTTAGTGTTTCATTGTAATTTAATAAATTTCCTGTTTTTTTTTTTCTGGTGGCATGCATATGCAGAACAAAGTTATTAGTTTTTGAATGTTGCTCTGCTTTGTTCTGGTATGTTTTCTTTAACTATAATGTGATAAATTCAAAGAAATAGTAGTTTCATCTAAAATCTGTCTCAATTTAGGATCAGTTCACTCCATCGCTAAATAAAGAGGTATGAACTGTGCCAAAGGCGCACTTGAAGTGGCTCTTCCTCAAGAGAGGAAAGGGTTTCCTTCTCTGCGAGCTCCTTCCTTCTTCAATGTCCATGTTTCTGCCATCTGAGCAAAGACAGGTGTTGTAGAGCTAAGTCTTGTCAGGCTTCATGCTCTCCAGCCTCTGAAAGCACACTACAGAAAAGGTCGAGTGTCTTTCCTTTCCGTGGCTGCTTTGATTAACTATCTGTTGGGCACTTTGTCCCCCCTGCAAATATTAGAAAAGTGCACCCTCGAGTCTGTGTAGGCGGACACCAACCATTCCGTATTTCAGGGTGATGTCAGTGATGTCACTAGGGATTTCACTCTGGTTATAATTTTCTTGCCCTGACAGGAGCACCTGCTGTTCTAGCGGGCTTCTTTCCTTAGGCAGGTTAGGGCAAGGAAAACGCCAGTATTTAATAAGGGAACTACTACTGTTTCCATCGTTACACTGGTGTGCTTTCATTTAAAGAGCAAGAACTGATCGGCACAGCGCTTATGAAAAGGAAGAACCGAAGACAGAGCGCAGCGGCGAGGAGCACGTGCAGCGAGGACGCAGCCAGGTTCCCACGTCTGAGTCCCTGGCGCTGCAGTCAGTGAGCTGTGCAGTGTTAGTCCCTTCGACTCTCCGCTCTCACTTGGTGCCTCATTTGTAAATTCGGAGAAACACAGCAGGCACCCTCTGGGACCTCTTTTAGACTTGTGTGATTTCAGGTACGAGTTGGATACCCTGCACACGAGTGCCTTCAATTTGAGCTTTTTACACACAACCATACTGCTTTTATTCCAAAATGAGACTGGGAAAAGGTAACGACAAAGTTGATTTCTGTTTAAGTTCCAACTGTCGACCTCGAGAAGGAATACGCCACTCAGAAAGGCTTCCTTTTGGTTCACTGGGCACAAGTTTATAGTCAGGGCCCAAGTTTATAGTCAGCGCCCAGCAGCCGTTGTGCACAAGGGTTGGCTCACGCCTGCTGCATCCCAGGAAAAGTTGGGGCTGCCAAGCCTCCTGCACTGCGGCCCTGTCCTAGGAGGCAGTATAAGGGAGTTCCTGGAATCATACTTTGACCAATGGGCTGAGTCCTGCCCCATCCAATCAGATCCTCATTTGTGGCTTTACTGACCAATCAAGAGTGGCACCATTATGACCAATCAGAACGTGCAGTTCTGGTCAATCAGCACAGCGAGGTTTGGACCAATAAAACTGCAAATTTGAATTCTTATTTGCATACAAGTGAACCAATCAGGGCGGGCCCTTTCTCTAAACAAGTGAGCCGCCCCTTAGTCTCTGGGGAGTGGGCTTTGGGTGACCCCTGGAGGCTTGTTTCCCAGGCAGACTTTTCACCGCTGCGCCCCAGACTGGGGACTCCTGTTGGCATTGGCGTGGTGGCAACCACCTTTTGTTGACACCACTAATGCGCAAAGAGATCTTGTGTTAGAAACACCCGCCACACCTTAGATTTATTACTACAGCCCACCAGGATCCCAGAGGTCTAGGGACTCCCTGCTTTAACTCTCCAGTGCACTGTGTTCTGTCCATTTCTTTTCATGTAAACAATCAGAAAGAACCCTTAAAAACACAGGTTAGTGAACACGTAACCTGTTAGGGAAGCAATGATTGAAGTATTATCTGTAAGCAGTTGGGGGGAATATGTAATCTTTATACAGCTGAAAAGGCACAGAAAGTCTGTTCCAAATGGACCGTTTATCCTAAAGTTAGGGCTGAGTAAATAGAGTCAGTACAGGTATAATGAAAGGCTACATATGACCCTGATTAACTACTGCATATACCCCTTAAATACACCTATGTGTGTGCATGAAAGGACCATTATTAGCGCTTATTTATGTCAACCCAGTAGAGATGCTGTCATTGAACTACAATACAAGGAATACTAAGTGCTTTACTCATGTTTTTGAAGTTGTGCACAATTCAGAATAAAAGTGACCCCAGGAAGACGGTCTCTTGTGCCTTCTAAATGACTTTCTCTTGTCTGACATTTTATTGTTAAAAAAATCAACTAACCCTTTGTTGGGATGCTTTGCTAATTATTCAGAAAAGTTTTATGTAATCCTTTCAAATGCAAACCAACCAGAAAAATCAAATTTCCATCAAGCTGTGCTAAAGAGGGCGTAGGATCATGGCTGTGCCCAACCAATGTGACTTTGTAGCCTCAAGATAATTTATGGTAAAAAGTTCTTCAACTGAAAATAAGTCACAACACAGAAAGGCCAGAATGTGAGAAAGGAAAAGAATCAGAATTGTTAATAGAGCTATTATTAGTAGCTTTCTTGGCCTATGAACAGGAATTCAGTTCAGAAACACTAAAGAACTTACTATCCCTTTCCTTTTACCAATCCCACAAATACTCATTGGCGTTCATCATTCCCTTCCATCTCATCGATGGCCTCTGAATGGAGTAAGAACAAGAGCATTCTGAATTTTTGTAAACATCCTCATTTTCTGGGAATTCATTCTCTCAGAATTACTTTCTGTTTCCCATCTGCCTTCGACCATGGGGCCACTCTAGCCAAACACAGGGACTTAAACTTTCATCTTATTGTCCCACCACTAATTTTCTCATCTTTCTTATCCTAAAACAGCAAGTAATTTTCAAAGCCTCCCTACAGAAGCATCAAAACTCAAACCCCAAGGACAAGGACAGGGGTTTTCAGGATGTGTCTTGCAGAAGCTTCCTTCAAGCCCCGTAACAGAGCTCCATCCTGAATGTTTGCAACATGACATTCTTCGAGCTCACTGGAGCTGCCCCGAATAATTTTAAAGCAAAGCTCGTTTACATTGCGTTTTTATCATAAATGCAAGCACAGTGACAAATCATTAATTAAACATCACTTAAGAACTCAATGAAATGAAAACTATAACTACTGATCAGACGCCATTTGAAGGCACTGTCATGGGGACACAAGTCCCTGTATCGAAGTGCACTACTGACAGAATGAAAGGCAACCTACAGGATGAGGAAAATATTTGGAAACTATCCATCTGATAAGGGTCTAATGTCCAAAATACACAAAGAACTCCCACAATTCATCAAGCGAGTAAATGACCTGGATATAAAAATGGGTAAAGGACTTGAATAAACATTTCTCCAAAGAAGATATGCCAATGGCATGCCCTGGGAAAGTATGAGAAAGACACTCTGTATAATTAAATAGTGTGGATGTAGCAATAGATACATAAAGATTTAACAACAGCTCCAGAGGGTGGACCGCATCAGTGTCCTGTGTTTCTGGATGACAGACTGAAGGACAAGATGGTTTGGTGACTTGCCCGAGACGCCATGGCTGGTGAGGAAGAGTGGGCATTGGGACCAGGCATTTTGGTCCCAGAGTTCACACATTTTGTCCCTTTGCTGTGACAATCTTTACATTAGCAGGGGTAGTAGCAAGCAGATGAGCAAGATTCGCTGCCATTCAATGTAAGCACCATTAATTGGGCATTTACTACATTCCAGGATCTACACTAGGAAGGAAAAAGAATAGACTGAAGTCCCTGTGCTCTAGGAGACCATTGTCACATGACTGATGAAAGCATGTAACTTGAATACTTTATGATAAGTGCAATAATAAAGGCATGCAAGACAGACTAGGTATCCTCAACAGACAGCTGTCTTCTAGTTTGAACTCCTCGTTTTACTTAAAATGTGGAGAATACCCTTGTCACACACAAATTCAAGTTCATGTGGTCAGCATAGGCATTTCCCACATGTGCTAAATGATCTTTTAGGATGACTGTAAGCCAACCTGAGCACTGTCTGTGTCTCAAAGCACAAAATACAGCCAGGGGGCGGCAGCAGGCAGGGCAGGGTTCGATAAACAGGTGAGCGAGAATGTAATGATGCAAGTGGTATAACAGAGGAAAGAACGAAGTTCCAGAGGAGATATTTGGACTAGATCTCGAAGAATGAGTAGACCCTTGACAAGCCAAAGGGGTGCCAGGGGCAGAGGGAGGTGGAGAGTGGGGGCCAAGGGCTTTCCGAGAGGAGCGGACCGTGCAAGGTACAGGCTGGCCGGGGACAGGGCGGGTAAGGGGTAAGGTCAGTGTGGCCAGACTGTAAAGCCCGCGGACGGGGTGCGAAAGATGGAAAAAGGCATTGGACTGGGTCGGAGAGCAAACCGTCATAGAGGCTCAGCTCTGAACTGTAGACACAATTACCAAGGCGGCGAGGCTGCACCCACTCGTGGAGCCAAAAATAGTGACGGCTTTTTTCCGAATTTAGACCACTTACAGGAGTACATTGAGAATATTAGGGTTTGAGGAACATGTGTTTCCGGGGGGAAAAGTGTCCCCTGATAAAATGTTGGGAGATGCCAAACACCACACATTCTAGGACCCTGTCAGTTCACGTGCGCTGACCAGCTGGGCAGTAAGGAAGTCTATTTAACTTGGTTTAACCCTACCTTTGTCAAACTTACTCTTGAACTTTTTAAGTTTTCCCCTCACACAGAATGCCTACTAAACACCTCACAGTTGACCTACATTAATACGGAGTCAGGGAGTGACCCAGGAGTGGCTGTACGCATGTGATTTATATATCGTTTCTTTGGAAAGGCAGTCACGACGGAACAGTTGACCTACGTGAATACACAGTCAGGGTGTGACCCAGGAGTGGCTGTATACATACGGCTTATCCATCATTTCTTCCGAAAAGCATTCATGAGAGAACACTCACGGAATTTTAGAAATTCTACTTCCCTGATTACATGATACTAGGAACCTCTTTTAAATGTCAAATGCTGTCTGTATTGTTTTTGTGCAATATAAGACATTTCTCAAAATGGTTTTACATACCTCAGCGTCAAAATTCCATCCCATAATTCCCCCAGAAGTCCCCCTCCAGGCTCACCCTCTCGCATGTCCCAGAGCGAGAAAACCGACGCGTGTCCGGCCACAGGGGACGGCCGTGGTCACACCGAACCCCACAGCCCAGGGGCCGGCTGTGCTGTGTGCAGACTCTCGAACAGGGCGTGTCAGACTTTCTGGGCCCCCGGGGCACGGGGAACAGCATACCGACTGATGCCGTTACCTGAACTTTGGGGGGCTCTTGGGGAACAGCGGGTCCTTCACCCTGCATTTCAGTTTTGAGCAAATTATGTCCCCAAGTAAGTGGATCCGGTTCTGTTAACAGTGCCCAAGGCACCCGGGGGGCCTGCACAGGGCCACGTCTCCCTTCCCCCCACAGCAGTCCCCCTCCTCCCCCTCACTCCCTGCAGGTGACTGGGGCTCAGGCCTCGGCCAAAGCGTCAGCTCAGCCTCCTCTGCCAGCTCCGGAGGCCGGTTAGTTGTCACACACTTCCTGTCAACACCAGCTCTAACTCTGTAGTTACCTCCACGGTCGTGTGGTCACTTTTGGCCCTTTCGGCAGACCGTGCGTTCCCCCCGGGGTGACTGGGGCTCCCCTGGCGTGACTGGGGCCCTACTTCTGCTCAGTGTCTCATTGCAGCGGCTGCTACATGGGCACCAAGTTGACGTGGATTAGAGAACACTCCACATCCGGAACGTGAGAGAGGAAACACAGCGAGACCCTTCCTGAATTGGCGACAGTCTAGACTTCATTTCTGGAATTTAGACCACTTCGTATCTGAAATCATGGAGAAATGTCATTCCATTGATAACAGTGCATGGACATGCATACTAGTTTTAATTTCCTGACTACAAATAAGTGTTAGATATTGGTGTTACTATTAGAATGGGTGAACGGCTTCACCGTGTCTGCCTTTCATGTCCCTCCACGATGTACAGCTTTTCGGCAGCGCTTTCCCTGTAAGCAGAGAATCCTTCACGTCGGCATCTACACACGTCAGATATTTCAGGCTCACGTCTTCTGCTCACTACCAGTTAACCGCGCTACACACGATCTCTTCCTCTCGTTTGCTTCGCAAACCACTCTCCCCTGGCCCTTCATTATCCCTGTGGAGCATGCCACGCTTCTCCCGATTTATCCATCCCTTCATGGCAGTGAACATGGGAGCCAAGAGTGTGCTGTGTGTGTTCAGAACCCACGGGGCTCGGCTGGGCTGGGCTGGTGGGCGATGGCGTCTAGTTGGAGCTCCCATTACAAGAATGAAAAAAAAAATCCAGGAAACTGAACTTTCAAGCTGTGTTTTGATTCCTTCACGAGACACTTGATATTTCTCCCACCTCTCTCCTGGGGTGTCCCGCTGGTGTGCCTCGCGGGTAGCAGACCTGACCTCAGAGACTGCGCTGCGGTGGGCACCACACACGGACAGGAATCCGGCCATAACCCGTGGAGATGGCGCATGGTTCGTGTCTCACTTGTAAAACAAAACCGCACAGCCTCTTTCTAACCACCCCCTGACCCGCTCACCTGGGACCTTCGTCCTTTGTGAGGTTTTTTCTCCTATCAGGTTTCTTCCAATGAAGAGGGGCTGCGGTTTGGACTGCTGAGTGTCTACAGCAGGTGGCGCGTTCAAGGGCGCACCACTACATGGTTTGTTTGACCTGACGAACGAGATGACACAGAGGCTGGAATCCAAACGTCGCCTGTGGTTTTATTTTATGTGTCACACAACAGACAGATCAGCCTTGGGAGAGCGATCTGGCTGGCCAGCCCAGCTCCAGAGTGCAGATGACAGACGCTTCTAGGACAGTGCTGTGACCCAACCCCAGATGATCTGCAGACGAAAGGCAGAGTGAGATGACCTTCACACAGCAGCACTTGGCCTCTGATAACCAGTAATTTCGACTGGATGGCCCTCCTTCCAGCTCTGACCCTTGCTCTCTGCCACTTACGGGTGGTGGAAGGGATCACAGGTCCCTTCAGGCTTCCAAACCAATGGGAAAGGCGGCGTGGCGCTGCCGGCCAACCCACGTGGCAGGGGGCAGACTGTTACATCAAATCGCATACCAGCCCTCTGCGTGGCTTGTTAAACAGGGACCCATTGGCACTTGGATGTTCTGAACTATGCTGAGTCCGTGGGTCCAAGGAAGCAAGTGCTTTTGAATCAAATCGTTTAATATAGATAACCTGCAAAGAACATTAAAAATCTGCTGGTGGATAGCACAAGGATAAACCTGTAGGTACAATGGTGCCATCGCAATTCGACACAAAAATAGATGTTAGAATATCCTCTTTTGAACTGGAGAGTAAGAGGTCAAACCACAAAGTACTGAACCCATCTAGAGGGTTGGTTGGCCACGGTCATCTACAGAAATGTAGTCCTCAGACTCTTTAATGCCTTCGTGCCCTGTGGCGCCCAGATCCCGCCTTCTCTCCGATCCTTATTCCAGCCACCTCTGCCCCCAAAGAGCCTGCTCGCTGAAGGAAGGGATGTTCGGTAATGACCCTGTGCCTCCACAGGGAGACCTACAACAGGGAACTGCAGCAGAGGCCAGGTGCAACCAAAATGACAGCTGAGAGAAAGTGACAGCGGGAAGTGGGAGCCAGGGTCCCAGGAGCCCCAAAGGAAATCTACTGGGCTGCAGAACAATATAAACTGAAAACAAATATCAAGGCTGAAGTGCCAAGAACTAAAGGAAAATTGAGCACAAATACATGGGTTTAGAGCAAATGGGCTAAAGTCAAGAGCGACTGGCAAGGCGGCCACTGTCTGTGGCGTGGCCTGCCCAAACCGGCCAGCGGAGGCATGGCGCCAGAGTGGGCTGGCAGAGCTGAGGGGCAGGTGTATCCACACGGCAGAGTCTTGTAGGAGGAAGCCTGGCAGGTCCGGGGGAGCTCATTGGCCCACGGGGTTGATGCTCGCTGCCTGCCTGCAGGGGTGAGGCGCAGGCTGGGCACCCCCAGTGGGGAAGCTGTGTAACAACAGGCAGAGGCTCCAGTCCTACTGGTGAGATTCCTACTTTCCCCTGGGTTCATTCATTTCAATTCCACCCTCTCTTCCGATAAGTCACATCTTTGTAGCCTCCTTGTGATATTTCCTCTAACTCTTGCAGGAGCTTGGAAATCAGTACTGCCCTCTGCAGACACACCCTGTCCTTTGGCTTGCTCAAGGAGAAGGAGAGAATCACCCACGTGGTTCTCTCTGTGCCGCAGCCTGGTGGCTGCGGCAGCATTCCTCCTGCTGGCAGGCTGGGATCCACCGCAGCGGCTGAGTCCAGTCCTCAGATCAATCACCGCACAGAGGACCCTTCGAGTGGTGTCAGCCTGGCTGCCAGAGACTCTGGTGCCCCAAGTTTCCAGGACCTCGCTGGCCCTTCCATTTTTGCCCCATAGACCAGCCCCTCAGAGGGGAGAGATTCCACTACAGTACTGTGTGCTGTACAAGGCCCCTGTAACTGGTACATTAGAAAAAATAACCCCAAGGTTAAAACAGTCCTGGGAGGCAAAGGGGCACTTTCCCCTCACCTGCGAGGGCTACAGGAGGAGAAATTACGGCGGAGGAAGGCGGGAGCTCTCAGGTGGAGGAGGTGGGCCAGGCAAGCCCTAGTCCCCTCCATCAGCGACCACCTTTAGGTCTTCATACTCTTGTTGTACTTTAATAAAATGGGTTTGCAATTCTTTACACCGTATAAAATGGAGAACAATGTAAGTCAACTCTCCCTTCACTTGAGAAATGAATTATCCTCTGACATTTAAATCCTATCTTCACATTTGATTACCTATAGATATATAAATAAAAATTAAAAATTTATTTCCATTACATTTATATTACATGGCCTCATAATCATGCCAGTGGCAATTAAAATCAACTTCCTGTATTAATTTCATTCTACTTATCTTCGTTTATGTTGTTCAACTGTAAAGTAATTGGCATGAATGCTTAGGAAGCAAGAGTGTCTTTTAACTTTGACTTCAATAGCTTCACAAGTCTGGAAATCATTCAAAAGGATTTTTTAAAGCTACACCATTAAAGATCTGACTTATTTTCTTGTCTTATTGGAAAAGAGCAACTTAATAAAGGGAAACAAGAGTGACCTAGGCTTTCTTGGTATGAGGATAAAAACAGGTCTGGAGGTCAAGGTCAGTGGCAACTATCTCATGCCATGGATGGAACCTATAAAATTTGAAATAGAAGGGCAAATGCTGGGGGCTGAAAAAAGAAAACCCTTGGAAAAATCAGTACGAAGTTTGCATTACAGTCTTACTTTTAGGGAAACGTGTTACCGACTCTAACGGACAAATATGAAAGTAAGAGAAGACACCATCCCCATGCTTGAGAATTTCCTAACAGCTGGAAGGATGGCTGAACTTACATTCATTTCCCAGACCAGAACCAAAGCGCCTCCCAGCACTTCCAGCTGGACAGCCACCGAGGACCAGCTGCTACAGAGTCCCCACTGCCATCCTGGGAGGCTGGGCCTGCTCCGCCTCCCCGCGGGAACACACAGGGAGGGGTCCTGTCAGGCGCGGTTTCTTGGACTGGTCCCCGCTTCTGCATCCCTTCCCCAGGTCCCACTGGTCTTGTCACGCAGCACTTGCATTCTCTTAATCACTCAGCAGGTCTCTCCCTCTCTTTCTTTAAATTAAATTACATTTAAAATTTTTTTTTTCCTTTTTATTGAATTTACTGGGATGACTAGACAGACACGGACAACGTGTGGCCACTGCAAGGGGGTGGGTGGGAGAGCAGATGGGGGAGACTCTTGGGGGTGGTGGGCGGAGACTTGACTTGGGCGGGGAACACGCTACACCACGTGCAGAGGGTATGGCTGTGTGACGTTGTTAAGCAGGTCTCTTCTTAAGTTTGTGTGTGCTTATGTGTGTGCTACAGAAAAACAGAAATTTACCCTTCTTGGTAACCAAAAAACACCAGAATCTGGGTGACAGTAAAACTACAATAAGAAAACTTCATGAATCACGGTTAAGAAAATCCAGAAAACAAGGCACTGCTTTTTTGATTTTAAAACAAATGACCGTATGTTAGGAAATGGAAAACGAGTCGTTATTGCTTGTGGTAGGTCACGGCAGTCGGAGCCAACAGCGTTCACAAGCGGCACAACAAAAGCACAGCTATAAACGTTTCAAAATAAGCAGGTCGGGAGTCACCAGCTCCGTCTTTCAACACTCACTGCGTTCCGCAAAGTCTTCACTGATGGAAACGTGAGCAGTTTATTACTGAATCGGGTTCAAGGTTTGGTTTGTTGAGAAAGCCAGAGCGTCACCGCAGTGGCTGCAGCAGAGCGGCGACCCTTTAGGAAGAGGGGGACCTGCAGGGCTGACCTACAGGCCAGGTGCGCCCACTGCTTGAACACAGTGCATCTGGGAAGCTGACTACGGATGTGACAGGGTCAGTTACAGACAACTCCCAACTGGACTCTGCAAATGATGGAGCATGCAGTGATCCGAGACGATGCCCAGGCCGGCTTGGAAAATCGGCAGGGAGCGGAGCTCACGTGTTGTCAGAGTGGGATCGCTATCTACCCATCACGTGCTCACTGACAGCTCCGTTCTGAATGGGGCCAGGGGTGGTGGGAGCCCCTCTGTGGCCTGCCTGAGGCCTTTCAGGGCACTGCCGACCTGCCATGTGGGAGGGACCTCTTGGCAGAATTCTAAAAATCTCCAGTTCTCATGAAAGCCCGGGCAGAACCCAGCCAACCACACAATGACTGTCTTCTGAACAATCTTCATAGTATAACATCCCAGGATAGTATGCTTTCGGGGGCCTACGCTGTACTGGTCCCAAGACGTTTTCCAGGGTGGGCCAGCTGTGCCATCAAGTCCACGAGCACGGGATGAACTTGATACTTCCGTGGGAGTTTTCCCCTCAACTTCTTTGCATTCCAGATGGAGGAAATACCGAGAAGCAGAGTTGCTCAGGGTACACAGACATCCATCCCCAGCGATCACTAGTTTAATTCCCATGTGGTCATCAGAAGGGTCAAGTGCACGCGGGGACCCTCAGCCTCTGTGGTACACTTCATATCGCCACCGTTTTTTTCCCCGCAGCCCGCTGTGCTTGACCTTGTGCGTTCTTTGCTCCCAGTTCACGCCCAGCGAGCCCACGCCCAGCAGGCTGGAAGTGTGGGCAGGAGACCATCGCACAGAGGGAAGGCACTCAGACTGCCCTTGGACACGGAGGGTGCCACGCCCGCCTGGCCACACCATCACCTTCGGTCTGAAGCGACGGAGTGAACACGGTTGAGATTTGCGTTTCTTGGGCCACACCGTTGCGTTCTGCCCAATGAGCAAGACAAGTCAAGCCTCACTCTCTCCGAATCTGCAGGGGCAGGAACCCTTCTGAGGCTGTGGAAGGGGAGCCTAATCCTCTACGCCTCACGTGGGCTACCTTTCAACTCACTTCCACTTACGTTTTGCTGGCATGAGAAACACAGGATAGAGCCCTGAGTAAACAAAATGTAGAAATCGCGCTTTGTTGAATTATTCCAAAGCCCTTTGTCTCCGACTTGTAAGGTACAATATGGCAAAGGCTCTTGGCAGATGTCTAGAAGCTTTTATAACTGCTGTTGCGATCGGCCAGGACAAAGGCCCGTTTGTTGAGCTTCACCTTCAGGTGCTGGCCCGGCCTTTCAGAGGTAAATCATAAGTGTTTGCTCTTGGATATGGATAAGAGTTGTTTTTTTTTTTTTAAACTGATTTGCCAATGCTTACGCAAGGCACTGCAGAGATTATGAAACATTTGCTTACCAAAACACAGAAGAAACCAATTTAAAACACAATCCTAGGGAGAGGGTATTCCTGGGAAGCAGGAATATTTGCTAAAACCCAGACTCCATGAAGCATTTGGAAATGAATACATGAATTAATTAGCATTTCTACAAAGGCAGCCAGGTGTCTGCCAACAACAAAGGCAGCATGGTGGAGTGGGCTGGCTGTGGGCTCTGCCTTTTGGTGCTTGGACAAGCGGCTTATAGTTTCTCACCCTTGTGTTTTTGTTTTTGTTTTGTTTTTAAATAAAGCGGGACTATCTACCTGCCTTGAATATCTGCCTACCCCACCTCCTGTGTAGGTCAAGTGAACCTTATGTGCTGACAGGGTTATGTCAATGTTGAAGTTCCACACAAATTAGACTACTAATAAAATCGCACTATAATCATTATCAGAGTGACAATGTCAACCAGCACACTTACTCTGTGCCAGAGGCTGAGATTCGCCTGGGGCTTTCCAGGAACTGCCTCGCCAGGGGCAGCTTCCTGTCCGCTCCCCGTTTTCGGGAATCGGAAACTGCGAAAGTGAGACGGGCGGGTAACCTGACGAAGGTCTGTTTGGCACTCTCCTCTCTGAGCTGTCTTCCTTATCATAAACACTGGGGTTGCTACCAGAGTTCATTGAGCGATGATGCCTATGTTTTCACATATTACGTGGAAGTGACCTTTCTCGTCTAGGATTTTATTGATTAGTTCAACCACTGGCTCAACCACATTTAATGCTTGTTTCCTGCACGCATCACAGGCGTTAAGGGGTAAGGAAACGGTTCACAAAACATAAAGTTAGGGTGATTATTCTAGAGGACAGAACTCACATACAGAGGGAAGGCTGTAGAACATTTTAAAAAGAAAACTCATGCAAAATTATAGAGGTCAAATTATATGCAATTAAATCCTGAAGACTTGAGAAAGAAAATAATTCTTATCATCTGACCTTAGTAGTGTCTTAATTGACCAGTAATCCATTTTCTAAAATTCTTTTCTTTTACTATGAAAAACCTAATCTCTGGAATAAGGGTCCTATGAGTTGGTACCCAGGCCTATGAGGACTCCAGAACTGTACTGTCTAATACAGCAGCCTCTAGCTACTGTATTTAAATTACATTTAAATTGGATAAAATACAATTTTAAAAATTCAGTTCCTCCGTCACAGTACCCACACATCAAACACTCAATTGACACTTGTGGCTAGTGGCTGTCATATGGGACAATGTAGATGAGCTTCCATCATTATAATGAAATTGTATTGGGCACCGTGGCTCAAGAACATACAATCAGGAAGTGTCCTTTCTCCCAGCCTCCTTGGTCTGGGGGCACCCACAGGACTTTCAAGCTCCACGTGCAATCACAGCCAGGAGGTTTCAGAGATATTTAGGGTGGAAACTCTTGAAAGAGGTGGGACTCATTGTTGATCAGTAGGATAGAAGATTATGCATGGAGACTGGAGAATTTCCTTAGCCAGCTCTTTTATGCTCTCTGGTGGGTGAAGCTCAGAACTCAGTAATGACGTGCCCACAGGTGCATTTCACAGGCACGGCAGGGACAAGAGGGGCCAACAGCTCGGGCCAGAGTGGTCGCTTGCTTAGAAAGGGCTTTTTAGATGGCATGGTCCAAGCAAAGGCAGAGAATCTCGAAGGGCCTTCTGACTGAGCTGAAAATCAGCAGGGAGCAGAGGTCATATGTGGACCAAAGTGACTGCAGAGTGGCAGCATTGCAAGGAGAGACATTAGTGGACAGCGGGGTGGAAGGTGGAAACTGGGGTCGAGTGGTGATGGCCTTGTATTCCCGACAATGTTTTATTACCAGCCGGTAGGCAGCTGGGAGCCTTCCGGGGTCCTCGGGCTGTGCAGTGATAGGATTAGCATTGCCCTCTCTTTCTGAAAAGCCATTCCTGCAGAGGTGAGGAGGGTATCTTAGGTCACGGGCTGAGAAACGGCTCCCGAATTTTTCCCTGATACTGTTATTGCCCCGATCATAATACCTCAAGTTCAAAGTGAGAATGGCTTTAAGGGCATTGACTAATTTCTTGACAATCATGGCACTAAAAGGACAAACTAGTGTCCCGTTAATTATGTACTGGTGTCATGGATTATTAGCATGTCCTGAAACACTCAGTCATCTATGAAATAAGTGAAAATGATTGTGAAAAGCAGCAACTGTATTCTTGGTCACCGTATTTATATTTATAATGCTATTAACTGGTTTTATAAGATTATCAAACAAGAGTTGAAACAACGGACAATTACTGGGCTAGAAATAAAATGGGAAGACGGGTGAAATATGAAAGGTGAGTGGGGATGAGGAATGAGTCCAGGCACCCTTGGGGGGCTGGCGTTGGTTCATTTTGGGAGAAGACTTGGTAAAACAAGTAACAGACTCTCCCCTTAATTTTTCACACTCTGCCAATTCAGGCCTGAGGTAACTGTGCTGGAAACCCTTCTCCTGGATCAAACTCAGCCTGAACCTTAATTTATGGGCCGTGAACCATCATGTCCAGCCTCAGATGCCCCGCAGTCCCAGCACTAGACGGAGCGAGCCACCGCTGTTCACGATCAATGAGACTGTGGAGTCCCCGGCTCACCGAGGAAGAGAGAGATGCTCGTATTTCAGGCCTAAAACATTTACTATGAAGTATGTAAGAGCATCAAAGATGCCAGTCTGACATGTTTCAAAAGGTTTGGATGAGTCACCTTTTCAAAGGGGAGGAGGAGTAGCCCCTGGGCCCCTCCACAGTTTCCCTTTGTGACTCTCCATTCACCTGCTGGCCGCGGTGAGGGCAGCTGGCCCTGCGGTCCAGTCTCCCAGCCCCTCCCTATGGACAGCTGTCAGCTGTTCTCTGTATCTGTGAGTCTGTTCCTGATGTGTTCGTTTATTTTGTACGTGAGATTCCAGATATGAGTGAAACCATGCGGTGTTTGTCTCCCTGAATGGACTATTCCACTTAACACGATACTCTTTAAGTCCATCCATGTTGTGACAAATGGTAACATTTCCTTCTTTTTTATGCCCCAGTAGTATTTCATCCTGTAAATGTACTGCAACTTTTTTATCCACTCATCTACTAATGGGCACTTGGGCTGCTTCCAAATCTTGGCTATTGGAAATAATACTGCAATGAACATAGGGGTGCGTATATATTTTTTCCAATTAGTGTTTTGGGTTTCTTTGCATATATTCCCAGAAGTGGAATAACTGGGTCATAAGGAAGTTCCATTTTTAATTTTTTGAGCTATCTCCATATTGCTGTCCACAGTGGCTACATCAATCTGCATTCCCACCAACAGTGCACGAGGGTCCCCTTTTCTCCACATCCTCACCAGCACTTGTTGTTTGTGGATTTATTGATGGTAGCCATTCTGACAGGTGTGGGGTAGTATCTTGTTGTGGTTTTAATTTGCATTCCTCTGATGATTAGTGATGCTGAGCATCTTTTCATATGTCTGTTCACCCGTATGTCCTCCTTGGAGATGTTTCTATTGAGGTCCTTTGCCCAGTTTTTAATTGGACTGTTTGTTTTTTTAGTGTTGAGTTATACGAGTTCTTTATAGGTTTTAGATAGCAACCCCTTATCAGATGTATCATTGGCAGATGTGTTCTCCCATTCAGTGGGTTGTCTTTTCATTTTGTTGATGGTTTCCTTTGCTGTGCAAATACATTTTAGTTTGATGTGGTCTCATTTGTTTTTCTTTTGTTTCCCCTGCCTGAGGGAATATATCAAGGAAAATGTTGCTACCAGAAGTGTGCAAGATTTTACTACCTATGTTTTCTTCTAGGATTTTTATGGTTTTGAGTCTTACATTTAAGATTTTAGTCCACTTTGAGTTTATTCTTGTGTATAGTGTAAGAAGGTGGTTTGGTTTCATTTTTTGCATGTATCTGCCCAGTTGTCCAACACCATTTGCTGGATAGATTGTCTTTACTCCATTGTATATTCTTGCCAAGAATATACAAATAGGTCAAGAATACTGACTTCTTTGTCAAGTATTAATGGAAAATAAAGGCATGGGTTTATTTCTGGGCTCTCTATTTTGTTCCTTTGATTTATATGTCTGTTTTTATACCAGAACCAGGCTGTTTTGATTACTATGGCCTTGTAATATAGTTTGATATCAGGTATCAGGACATTGGATGTCCTCCAACTTTGTTCTTCTTTCCCAAGATTGCTGTAGCTAGTTGGGATCTTTTGTGGTTCTATATAAATTTTTGGAATAGCTGTTCTAGTTCTGTGAAATACACCATTGGTATCTTGATAGAAATTGCATGTAGACGCCTCAAATTGCATGTGAATCTATTGCAAAGCTTGAGTTATGTTCTTGTGAAGAGGTATTACATTATTTCTGTATTTTACATAGTAGGTCCTTTTACTTTTTGGAGAATAGCATAACTAGTTTTTTTGTACAGACTTAGAACTTATGCAAATATTTCATCTTTTTAGCCTAAATTCCTTAGAAATTTAATGGGTACTTATTGTCTGTTTTCCTTTGCCTTTTAGCACAAGCAATAAACACACACGCACACACACACACACACACACACACAGTTTTTTCCTTCGCTGTAGTTAAAAGTAAATTTATTTAAGGAAGAAAGGGAATATTATTATTATTATTATTTTGTGTAAAGCTTTCTTGAAGGTGAGGGGCTTTATCTCTGAAAAAGTAGTAAGTAGTTATTTGTAACCTGTGTAAAGCACCAGCCAGTCTTAAAATAGTCTTTTCTGGCTAAGGTTAAGACAATGTTTGGGCTGCTTCTAGTACCTCTTAATCAAAATCTCTAGATGTAGACTTCAAGAACTTGTTATATGTTATTACTTGGTGTGCTGATAATTGTTTAAAAGTACAGACTCTTTGTCTTGCAAAAGAATTTGTGAATCATGATTCCTTTGTCTTTTATACCTGTTATCTTTCCCACCTTGTAACACCCAAAAGCTGGTGAGTAGTTGTGACCTCTTTAAGTTGTAAATAAAAATACTCAACTGCAATGTGAAATGACACTTTTTTTGGTCAACCAAAATCCATAAGAGGCCCGACAGTAGAAAGAAGGGCATGCTTTTATAAAACAAATAAATGTTAGAGAATTTTCAGAATAGTAAATTGTGCGTAGTTAGAAGGCAAATAGTATCCCTATAATTAAATTGTGCATTCCCTCCCAGAGCATTCTGCACAGGTGTTTAAGATTGCCACCTCCAGGACAGCGGTGACACCAGAAAAATGTAGAAAAGAGTATTTGAAACCAGCCATCTTTTTTAGATGCCTTAGAAACCAGCCCTATAGGTCTTCTGCTCTGATAATACTAGGGTAGGGATAATTGCATAAAAATTCCAGCTCTTAAAACAGTAATTGCTACCTACTAAATGAAATAACTTCTAAAATCATTGTAGTTGGATTTTTTTAACTAAGGACTTGGTGGTTTGCTTCATTGTGCATTGTAATAGTTCAAGAGAAACACTTCAAGTTCTTTTGCAATAATGGCAAATTTTGTTTGTGTTTAGACTCAGGGGTGGTGGTGTGGAATTAGCGGTTTTCCAGACTAATGGTTTGAAGGATAATCGGGTTAGATGACAATTAAACAAGAGAATAGACCACTCTAAAAATCTTTTTTTCATCGTGGATATCTATGTTCATATTAAAAATAATTCCGATACCACCTACTTAAGAGGATTTATCTTTCATTAACGCATCGATTTCATGTGATTTTAGAAAAAAAAGAAATGCAATCAGCCAGAAATAGGTATTTTGTGATTAATTATGTCATTAATAAGAGGCAGAACCTAGTTATGACTCCCAGTGTGCACCTCAGCATGACATCATTGTAGAGCATAGTGTTGTATGAATCATTGCCTTGCTTAACGCTGCTGTCCCTCAATAAATCTTCGGTCCACCTGGGCACCAAAGCATGGGATGCAACCGTTGTTTTCTGCTCTACACGTTCAGCCCTCATAAGCATAGAAAATACACCATTAAGGGAACCGAGACACCATTAACCTCCATTTGTTATATGGATGAGGAAATCATACCAGCTCAGGGGTTCAATTTTTAATGTAAATTGTGCTTATAACTTGTATTCTTTTTCTTTCTTGGATTCTTCTATTACTCTCAGTGCTATTAATAGGATCGTTCTATTACATGTTTCTCTTGAGTCATAAGCAAACTTTCATCTTTAATTAGTTTAATAGCTTGTGCTACGGATGAGCAGCACTACACGAAAGAGGCCAATGCTTGTTGGTTTTGCACAGCTGAAACAGATAGTCACCAGAGCCATTTTCCACGGGTGGCGGGGGAGGACAGCTGCCTCAGTGGCCCCTAGAATACAGATGAAGGAACTACAGCACCATGAAGGACATTTTGACAAGAAGCAGATTCGTGGAGGGCAAAAAAGGAACTGCAGGGCGGCAGACATAAATCTTTTCTTAGCTGTATTATTTCCCTTTAAAGTCTTTTCTTTTTTAGGCAGGAGTCCAAAAAGGTTGTGCTTTCCCACAAACAAGGAAGATGAAAGGAAAATGCTCTTTTGTTGAGAGAGAGAGAGAGGAGAGAGCGAGAAGAGAGAGAGGGGGGAGGGAGGGAAAGAGAGAGAAAGCGAGAGAGAGAGAAGGAGGGGGAGAGAGAGAGGGAGAGAGGCCAAATGGATGGAGGAAACAGGGTCTCAGGCAGAAAGGGCGCAAGACCTCACACAGGAATGTGTGTGCCAGTGTTCTGGTGTTCAGCACGCACGGGTGGACGTGTGAAGTGGGCGGCGATCCGGAGAGAGAATCTGAGCTATGTCCCTAAGCCACCCGAAGGCATGACTGAGAGCAAGTCACTCTAAACACCGCAGTAAGGTCCGGGGCCAGGAAAACAGCACCTGTGAGCGAGGAGTGAGGACTGAACACACTGTGCCACGGCAGAGCTGGCGTGTCCGCCCCTCTCTCGTCAGACAGCAGAGGCAGAAGAAGACGCTCGCCCTGCTGAGCGGATGGGGTGTCCGAACCACTCCGGGGACTTTTTCCAGCTACATTGGCTTCGGGGAAATTCTGCCAACCCCCACCGCCCCCACCACGAGTGCACATAATCCCACCTGCGCCTCAGGATTAGTCTTGTTCAGAAAGAGTTTTGGAAAAACGGGATGGGACAGAAGTAGGCTCACAGTGGTTTGTATGGAAGATAATACAATAATGGATAGGTAATAATACAAGAATGAGCTCTGTGCTTTGCACGCACAACCATACCCCCAGCACTGCCCCACCCTGCAGAGTTGGTTCTCATTCCTCGAGGGGGCTCCGTCCCGCAGAGGGGCTGTTCGCACTGAACTAGCGAGTACTGATGCACAGCTCCCCGGGGAAATGCAGGCTCAGGTTCCTGCCGGCCTCCGGCTGCGAACAATCGGCGCACAACCTTTTTGTGTGTGTTTTTCTGTTTAAAGACAGCTCATCCGATCTATGTTGTGGATTCATTAACCCAAGTTCATTGCCAATAGCTCTGTCCCTCATGCCTGAACGAGCCCCGTCACCCACGTACTGTCTCCGTCGGGCGCATCCCCGCCTTCTCGCGCTTACGAACACTGGACAGCGTTTCTGTACCACGTCGGGGCCACTGTAAACAGCAGACAGAGCACCAGCTGGAGCACAGACACGTGAGCATGTGGCGCTAAATGAACCATGAAAGGGTCACTCGTCTGCAGTGTGAGAGATGGAACAGGAGAACAGAACGTTACCTTGTTCACTGGGGACCCCCACACTGCCCTGTGCCCGGCCACGAATGACCACAAAATGCCCAGTGTGGACTTTGGGTCCCACACAAATGGTGGCGAGTAGGTCAATTCACCGATCATGAACTGGTGATCAGTGCGGATGGACTGAGCGTGTGAATCACCAGGCAGAAATTACACCCGGTGGGCTGAGGGAAGGGAATGAAGTACCTTACTCTTCGGGGCAGCAGCCAGAAAGTGGGGTCCCCCTGGAGCATTAGTGCACTTGCACTGAGCTCCGATGGCAAGCCTAATGGAACGATTTCCTGCTACCCATGCATCCTCTTCCTGCTACCCATGCATCCTCTCTGAATCTGCGCACCCCGAGTGATGGTGAGAAGTGGGGTGCCCTCCATCAGGCGGACCTCCTTCAGGTCCACTGCTAAGACCTGTCACCACAACCCTGCCATGTCCAGGACATGTTCATGGTCATTATCCCCCCACCACAGGAAAGCCCAAGGGCTCTGCCTTGCCGTCGGGGCCTAGATGTCACTCATGTCCGGGAGCGAGGCCTCCAGGCTCCGTGAGGACAGGGCGCCAGCCCAAGTGGGACGGATACACGCATGGACAAGCCTGGCTCTCGCTTTTGTTTGCCTTTGGTCACTTCTTCCCCTCGTGACAGCGTTTTCCAGTGTGACAGCGGTTAGAAAACGCTTGACCACGACGTGAAACGTGCCATTTAAGGGAGTCATTTCAGGCGGACATGATGCTTTTTGTAGTGGCAGGTGCTTCTGAAAGCACACAGGCTACACACACTCCCCCTTGGGGCTTTTACATCCTTATCTCTGAGCTTAAATGAGCCGTGTTATTTTCTCCATTAGTGCTCCTGGTGCCAACAGCCGCTTCGTAGGAAGGCTCGAGTCTGGGGCTGGGACGTTGCCTTCCTTGCCTGGTGGCAGGTGACAATTCTCCTGGCAGAGCCAAGTCATTGGAGAAAATCTGTTGTTAGAATACCATTAAAGCCACCACGAAGTTGATGTCCCTGATCTTCCCCTGTTCCCACAGGATCTGCATTACTATTTTTGACTTCTGCTTTAAAATTTTAATTGTGGTAAATGATATGCAACATGTAACTTTTCATCTTAACCATTTCTAAGTGTGCGGTTCAGTGCTGGTAGGTGTATTCATATTGTTGACTGACTAATATATGATCGAGGAGAGAGACAAAGAGACATAAGTCATGGTCGGATCATTTGTCTATAGAAAATGGGCTTAATTGTTAGGTTTAAAGACAGCATGAAATCAACTTTGTTCCCAGGATATATGTTGTCATACCTTTGTCTCATAAGCTTTCAGCTACTTGAAAATAAAGGAGTACAGTGGGACTTAATTAAACAGTATTCAATAATTAATTTCTGCAAAAAATCACATAGGGCAAAGACTGAATTAATTTCTAAAGAGTAATATAAACCAAAAGGTATTCGTCTGTAGTAATGCAGCAGCCAATCTGATTTAAACCTTCCATGAAACGATATTATATTAAAGTTTCAGTGAAATAATGGTGTATGAATGACACCTTCAAGATTGCATATTTGAGTAGAAGTAACTCAAGTATCCATCAACAGATGAATACACGAACAAAATCTGATACACACATTCAGCCTTAAAAACGAAGGAAATTATGACACATACCACAGCTTGGATGAACCCGGAGGATATTATGTGGAGCAAGATCAGCCAGACACGAGAAGGACAGACACCAAATGATTCTGCCCATTGGAAGTATGTGTAGTCGAACCCACAGAAACAGAAAGCAGAGTGGTGGTTGTCGGGAGCTGGGCACACAGGGAAAAGGTGAGTCACCGCTGAACAGGTAGAGTTTTCCAGGATGAAAAGTTTCTAGAGATCGGTCACACAGCAATACGATGGCACAGAGATGTGACGGAAGTCACCAAGGGTTACCCGGCTGGTGTGTGATGGAGCTGCCCACAGGGCAAATTCAGATGTGTGGTGCCAAGCCGCGCTCCTGAGCACGGGGCTGTGAGTGAAGGGATCAGGAAAGCGACCCTGCGGTTCCAGAACGAGAGGGAGAGACCTCACATGTTCTCTTCCGAGCCATGCATCGTCGTGTTCTTGTGTGGTGACCACGGGCACTGGGAATTACAGATTCCACAGAGCAGAGGGTGCAACGGGTGGGTTTCTCTGCTGCTTTTTCCCCTTGGCTGGCCGAGGAGAGCCCTGGCACATGAAGTTACAGCTTTCCCCACCCGAGAAGTCCTGTCCGGCCCTCGGCTGCGGGCATTGCCAGTGAGCAGAGCACCTGTTCAACAAAACGGAATTTGGCTGTTTCAGAGTGCAGTCGGTCAGGACACGCTAACGTCTTTCTGGGAATGAGACTTAGTCATTTCTGTTTATCAGTCTTAACTGGAAGTGCAAATACCTTACCAAGAAAGGAATACACTCCGATTTTCAGCTTTCCTTTTTGCTGCACACTAATGCCAACCGGCAGAGCCCTGGGTTTTTCCAGCACATTCTCCTCACAGTTTAATCTCTCCCATTTTTGTCATTTTGCAATCTCTTCCTCCTCTCTTCCCCGCTCCGTGTCCTTCACCATGCAGTGTGTTTCTGACGTAGCATCCCAGAATTCCTCGGGTGTGCCACTTCCGCTGAACTCGGGAAACACTGAGGTGATTACTAATTTATTGCTGTCTTCTGCTAAGTGCTTAATGCACGCTTAATAAAAATCAATAACTCTGTGTGCCTCTTCCTCACGGGAATACGTGTCTGATATATGACAGGTGATAGGTTGAAAATCTTCTGAGACGGGCCACCACCTCCCCTTTCTGGGTGTCGTGGAAGATGGTCCTGGTCACGTAAGTTGAAGACGAGCAGGGAGCAGGTGGGGAGGAGTGGGGCCTGCACACCTCGCCCCTCAAAACACTCGCTTGCCGGGAGCAAGGCAGCATCCTGCCTGCTCTGAACAACATCCCGAGGGGGTTAGAACGCCCAAGGCATTTCCCACGCAAGGCCAAGGCTGTAAACTTCCTCAGCCACCAGGATCTATCTCCTACCCCCATCTGTGTTTTGACCCCTCCCTGTATTCTGTCTGTTCTCTTCCCCACTGACTGTGCACTCCGAGAGGGAAGCCACTGTCTTAAACTTCTTGTGTTCCCTGCAATGAATCACCATGCCTACTCAACCAATTAGCAAAGACATAAAACACAGTAGTTGAGGTCTATGGCTGGACAAGGAATAGCCACTAGTAACCCTGCCCCGAGTCTCCTCGGGAAGTATTTGTTTAGTGAAAAGTACGTGGTCTTGAAAATCAAATAGAACTAGGTTCAAAGTCAAACTCTGACAGTCTCTGAGCAATTTAATCCCCTTGACCCTTACCTTTTGATATTTATAAAATGAGGACAATACCTCCTATATTATAGGGTCATTTTGAGGGTTGAGTAAATGAATATTCATAAAGAATGTGGCATAATGCTCACCTGGCCCTTGGTAAGCACTGATCTCCTCTCTCCAATACACAAACTTGGCTTCTTCAGAGTGAGTTCCCTACAATTTGCCAAGAGGGTCACAGAGCCACTGCACAAACACAATGGTCTTCCTGCTGTCTATACTCTTCTGGGTGGCATATAATTATACTAATATAATCCAATTACTCAGGGATTCATTTCGTCCACAAAAGTTTTTGAGTACCTTCATGTAGCAGCAGTTGCCGGGAGCAAGGAATAAAATAATAATCCAGACAGGAACCTTTTAGTGGAAGAAAGAAAGAAAGAAAGAAAGAAAGAAAGAAAGAAAGAAAGAAAGAAAGAAAGAAAGGAAGGAAGGAAGGAAGGAAGGAAGGAAGGAAGGAAGGAAGGAAGGAAGGAAGGAAGGAAGGAAGGAGGGAAGAAAGGGAGGGGAAGCAGGGAACCATGACAAATTCTGACAATTCTGTGAAAGAAATGGAGGGATTATAGAGACAGACACTGGTAGGGGGTTGGAGGGAACCTCTTCAGAGTCGAGTGGGCAGAGAAGCCTTTTAAAAGCAGGTGGCATTTTGGCTGGCTGATGAGACAGCGTTCTGAGAGTCAGGGATCAGTCTCTGAAGCAGAGGGGGCAGCAATGCAAAGGACGTGTCAATTCTTCAGGTAAAGCAATGTCCTAGTTGCTGGTCTGGCGATTTTCCTGACTCCCCGCTGTCCAGGGCTCCTGGGTAGACATTTGGGAAGTGTTGGCTGGGAGAGGTCCTTGGGCACCAGCTGCCAGAGGGAGGAATGGTGGCTAAAAACCACTCTCGTTTCCCTGTCTGATTTTCAGTTGGCCGCTGGCAAGGGCTGTAACTAAGTATTCACAGGAAACTGGTACAACTCAGATGTGGAGGGAAGGGTTGTGTCTTACCTAGGTTTATATCCCTCCTCGGCTTTGTGTGGCTCGTGCACCTGAAGGTAGAGATGCACTCTAATTGAGAACAAATGAAAGCCAGGCTCCTCCCGGTCTGAGGCTCGCCGTGGGCCTCAGGGGGGTGCACTGCCACGGGGGGTAACTGTCTCTGTTCACGAAGCCGCGGGAGATCGCAGTTTTAAAGTCTGATTCTGTCACTGAACATTGCACTAAATATTCTCCCATTTCCTGAAAAGCTCCGGATACACTGCGAAAATCTTAAGAGAAAGGCTTTAAGTTAGTGAGTTTCTTGAAGGAGAAATAAATTGATCACATTTGTCTTTGGGTTGCTAAGGGCGTCGTAGATGTTGGACAAACCCTTGATGAATCAAAGTCGTGGTGACTTCCGGATGGGATGGGTGAGGGGTGCCAGGCACCTCTAGGGCTCAGGCATCTGTCGCTACAACTAAATTCCAGTGAAAGAGAAGAACGTGTACATCCCATAGTATATTCTTTTGTTCTTAATCACGGGACTTGGCCATCCTTTCGGTCTGCCCCACACGCTCCATCTCTAACTGTCGTGGGTTCGTGTAGGGCAGATGCTTCATATTCTTGAAACCGGGCCTAACAAAACAGACAGCACAGTGAAGCCGAGGGGCGGAGGGTGATCACAGAACTCACAGAAGGATGACGCCTCTTTTGAAACCGCTCTAAGAAGAGCTGACCCTGTGCCCCTAGTGAAATGACTGAGCAAAAAAAAAAAAGTCTTCAGATGTGACCTTCCTTTACAAACTGTTTTCTAAATGGAAGAGAAATTTAGATGGCCTCGGAGGGAATGTGCCTTCTGAGCTCAGGACAGCGTATCAGTGCCCGACTCGGAGAGACACGACAGGGACTCGGGCTGAAGTCTGGCCTCCGGCTGCTGCTCCTCCTGCTCACAGGCGTGAGCAGGCGAAGAACGCAGCTGGTGAGAGACCGACTTTACAGGCGGGTTAGGTCAACCGTGTCTACTTGGGTTTTTTTTTTTTTTCGTATGTATACGTATATTTATGAACATTTATATTCACTTTTCAAAACCAAGTTTTCATTTCATTAGGGAAGCCATATTATAATATACATTGTTCATTTCTATTTTGACTTTTTACGTAACAAAAACCACAGCGTGATACGTGCAGACTCAGAGGGTTTGTCCCACTGGTGCCATAGCAGGTGTTTCTTTGGCCACCAGCTGAGGTCTATTGGTCCCGATGGACAGTTTAAACTGCTCAGGAAAAAGCGGGTTATTTTCTGACACTGCCCCTTGACCTACTAGTGAAACAACAACGGTGACCCATACTGGGCCCCGCACTCCTCCCTCTCTCATGGCTGAGAACCGAGGACACTGTGGATCAGGCAGGTTCCTCACGCATGGAAGAATCACCAGGTGTCACCGTACAAGAGCAAACAGTGAGGCTGGGTCAAGGTCACATCCGTCCCCTATGCATGTTACACCTGCCATCTGTGTGTATTGAGTGGCCCCTCAGTCTGAGCGCCAGATCACATCTTTGCCGAAACACACAGAGAGATGCCTTGGACCACTCTAATCAAGAAGCAAGGATGAGGTGCCAACTTTACCTTTTACAAACAGCAGGAAGGAGTAACTATTAAATAATTAAATCATAAAGATAACCTAGTTTGAAAGATGAGTTTTAAAAATAAGAAGACCACTATAATTGAAAAAAACCTAACCCTATGGGGTGTTGTACATTTGCGTGGAAATTTAAATTTGGCCTAGAAAATTCTCCTTGGATTCACATGTGCAGAAAAATTGTTCTCAATTTTCCAATATTTCCTACTCCCAGAGTGCTTTCCATAAATATTTACGTGAAAATGGATTTGACTCTTTTCTAGTGTCTGCTTGCCTGTTGAGTTTTGCCTGTTGAAATGAAAACTAGCCGGCAGGGTTCACAGGCAGCTGAAGATTCCGTCTGGCCCGCTGACCCCCGCCGTGTAGCACCCGGATGCTTGTGATGAGCTGCACACCCACGGGGCTTTATCGGAAAAGTGCTTGTCGTTTCTGGCCAGGAGGTAACTATAGTTGCTTCTTATTCACTCTCCTGATTGTAGCTTCTACAGGATGGAAAATACTCTAACTATAACAAGTTGGATATGCTTACGATAAAATAATAGATAACATGCTAGTTATCAAGTCTCCAGGGAAACACTTTGCTGAAAACCCTTCGCTCGCTGCTCATTCGTGGAGATCCTTCATCTGCTGACGTAAATGCAATATCAGCTCCCTGAATTTACGTCGGAATTGCAACAGGAAAAATGAAGAAGAGAAGGTCAGGGGAGAAATGGGCCCTTAAACTATCATACTCTTTTTTCAATTAGAGCTGTTTTACAAAAGAAAGGAGAATGGTACAAAATCCGAGATATACAATCATTTATGCATTCATGTTCAAATAAAAATGTGCACAAGAGATGAAGAATCACTGTGCAGAAGGAAGACACTCAGAAACTGTCCTGCCCAAGTTGGAGCCAAATGCTGATCTTGGTTGACTACATCTGGCTCCTCCCCCCACACCTGCTGTGTGAGGTGGGGATTCCTGCCAGTGGTGCTGACCTTCCACCAGCAATCCTCCTAGGGCAACCTGAACCCCTCCCGGCCAGATCGCCAGAAAGATATGGTCCCCTCCTTGTATTGGCCGGCGCACTTGGTTTGGTCCAGGGGCAACTCTGCTCCGGACTTGGCAATGACCATTAGGACAAGTACCCCCAGGTGGAGACGACCCAGGCCAACCTGGGGGACTCGTATATGTGCACTCCCCCTTTTTACTTCTGCTCGACATCATTGGAAGGGTAATGCGCCATCCTACCGAGATGATCCTGAAAATATGAAGAACCGCCTCACCTCTGTTTGTGCTACTCATCTTCTCAGCTGGGCTGCAGGCAGGCCCTCCTGAGCAGCCTGCTCACTCCAGAGGGAGGCAGGGGGCATCAGAGAAGGCAGCCGCGAGCAGCTGAGGCCCAGCCAGATGTCTGGGGACGGAATAAGCGACCGTGGGGGAGACCCCAGGACCCATGCAACCCAGCTGGAGAGACGCCTGCCCATCTGTTGGACCCCAACGGTGTGCCTTCGTAGACTAAGAGGACATCGGCTAAAAGGAAAAGGGACTTGCTCCCAAACCTTCCGCCAGATGCCACAACCTGCTGACAGCGGCCAGGAACGATAAGGCCCGTGGGCTCCTTTAGTGCCATTAACCCCATTATGGACATCCGGCGGTGCTAAATCCTCAAACTTGGCTTACAACTGGATCTAGAACACAGGCGGCAAACACAAGGCCCACGGGCTGAATCCAGCCCTCCACCTTGCTTTAACCGGCCCAACACCTTGTTTCTACCCGGCAGCAGCGCTGAGCTCTCACTTAACTGTTAAGGAGTAGTTATGTTTAGACAGTCCTAAATTACATTCGGCCCTTTGAAGACAACCTCGAGGCTGATGGGGCCTCTAGTGAAAACAACTGACATCCTGATCTGGAGACTTTTGCTGGTTTACAGTTCTAGACTTCAAAGCTGTCTTTTACTGCACAGTGTAAGTCCTGACTCTGAGGAACTGTTTGCACTTAAATGGGATGATCCAGAGACTCGCCTGAAGCAAGGGTATTGCTAGATGGTGCCCCCACAAGGCACAGCCGAGGAAGGACTGAAAAGACAGGAGGCTCTCTGAACACAGTGGAAACAGCGTGCCTACCAGAGGCCTCAGTTCCGGGGGAACAGTGAACAGTGAGTATGCCAAGAAACCAATCGAACCTCGGGTGAGGCTTTCCCAGTTGCTCTGCTTAGGGTTAGGGTAACCCTGGAAGCCAGCTCTGGTTGGGCCCCTATGCAGTGTTATAGGGGGAGACCCTTCTTTAAGAGCAAATATCACTGCAGTATTGAGAACGATCGCATTGTAAAGGAACTGTGTACTATAAAATGTGTGCAGCCTCCAGGTGCTGCTTTGTCTGTCGTCCTTAAGTACACTTCCACTGGGCTCGTGCTTCCTGAAGCCGGTCCCCTCCATTGTTCGGGCCCAGGAGACCGGGTCCTCCTCAAGACCTAGAGAAATCGGCACCCTGAGGGGTGGCTACAGCCTAAGTCACATGGACCCTACGACGTTCTTTTCATTAGTTTCCAAAAGAATCAGGGTTCCCGAGACACCACCTGGCTAGGAGGGGGAGATGCAGATATTCTGAAAGCAGACGCTTCCACCCATGAATTCCAGCCAAGCCTGTGTAGACCTAAATGATCTGTCTTCGTATGCTGTTGTTTCAGTTTAACAGTGTGTGTGTGTGTGTGTGTGTTCTGGCTGTGATCACAGCTCATCTCCTGGTTTTCTACCTTCTTATTCTCACTTGTCCGCTTCCTTTGGGAAGAGTCCCTCTGTCCCATCATCAGCGGCAGCAGCCAGAGCGGCTGTTGCCCGTGCGGCCGAGACCGAGAGGGATGACCAGAAGCGGGGGCGTGCTGCCGCAGACCAACTTGAACTGGTCCTGCCTCTTTCTAATAAGACTCGGAACCAAAGTTTAAATTTTGGACACACCAAAAGTAAGTACAAGTGACAGTTGTGCACCCTTAACTGCTGCCCCCTAAGAAACCAGAGGACCTGCACATGCCCAGGGCCTGAACACAGGACCCTTTCAGACGCGGAGGGCCCAATGTCCAGGAAGATCCCCTTAAATCTCACTCCAGAGCCTGGGTGGGGACACAGATTTCAGCCCTGCCTCCTGTCTCCTCACATGCTGACCTTGCAATAGAAGCTTCTTTCTTTTCTCGAAAGCCAGGTCCACAGTGTTGACTTCCATGGGCATCGGGCAGTGAGCCCTCGGTTGGTCACAGGTCATTAGAGACTTAAATATAAAAGTGGGCACAGAAGGCACCATGCATCGGTGATGCCACACACACTGTGCAGAGCAGCAGGAGCGGATTCTGTTAAGTGGGTTCAGTGGCCCAGCTGGCAGGCCCCACACAGGCTCCACAGTCATCTTCATGACAAAGTTCCAGCTGGCACTCTGTCTGGTGTTCCAGTGTCCAGGGGTGATGGTGAATACCCCAAGAGACAGAAAACACGCGAGATCCAATGCTGACACTGGTTTGAACTGAAGTTGAGATCTTGGGTTTTTGAATGATGACTAAACAATAACTAAAACGGATTCCCCAACAGTTGAAAGAAAAAGGGGTTTTGAAATGAAAATAACAATGGTTGCCAACACAGGTAACGGCAGCATCAGAGACATTGTTCAGTAAGATTATTTCAAAAACAGGCTTTGAAGATATAAACTCAGATAAAAATGCTTTCATTTTTGCGTTGAACTATTCCAGAATCACGCAATCTATAAGATATGGAGAATATGCACAGTGGCATCACCAAGAGTTTGAAGTAGTTTTCTCCTATGTGTAAGCATTCTCATTACCAAATAAAGGAAGGACAGACGAGAAATTCAGAAAGTTGTATCCCCGGTGACTGTTCAAATAAAACAACAGCTATTAAAAGTTCAGTGAGAAGTGGTGGTTCAGGAGTTACCTGTTATTCTATGTGGTCATTGAAATAACAAACTCACTACATTGAGTGGTAAAACATTTTGACTTACACAGAACACTGCCAAGTATAGAAGCTATACGAACGAAAATTGCTACCCTTCCTTTTGTCAAGTGAACTCGTCCTCTAAGCAGTTGGGTCGTTAAAGACGTGATCTTTCATGATGCAGTTCTTACCTAATCTGCAGCATGCATTTCAAGACCCTGACTTGTTATGTACAGGGATTTCTCCCTGTGTGAATCCAGCTCTTTGGAACGGGGAGTCAGCCCACACGGGGCTGCATGAGCAACAGCGGCACACCCAGCGAACTCACCCAGCCCTCAGGATACGGGACGGACTCTGATCTAACGCCACACCGGGACTGTTGATAATTCAGTAAGGCACAGGGTGCACTTAAACTTATAGGAACCGGGCAGGACTCTTCAAACAACTTTTATAAACACATAGTAAAATAGAATTCATCAAGGAGATTTTACCTGTTCTCTCCTTGCTTTGTTTGTCAGAGGGCACCTGTAAAAAAAAAAGTATAACTTTCTTAATGTCTCAAAATTACACAGCTTTCACCAAGAATAATATCGACAACTCTGAAAAAAATTATATTGTGAAATTGGAGTCAAATGGCCTCCAGAAATGAAAATAAAGTGCCACCAAGGTATTAGGATGAAATGGTTTTAGGATGCACAAATCATTTGGAATGAAAAGCTATTAAAATACTCATTTATGAGGAAGCTGCATTAAGTTTATTTTTCGTTGACTTCCATAAAAATTGGTGCTGTACCATGCGCCCATTTAATCATTAGAAGAAGACAGCAGTCTAGTTTTTGGTCTCTGCTCCCTTCCCTCCCATCGCCAGCGACCCCTTGGTGCTCCGTCCAGCCACTGCCTCGCCTGGTCTCTGAGCCACACCAGGAACTCGGTCTTCCCGGGCTCTGGTTCTCCTGCAAGGTCCCTCCCGCTCTGGCCCTGCCCACTCCTCCTCTGGGTGAGCTCCCTGTCTGCCTGATGCACTCACTTTCTGGGGAAAATGATGCAGCAAAAAACAAATACATACCTTGTATTTTCTAGAATATGTCAGTCCTAAAACATACTTAAAGGGATTGGTGAATGTGTTTTCTTTACGGCTATACAGAAATGTTTATGCATAACAATTTCATTCCCCAGTGGCAGGGGGTGGGGGAGGGAATGGGCAGCTACTGTCTCACGGGCACAGAATGTCAGTTTTGCCAAATGGAGAGTTCGGGAGGAGCAGCTGGTGACGGGGCGGGACAATGTGAATGGACTCATAGACTCAGAATGGCCAAGTTTAACTGTGCACTCAGAATGGCCAAGACAAGAAATTTTATGATACGTATGTCCTTCCACAACTAGAAAACAAGGACACACAAAATGGCCAAATGTGCCTCTGGTCTTGCCATGTTACATGTTTAGTATTCCCTTACCTCAGCTTCAAAGCCCTCTGCTTGAAAATCAAAATAATGGGGCAGAAACTTTTAGACAGTATGTGACTTGGGCAGACAGTATATGACTTGGGCAGATGACAGAGGAACCGCTGCCCACCTGAAGGTGGGTTTTGTCCTGCCCTAAAGCCATCAAAAGGTTGTGGTCCACTCCAGAAACTCAGGGAAGAAAAGGGGCACTAGGGAACAGGGTGTGGGACAGTGCCTGCCGCTCACTGACACCAGGGGCATCTGATGAAATACATGTCTCCGGATAACCAACGGTGATTTCTCTGGGTATTTTACTCAACAAAGGCGTGTCGAGTGCTTAACCAATATACAGAACTACAAGTTTCTAGCCTGACGCTGGGGCTTGACCCTTTCTCTCTGCTGCATGGAGGGCTGGGGGTGGGCAACTCATCTAGCAGGGAGACTGAGGAACTCTAGAACTGTCAGAATTCTCTCATGGAGAAATTGCAGTCAATTCCTTTGAAGTACATTCAAGAGTCAGTTGCCACATTTGGTGAAGTGCCCCAGAAAGTGTTAGATGTGTAATACCTCTCTAGGCCATAGTAATTATAAATTCATGTTCACACCATCTAAGAATAAGAACATCTTAGAAGTTTGTCTTATGATAAAGCTGGATGCAAATGCCATTGATTTTTGGAACATATATATCCCGACGTGTGTCCTGTGTGTCATGTAGACGAATCTGCCCCCCAGGCGAACAGGACAACACTGGGAAACCACAGAGACGTGCTGATAATTCTTTACAGAGAGGCTGTGGCCGTCAGAGCATGTGACGATCACATGTGTCAATAAGCACACTAGCAACTGCGGTCCCAGTGAGCCCAGGAAGCTGCGCCCGCACCTGCCGCCCAGCGCACAAAGGGCCTGTGTGTTCCGAATGCCCCACGGTGAACCTTCCAAACCAAAGCCGCAGATGAAACCCCAAGTAAATAAACCCTTAGGTACACATGTAAGCCCTGTTACTATTTGCTCTTGACTTTGTTCAGGACACACCTGCTGGTTTTAAACTCAGTAAATTACACTCAGTGGTGGCTGAGATTTCCACGCTACAGGATAAGGTCTCAAGCAACGGGCAGATGAGGTTGATCCCCAGGCCACTGCAGAGGGAGGTCAGAGTAAGAGGCATGAGCGCCGCCACACACCGGCTTTGGCCCAAACAAGTTAAGGCCGACTGACTTCGACGTAGGTGGACTTACATCTCAACAAAAGTGTTTTATTCCCTTTCATGTTAGCTACCTGATACATCGTGTACAAACAATATGTAACAATGAAAAAGGAAATATTTAAAAGCATTATAATTTGCAATTCCAGAATCTCTTCCAGGAGCTTGGCTAAGGAACCACGTTTAACCAAAGTGCCTGTTTCTGAAAAAATAAAATGCAAATATAATGTTCTTTCGTTATCATGCTGATTTTTATTATTGACTTTAAATTTGAATTCAAACTATTCCAAGCATGACCTCACAGAGAAATCTCCCAAAATTTTTATTTCTGCAAAAATTTTCTTTAATGATTCCTACCTAGTTGTCAAAGCTATCTCTTCTCTGACTCAGGTTGAGAAAAAACTGTAATATTGAATAATTCTTAGTTGGCGGGGGGGGGGTGGGAAATAGAAGGTAACAGATTTTTTCACAAATAGTTACACGATGATAGCCAAAGAAAAAGGCTGCTAAAACGATAGAGAAGATACATAATATAATTTAAAAATCTACTCTTTATTTTTATCCTCCTGATTTCTTTCAGAGCTGAGATGTAGAAGGTACTGCTCATTTTCAGTGCATTAAATATAAAAACAGCATTAAATTGAAACATAGGAATCAAGTGAAAACCTACTTTCACAGAATTAGAAATATTTCCATTCATCCCCATTCATCCAATGATGTATACATCTTTCTACTTCTAAATTTAAATGTTGGTATATATATATATATACACATGTGTATACACATATATATGCACACATATATATTCACATATTTGAATAGAAATAGTAACACATAATTTCAGACAAATCTAAATGGAAAAAAATAGTATTTATTAGCTCAGTGAGTCTGAAAGGATGTTATTTAATAAACCATGGCATTTTAATAAGCATTCTTGACATCTGGTACTAATAAAAAGAATTTTATATTTTACGGTTAACATTTCAAGGAAATCATGACTGCAGTTCTGCCGTTTATCCCAGACCATGGGCGGCGCAGACTACGTTTGGGTGGCTTCATTTCCTTCTTGATTAGTTTATATAAAGAGGCCACTTGTTTTCTCTTCTTCTGTGTATATTTTATATAAGATTTGGACCAAGTCCCAGAAATGAATAAATGAAGGAAGAAAGGAATGCGTCAAATAAAAATCAACTTTCTTACTAACAAAACTAATCACGGAACGTTCCTGGATCCAGTTTGGTTAATAAAATTCATTCTAAAACAATGATTCAAGGAATTTTGCATCTGGATAAACAGTTGAAGTTTTCCAGAGCTGCGAAAAACCGTAAGGACCTAACAATCTCCATCCTTTGCAAAACCGCAGTCTCGCTAGGCCACGCTGAGGGATCCCTCGGTTCCCAGGCGGGTTGTGCCAGGAGCCTGTACAGAAGCAGCTGCTGATCACGATGCTGCGGAGACAGCCAGAAGGGCCCGAAGGCCTCCAGACGCTCCCCTTGTCTCCGGACCACGAACCCCAACCCTGGCCTTATCGTCCTGCTTGCACAGACTTCCCATATTGCTGCTGTCCCCTCCTATGCTAAGTGTCCTGCTCCAAGCTGGACACTGGGCTCCCCAACGTGCCAGCCCCTGACCTGTTCCCTAGAACATGTCACAACTCCTCCAGAAGCATCCTTGCAATGGTATACAATAGGAAGGATAGAAATGTTCATTAGTTTTGTTTTAATTGGCAATTAATTTACAAGTGACAGATGCCACTTTCTAGATAGTGACAAACAAGAGCTCTGAATGTAAAGCCAATGTAGTAATCTTTGAGAAGTGGAAACATGCAAGCACGGATTCATTAGCTTAAAATAAAACACTTTTTCTCCTTGAACCTCGAGACTTCTTCAGTTGCCATAATTTTGGGTTTCCCACTTCCAACGTGCATGGCCCAGCCCACTAACAAGCCCACCGGCCCAGCAGGCAATGCTTCTGGTAGCTTAACCTTCTGTCTGGCTTCACGAGAGGCTCCACCCACCCTAAGATAATCTGGTAAGTAAGAGTCTCCAAGATTTGATCATCTAGGAAGAGAGATAAGACATATATACACAAAAGAACCCAAAAGCAATTCAGTGCAGAATTTATTACAATGCAGAATTAACTGACTTGCAAAATAAGTGTAATTAATGTTTTTTAATTTAGTCTTTATTGTATTTTTTCCCATGACCATTTAGTCCCCTTAAACCTACCCCCCCCCAGTAATCATCACACTGCTGTCCATGTCCCTGAGTCCTTTTTCCTTTTTGCTCGATCCCTCTGCCCCCAACTGTCCTCTGCTCTCCGTCTAGGGGTCTGTCCCATTTTCCCCGTTAGTGCGGTTTGTTCACTCGAGTCCACACATGAGTGAGGTCATACGGTGTTTATTTTTCTCTGGCTGGCTTATTTCACTTCATCTGGTCCATCCACACTGTCACAAAGGGTGAAATTTCCTTCTTTTTTATGGCAGACTAGTATTCCATTGTGAAAATGTCCCAGAGTTGTTCTATCCCAAGTGTCCACAGCAGATGAATGGATGAAACAGCAATGGATGTCTAAGAATACCTTCAAGTTAGTAGGGATAGAACGCTCCCTACATTTGGGTGTGCTGTCAAAAATCCAGCATCATTAGGACGCTCTCTGCTCGGCACAAGACCACAGTCTAGAAAACAGCCCATATGGAAAAGGGACAGTCCTGGGTCACAAGTCTAGGTGTGCTGGCCATACAGAGGAAGGACCCATGGACCCCGTGGGAAGACTCAGAGGACATGTCTATGGAGAGTGACACTGAAGATGAATCTTAAGGAAGGAGCTCCCTGGGAACGCAGGAGGGAGAGGGGAGTCCCGGGGAGGAATTCCGGAGCGGCGTGTACAAAGGCAAGGGGTGGAGGGGACCGTGAGCGTTTGGGGAAATGCAAGCATTTTGGTATTGCTGTAAATCAGCTGTGGGGAGAGTGTGGAGTGGTGGGGTTAGAAAAATAGGAACTGGCTGGATAATAAAGGGGCTTGTATACAAGGCTGCGGAGTTGGGGTGGCTTCTATGGGTGATGAGGACTCCGAAAATGTAGGCTTCATCGTGGTAAATCTGGAGCCAACGTGAGGAGGAAGAGACTGGTGCCAGCCAGAGGCTGTGGCGGCAGACCAAGGCCCGGCGAAGCACAGGGGCCTGGACTGGACTGCGTGTGAGGGGGAGGAGGGGGTTGTGAGTCACTCAGGAGGGGACTGGCTAAAAGTGGGGAGAAAGAGGAAGGGAGTGGGGAGCGGTGTCATGAATGGTTTTCACGTTCAGTCTTGGGCCACCCGGCCCACGGAGGAGTCATGCCGATGAAGATGCAGGACAGGGCCGGTGGCGAGGGGTCTGGACTCTGAGGAATTCCACTTTCAGATGTGCTGGGTTCGGCTCGAGAGTGCAGGGTGCCCGGGCAGGACTGTAGGAGGAAGCTGGGGCTGGGGAAAGGGGTGTGGACTGCCCCACTGCTTAGTGTTCGGGGGGGACCCCGGCCCCCAAGGTGGATGGGCCTGTTGGGAAGGTTCAACTATGCTGAGCACCAGCCACGAAGGCCCGAGCGTGGGGCACAGTGGTGAGTCTGAGGCTGACGGGAGTGACTGCAGGAAGGCGGCGGAGAAGGGAGGGCACAACGTGGTAGTAATTTTAACCAGGACGAGCAGGTTCACAGGGAAAGGGCTGAAGATGGACAACTGTGTGAGATGCTATGAATCGGTAATTATGAGGGGACTTTGGGTAGAGCCGAGGAATACAAATTCAAATAGGAAAAATTGAAAAATAAATGAGAAATAAAGCAATCTAATCTCAAAAGGCTTGAGCTAGAAAGGTTGAAGGAGGCACATGTGCGAGCCCTAGGGGACAGTTGACTGGAGGGCCTCTGCGAATCAGAAGAGAATTCAGCACCTTCAGGGCCTTGAGCCAGAAACTGAGCGAGGACTGCAGATGTGGCTCAGGGAGCGGGCCCTGAGAAGAAACAGGTAGGGGAGGGCAGTGTGGCCGAAGGACAGCTGGGCTGGGGTGCAAGGGCTGGAGGAGAGAAGGCAGGGAGTGGTGGGAGAGGTTGGGGGACACACACATCTGAGGGTGTGAAACCCAGGAGGAAGGAGGGCGTGAGAGGGAGAGAGGGCCCCGGAGACATCTGTCTACCATAGGAGAAGCACCGCAGTGCGCCCTCTACTGCACTTTGGGACGGCTCCGACTGCCGTCTCCCACTCAGGCACGTGGACGTGTTACACACCTCCAAAACGACCCTCTGGTCACTTGTTGGGAACTTCCCTGCCTGGTTTCAGGAGCTGTAACCACCCCCATGGCTAAGGTTGAGTGGGTGATCTTCAGACCATAAGCCACTAAGGAGACAAAGCTTATCTTCCTGGCAGGAGTGCTGCTTCTTCTCCTTTTTCCATAACTGGCCCCCAATGCTTGGTCGGTTAGCCAATGACAGGTAAGATTCCCCAAGAGGGAACGACCTAAGACAGACACAACCACATGGAGGCCCCAAGGAAGGATGTGGGGGGCTATGGAGAAAGGGGGTGATGGATCCTCGCCCCTAGGCTTTGACAAAGCCTGAGTCCTCATTCTGTCTGTTGAGAAGTCTCCTAATCTCTTAGCTGCCTTACTTCCCCTGCCCAATTTAAGCCTGTGACAATGTCTTAAGCCTGAAACAATGCTGGTGGTGGGTGCCACCCTGTGCTGGAAAGGCAGGTTCCCTGGGCAATCAGACCTAAGAAAGAATATATAAAATCCTGTGAAACCTGCTTTGTTTAGAATGCTCTCAATTAAATAAGGGTCCAAGCAAGAAGTGAGTTTGTTCCTTAAAGTTTTATAGCTCTTTAGTTATCTGACCCTGACTCAAAATAGGCCCTCAGAGTCCTTTGTTATCTATTGTTTGATCCTTACTGCCTGATAATGACTAATGAGCTTTACCTATATTCCTGTGCAAAACAAACCCAATAAAAGCCCATTGAGGAAAAGGCTCTTGGCCCTTCTCCTTTGAGAGATCAACCACCTTTCCTCCCCAATCATGTTTTGATAGACTTATTCTCATCTGAGACAGCCAGGGGGGTCCTGTGGGTGGAGCCCCCCCCCACAGTCAGTCCCCACACTTGCCTTCTTAGTTCAAACAAAGAGGGGTTCTGGAGCACGAAGAGCTGCCTCTCTCTACTTATTTCTTTTACAGCATTACAGTGTGTCAGAAAGAGGGGGTACTGAGTTGGACACATTGGGTTTGAATCCAGCTCTTACTTATATGGGCCTAGGCAATGTTTCTTACTTGTCTGAGACTCGGTTTTCTTACATGTAAACTGGAGATAGTTGTATAGACCACACAAGAAGGTAAAGATTACATCTGAAAACCGGACCAGAGCAGACCTGTGATGTGCTCAATCAGAACACCCAAACCAGTGAGTGGCAGGGAGAACTCACCTGCATCTGCATAAAAATATTGGAGTGGCCAAAAATTTAGTTTGTTTTTTCCGTAAGATGGCTCTAGTAGCACTTAGATATCTTTAACTTCATTTGAAACAATTTTGTTAGATTGTATTGCGGCAGCTGTCATATCAGCATGCATAAAATAAAGCATCAAAGTTGGTGAATTTTTGTACAGCCATTTTAATATTGAAGATGATAAATGATGCAATATTTTTGGCATATTTTACTTTATTATTTCAAAAAAGGTAAAAACATAACTAAAATGCAATAAAAAAATTTTGCAGTGTATGGAGAAGGTGCTGTGACTGATCGAACATGTGAGAAGTGGTTTGAGAGCTTTCATGCTGGAGACCTCTCACTGGACGATGCTCCATGGTCAGGTAGACCAGTTCAAGTTGATATTGATCAAATTGAGACATTAACTGAGAGCAATCAATGATATACCACACAGGAGATAGCTGGCATGCACAAAATATCCTAATCAATAAAGTAATTGGTGAAAATGAAAACGTGTCTTTTATTTTACGGAAAAAACTAAACGAACTTTTTGGCCAGCCCACTACCCTTCTCTCCAGCTCCCTCTCTGCCTTTAAAAACGCTGCCCACCATTAAAGGGGGTCTGGGAAAGGAGCCACTCTATCACACCCCGATTCGGTCCCTCAGCAGCTGCACCCCACCTCACTCCGAGGGGTGCAGAAGCACGAGCTCAAAGCTGAGGGCTGGGCTTGGCGGCCACCACCCGGCCGACCTCCTGCATCTGGCTGCCTCGCAGGCCTATTTGCCTTGGCTTCTAGGCTGGTTTTCATAAGCCAGTGCTGCCAGCTTTTAAGATTACACAGAATTATAGTGGCGTGTTTCATTGAATGCCTCATTTTCTTTGTAAGAGAGTGGATTTGGTTTAAAAAACAAAATACTTCATAGCCCGGTGACTGCGGCCCTGACTTGTGCGGCTGAGCCCGAGCCAGGAGCGTGGAACTGGGCCATCGGCGGCTGATGCGCGGCCCGGAGCTGCCGGGGGTCGGGCGGCCTGCCTGCTCCTCCGTCTGGCCCCAGCTCCAGGCACTGCCGGAATGACTCCCGAGTGCTTCAGGAATAAAAAAGACCCTTGGGAATGCGTTTTCTTCTGGGTATAGAAGAACCCCGGGTGATGTCGGCTTTTCTGGGGCATCCTTTTCACACTGAATTTGCAGGCCACGGGAAAATCAACAGTTCAACAAAATGCCAGTCAGAGATGAAGTGTAAGGGGTGATGGTAATGTGACCACCACTACTTTCACCCGCTGTGATGGGAGAATGAAACTTTCAAACTACGGTCTGCCAAAGTCTAATTTCACATCACCTCCACATAAAACCACTTGTATAAACACGCTGCTGCGTGCTACCATTAAAAAAATGTTTTAAACCATTCCCCAAAAATTAAGAGTTGAGAGAAAATGAAGGCAGGGGAGGTGGGTTTGACCCTGCCGTTTGGTTCTTCACAGTAGAGAAACCGCCGGAATCTGTGCCCTTGCTCCTCCTGTCGGCCTGGGGACGGCGAGGAGCCGTGCAAAGGATGGAAGGGAGGCAGCAGGCAGAAACTAGAGCCCATGACAGGTGAGTTTGGGGGTGGCACCTGCAAGCCGGGTGGACGGTCCTCAGCAATGGAAAGGTTATCTTTTTCTTGCATTTTACTTCATTCCCCATCTCCTAAGTCGAAGGCCTTCCGGCTCCTAGTGGCTCTGAACGTGTGATGCTTAGATCTACTGCCTGGGAGCCCCCACCGTTCTGGACACCCCGTCCCCTCAGCACCGAGGCCACTCTGTCCACAGGCTGCTCCCACCCTGCATGTGAGCTCGGTGGGGTGACTGGGACAGACCCTTCCCAGCCAGGAGCCCACGCTGCCCACCTCCACCCTCGCCACAGGGCTGCCCAGGCCTCTGGTCGAGTGTCTCTGGGGCGACACAGCTCTGCGACTCCTCTGGGCTCTGTCCCCGCACAAGTGCCCCGCCTGCAACACACTGAGAGGCCCCTCCCACCTGTCCCTGCTCCCTTTCTCCGTGACCCTCCGGTAGCTACAGTCCGACCTTGGAATCGCTAGTGAACTAACCCATCTATCCACTCTCTTATGCTGGTTTCATGGCCACAACCAGGCCTTCAGAGCAGAAAAGCAGAAGAAAAAAAAGCTAATGAACTTCCAAAAGGGATTCTATAACTTCATAAATTATTTCAGCGCCAACGTAGGGGCTGAGGATACTGATTCTCCTCAATGTCTCAGTTCACAAGTGTTTGCGGACTGCCCCCTGTGTGTGGACAGCTCCCCATGTGCGGATTGCCCCCTGCGTGCCTGGCTGGGGTCTCATCCTGAGGACAAAGAGCTGCTCCCAAGTGGCGGGCTCAGGTCTGCGACAGAGCCAGGTCCTTCTGCGGCCCAGCAGAGCAGGAATCAGGGGGAGTGAGACCAGGCGGCAGGTGGCCGTTCGGAGACCGGTGCGGGCACCTCAGAGGGGGTGGGGGAAGCGCGGGTGAGAGTAGACTGGGCACGTGGAAGGGAAACGGCTACCCAGAGAAGCTGAGAGAAGTGATACAGCGGACACGTGCTCTGGGTCCCAGCACTGGGCTGAGCCTGGGGAGGCCAGAGAAGAAAAGGTGCATCCCCGTCGTCCAGAGGCCTTTGGGGGACTGCCGTTTGAAACGGTGCACCTGAAGGAACTCTTACCCCACTCCATCCCTCACTGCCTGGAGCCATGATGGAAAACACAGAGAAACAAAACCTCCCTGGCCGATAAAATGAGAAACTGGTCATCAGCCTGAACCTCAGAAGGACACACGGGCCGATGGCAGTGGGAGCTCTGCCAGACCAGCGTGCGGGGAGCGGCTGAACTCGGACTCCGAGCAGGAGGCGTCCCCGTTGGGGGGGGGGGTCTAGCTAGTGCTGCTTTGATGAGAGCAGGGGCACTGGGGGAGCTTGCGGGAAGCAAGGTGGCCCCGTGTGGTGCCCTGCAGCGTCAGGAAGGCGGGGCTGGCTGAAGGGTGAGAGAACCACAAATCATCGGATCTGACACGAGGGCTTCGTCCCATCCACTGGGCTTCGCGGGGAGTCCAGTTGCCCTTTGGGACCCAGGTTGCAGCTGAAGCCAGGGGTCAAATCCAGCCACCTCCTGTTCTTGTTCCACTGTGAGCTGAGAATGCCTTTCATGTATCTGTAATGGTTTTTCAAGAATCAAGTGAAGAACACTATTTTGTAACAGGAAATTGTATGCAGTTTAAATGTCAGCATGCATCAATGAAGTTTTACTGTAACATGGGTGTGTTTATCGGTGTACGTCCGTCGGAGACTGCTTTCCGGCTTCGCCTCAGTCTTCTGGGGCTGCTGCACTGGCATGCCACAGGCTGGGGGGCTCGGACGACAAAGGCTTGCTTCCCCACAGTTCTGGAGGCCCAAGTCCAAGACCAGGGCGCTGACAGTTAGCTTCTCCCAGACAGACTCTCCCCTTGGCGTTCAGACCACATCCTCCCCGGGTACTCATGGGTCTTTTCTCTGGGCGTGTCCATCCCTGGTGTCTCCCTCCTCTGGAAAAGACACCAGTCCTACATCGTTTAGCCTGAATTACCCCTGAAAGGCATCATCTCCGAATGCAGTCACACTGGGGATTAGGGCTTGCACCTGTGGATTTCGGGGGACACGGTTCAGTCCACACCAGGGTACAGGGGCAGAGTGGAGCAGTGGAGACAGACACTACATGGCTTGCAAAGCCTGAAATATTTACTACTCGATCCTCCACGGGAGAAGTTTGCCATCCTGGCGAGTAACTCAGTTACAGCATCGTCCCAATCTGCCAAGGTTGTGGGTTTGATCCCCAGTCAGGGCACATACAAGAATCAGCCAATGAAGGCATCAATAAGTGGAACAACAAATCTCTCTCTCTCTCTCCAAAATAAAAAATTAAAAAAAAATTTAAAGAAGTTTGCCAATTATGTTCAAAAGTATCAGGACGCTCGTTGCCAGGGCAGCGGAAATGACAGGCAGGCTGGACAGGGGCAGGCGGGGACGCCGGTGGACCCAAGTTGGCTTGTTGGAAGTCCCTGGAGCACAGCGGGGCACGTACACGGGGTTTTAATATGCTGGCCTCTATAGTTTTGTCTATATTTGAACATTTCCATAACTGTTTTTTAAAGTTTTATGGTTGAAGCTATAAGCCACGTTAAACGAAGCACAAATGAGTCCTGTGTGTTCAATACGTCAGTTACTTTAACATACATGATCTTCCAAAACTTACTGGATCCGAGGTAACAGAAAAACCCGCAGTCGACGGGAGCCTTCCTCTGTGCGTGTTGCCCTTCAGACCACTACAGCCCTGTGCTTGTCGTGTGCGACTTTTGAGTCATGGTACCACATATCTCTTTATTCGTTTTAAAAACGTGCTGAAGGCCCACTGTGGGTTGAAGGCCCACTGTGTGCTGTGGCACCTGTCTGCAGGAAGCTCCTAAGGAGCAGGGAAGTCAGACGACAGGAAATCTTGAAAGCCCTGGACCTTCCCCTTCCCTGTAAAAGCATAAGCTCAAGTAAAACTCTGGGAATTAGCCTCAATTCCTCTTTCCCCCTCATTCCGTATATCCACTGTCAACTCTGCTTTCCCTAGGACCCCCAGTTTCCTCCTTCCATCCTTATCTTTACCGCCTCTTTTCTTTGTTTTCTGTTGCTGGAACTATAGCAATCTCCTAATGGGTGTTTTTGCTTTCATTTTTGTGTTCTGATCATTCATCTCCCAAGAGTGGTTTTCTATACACATATACATAAAGGGGTACCTGCAACATGGGTATCCACTAATGTCGCTCCCCAATGCCTGGGGGCCTCTCGTAGGTGCCCCCGCATTCAGGACCTGGCTTCTCTGATTTGAACCCACACCACGCGCTGTCCTTCCACTCCGCAGCAGACCGGCTGGCTCACCTGGAGAAGTGACATTCCAGGTGGTCGGAAAACAAACTCTGCCAATTTTCAGTACTCTCTGTTACATATCTTCCTTCCCAAGGAAATGCCGACGTGTATAACCTGGTACTGCCACAACCAGATTACTGTAAGCAGTTAGGTTAATGTAGTTGACATTCAGGAAAAAAAATGAGAATAAAATGCAACTATAGAATTCCCCCAGGCTCCCAGCAAGTAATTGTAAAGTATTTTCAGACTTGCAGCGTCAACATCACACCCATGAAATGACTGTGCTCACTATCTATTTATACTTCGATATCTCACGAAGCTTAACTGTGCTTGCATACTAATTATCACATAAAATCTAAAGGCTGGACAGAAGTTAAATGAGGAATCTCTAAGTGAAAACAGTGACTGTAAATAAAAACTCAAGAAACAGACGAGCTGACCTAGAAAAGTAGTGTAACACCATATAATTAGCTGATATTTCTAAATTGCTTTCAAAGCAGAAAATGCAACAGAAATACAAATTACTTTAGGAGCCGGAAGAAATCTTCTGTGGGCTCAAAAAGTCTTAGGTACAAATTCAAGATCATCCAAAAGGGAAATACATACTTGGCATTTCTTCCTGACCCTGACATCAACACAAAAATAAAACATAAATGTTTCCCTGAGGGTAGAACTAGTGTATGGGTGGGGAGCAGGTCTTTCTATTTTCCAGGAGGTCGCTGAACAGAAGAAAAATCTCCAGCTCAGGCTCACTGTTCGGTGACCATCTGGAAGGACCCACCCAGGGGGTTCGATGTTGAAGACGGGAGTCACCTAAATTCGGGACAGGAACCTTCTCCTCAGGCTGCAAGGAGGGCACTTATTTAATCTGCCTCTGGCTAGATGTCTTTGGGTTGCATATTTAGGTTACTTCTGAAAGCTTGGGAAGTCGATTGGGTATTCCAATAGTGTCTGGTCCATCCTAGACCTGAGATAACAGGACGGAGAGAGATGGAAGCCTGGGGCTACCTTCTGGTTCCACCCAGAGAAATCTTGCTGCCCCACCGTCTCCCGAGCGTGGGTCTGTGAAACGCTTTTCTTGTGACGTGTGACTGAGCCCTACTTCCACCAGCAGCACTGCTGCTTGGAACATTGCTATGCAACCAGTGGATATGCCTTCAGATTGCCTTAAGTTACATGAATGTCCAAAATACACAGATGACTAATAATTTTATTTCTGTTCTTCTGAAAACTCAAATCACTTTTAATTACCAAAGTGAAATGGTCTGTGATGTTCCAAGATGCTTTAAAATGAGACCAGTTTTAAAAACAAAATATTTGTGCCAAAAATAATTCTGACGTTCAAAAAAGCACCAGGAAATTAGAAAATTGTGTCATTATAACATATTTGCAATATTTAGTCCTAAAACATAAAAAATAGCGCTTTGTTGGCATAAATTCATTAGAAGAGAAATAAGAATTAATGTTTTGAAAGGAGAGAACATAGATTATAAAGCAAATTCCAGTCCTGGAAAATCTCTTTCACTCTGTTGAGAGTCATGTAGAAAGGGCTGCCTTTTGCTAATTTCCTGAAACAGAGCTAAAAAATGGGCCCCTCAAGGGCTCAGAACTCCCATTATTCACTTCAAAGGAGAGCAAATGAGGTCATGGGTATGCCATCACTTTGAATCGTAGGAATGTCTATGCAGATACAAGGTACTCTTGTTATTACTAATAGCTGAATCATCACACAGCCTTTCTGTGTCCAGTTGCTGCGAGGACAAAGGAGGCCCACTCGGAGGTGGGAGAAGGAGCCCAGGGTTACCTGGGCTCAGCGAGGACGAGGGCACTGTCAGGTGTGTGTTGGTGAACTGGGGTCCCTAAAACGGAGAATGCAGACGGTGGGCAGTTCCAGGTGCTGCCGGTGGAAACCGGTTCCTGCAGACCCTGGACTGCAGTCATTAGAAATCATGACCCAAGTATGGCTTGGTGACTTCACCCACCGTTTCAGATCCACCCAGACCTAGAGTGGCCACAGGGGAAGGAGAAGGGGAGGGTGTGCTTCCTAGGGCTTGGACCCAGAGACTCCAAAGGTGATCTCAAAGCTACTATTAGAAGGGGAACAGGCTTCGCAGTATAAATCTGGTTGCCAAGCAACATGCGTAAAAGGGCTGAGGTGGGAACCATAAGACCAGCAGCTGCTTAGTCGGAAACCTGTCTTTCCTACACAATAACACTCTTTCCATCTGTCCTCAAAACCCTTTGTTTCCAGACGTGAAATGGGCCTGGATTGCGTCCCTGCAGTTCTGGTCTCTGACACACTCCCTCGTCTCCTCACGGCTCCCCCCTCCCCCACCAGCCACGCTTCCTCCAGAACCCAGACTCGGGCTTTTGAGCACAGCTGCCTCCTCCGGTCTGCCAGAACGAAAATGGCTGCTTTCAGAGCGGCGCCTCCAACAGTGACCCTTTCTGACCCACGCAAGGTCAGGTCAGCTTCGACCTTGGAACGCTTTCCTTCACTTGGGCCGGGCTGCCTGCTGCAGTGCACCACGCGACACCTGACTTTTCCCGCGGAGGAACACGTTCTCCAAACAAACTCAGTTTTCTACACTTACCACAAGTCTGGAGGAGCCAGTCATTTTTAAAACAATGACATATTACAATGTAGGGTATCTGTCTGTGTCATTTCATTGTTACCACCCACAAGCTCTGTGACTTTGGGCAACTTCACCTCCCTAAGCACGGCTGCCTCTTCCTCCTTAGAATGTCCCTGCCTCCGGGACGGTGGCAGGATTAAACGAGATGATCCCCTGAAAGCTCTCAGTACAGTCCTAGCACGAAGCAAAGAAGAGCTTAGCAGCAGCTGCTGCGGTTTTTGCGTGGTGGTGGATCTGATTTTGTTGTTGTTACATCATGTGCATGTTACATGTGCTTTCTTAATGTCCCTGGGCCGCACTCAGTCCAGTTTCCACAGTGATCATTGTATATACGTGAAAAATAATTCAAACATTAATGGTCTATAGAGTTACTTTGGCTACATGCCTTATAGGTGAAGGGAGAGGGTAACATATTTTAAATAGTCCATGAAAAGGAAAGAAAGGAACCAAGTGATAGAACATGGACACAGGATATATGCTCTAAAAGAGAGGGGGGGAGGGAGAGAGATCCCCATGGCCCCTTCTGAGAGGTTCCGTGAGATGCTGGGGCACTCACACCACTAGAACGCTCTCCATCTGGGCACCTTCACAGCCCTCGCTTGCTCAGAAGAGTCAACCTTGGTCAGTGGCATTGACCTCACCCTGTTCAACGTAATACAAGACCTTCCTTCCAATTAACCGTTTGCCTGGCCTCACCACAGCCATTGTCCTGGACTTGACTTTCTCTATTACTTATCATCATGAACTTCTCAAAGCTCATACCTGTCTGTTATTCATCTGACCCACCTTCACCTTTTGTCATCTGGCTTCTGGCCCCATCACTCTAGTGAAAATATTCTGCGAACTCTCAATCAGCCAAGTCCTCCTGCTGGCTGAATCCTACGGTCTCTTTTCAGGTCCAGCCACCCCAGACTGTTTCAAAGGGTCTGGCCCCTCCCGCTCTTCAGCTGCACCCTCTTCCTTGACTTCCGTGACACTGCCCTCTCCTGCTACTGTCCTCCCTCTCCGGCCACGCCTCTTCTCTCCTCTTCTTCCCCTTCCTCTGCCCGCCCTTGCAATGTAGACATCCTCTAGGCCCCATCCTTCATCCTCCTCTTTCTCATCGTTCCCTCCAACAACTACAGTCATCTCTGCCAAGTCCCTGTGTTCACCGCCACCATTCTAGTGAGGCATCTTGGATGCCTCCTGCCTTCTTAGACACCCACTGGGCTTCAATCTCAAGGACCCACCGTTGAGAGATGCTCCTCGTGTGTGTGTGTGTGTGTGTGTGTGTGTGTGTGTGTGTGTGTGAATTAATGGCACCTCTATTAACCCTAGCCTTCCTATATGCAAATCTCAATATTGTCTTTGATTTGTACTTATGTTCCAAACCCACATAAATTCAGCCGCCAAACCCAGTAACTTCCGTGTCTGTAATATCTCGTATCCAGTACGTGGTTCTTTCCCCTTCAAAAACATTCTGAGGATCCCAATAGTCCCTAGAAAGTGGACTGAAAATTCTTTAGAATGAGAGTGAAAGGTCACCGATATCTGGCAGCAGTCTTTCTTTTGGACTTCAGCCCCCACTTTCTTTCTTTGGGAATTCTTTGCTTTTTCTACAACTAGCCATTTCCTGATAATATCAAACACTTTCAAGCTTTTGAATCTTTGTTCACAAAGTTGCCTCAACCTGAAATACCCTTTCCTTCTTTCCATCTACTGAAATTCCACCTGTCTTTCAAGTTCAAATACCGTCTTCTCTCTGTAGCCTTCTTTGATCCTGGCTCTCAGAATTAATCACTCTTAACGCTGTGATCACACAGGACTTTGTGTTAACACTTATTGAAAACATGTAGGCCATGCTTCCTTAGAATATTCTCCACCCGTATTTCAGACTCATATTTAATTGCCCAGTAATCATCTCACTGGGTGAACCCTCAAGTCCTTGCAATTTTGTGCATCTCAAATTGAACGTATTTTTTCCGACTGGTCCAGATGTTCCTGCAGTGCTCCCAGTCAGAGAGGATGCTGGGAGTCATCCTGTTCGTCCGTCTTCTAATCGCTCACCTTGTCTGACTCTCTGTGGCTCGTAAATACCTTTCCAACACAGCCACATCTCTTTTTCTTGCTGGTTTCTTCCTCTGATCAATTATTAACCAACTGATTCGAATTTCTAATAAAAAAGCCTCTATTTAGAAAACTAAACATCAATTTATATAATCCTTATGTAGTCAACCTTTAAACTACCATAAGGCAACTCACTATAATTAAGTCTTTTGGGGATGTTATCAGAAGTTATCTCTTGGTGAAGCAAACAAGAATTAATTGAGTGGTTTAGTATTTAGACGTCTGTATAATTATACATAATAAAAGATAAAAGACATCATATTATATTTATTTTCTCTGATGAATTTCTAATAAATGATTTAGAGAAATTAAATGTTACTTGTATATGTTTTGACTCCAATCAACAAAGAGAAAAACAGGATAAATGTAGACCTCTGAAAAGAGTTTACCTATTCCCTTTATATTTCCTTTTTAACACAATTAAATTAGAGTTCAGCTCAAAGTTCCAAGTAATATACTTATTCTGATTCTTCTAGGACTAAAATAGAATGTGCTGGTTTTATTAATCTGAACAATGGTGACTTTACATTTAAAAACCTCAAGAAACAGCCATGGGTCATGGGGCAAATGACTTTGACTTACGTTTTTTCACCCCATTTCTGCCCACGTTGCTAGTTTTTATTATTCACATGAGGATTTTCAGAGAATGATCAGACCAAAAATATGATCTGTGATATTCTCTTCGGAGATAAAAATAATTTTCAAAATCATTCTCAAAATTGCAACATTGCTAAAAAAATCAAATGAATCTATAACTTTAAGCTTAATAGGAAACTTTGGCCCTGGCTGGTGTGGCTCAGTGGATTGAGTGCCAGCCTGCAAATCGAAAGATCGCTGGTTCAGTTCCCCGTCAGGGCACGTGTCTGGGTTGCAGACCAGGTGCGAGAGGCAACCGATTGATGTATCTCTTGCACACTGATGTTTCTTTTCTTCTCTTTCTCCTTCCCTTCCCCTCTCTCTAAAAATAAATTTAAAAAATCTTTTTTAAAAAAAGAAACTTCATTTAAGCAAGGAATGGATGTGATATAAAACAACAATATTGCTCATTTAAACATATCCTTTTAAAATTCCAAATAATTTTTAAACAATCATGAAAATAATTTTATCTCATATATAAATTATAATTTGACCTTGATTATAATTGACTTGAATGGCAATAGTTTGCAACCTTATTTCAAAAGTTTGGTTTGGTGTTTTTTGTTAGGCTGGGTTGGGTTGGGTTTGGTTAAGGAATCCCACGTGTTCATGTTGCTCTGGGGAAGACATTGTGTGTCACACACTGAAGGATGTGGGCAGGTACGGAATACGCCCCAAGGCCACATGACATGCTCATGACACATTGAAAAGTTTGCCAGTGGCGATAGGCAGCCTGTTTAGAGTAAAAGATTAAAATGAAAGTTTTAAGCTGAGTCCCACTGGTCAAAGGGAAACAGCTTGGAAAAACAGCAGGAATAAAATGGGAAAAAAATCTCTTCATCGTATTCCTGGAGCCTGGCATTCCAGCGGGCACTCGACAAATATTTTTGAGTAAATAAATGAGAGAAGGCTGAGTCCGTTCAGGAAATATTGATAGGAAGTCAGAGGCATTGTTGACTTGACTGTCTAAGGTCAGAGAAGACTGAAGCAATTTATGAGGAGAGGCCAATATTCTGATCTGGAGAAAGTGCAGGGTATTGCTTCTTTGGTTTTGCTTACTTTGCTTTTCCAAAACCAGTAAAAGGATTTAGCAAAAATTCCAGAGTGGGAAGTACACGGTGTGTGGAGTTGGTGATCAGTGCACTGTAGTTGGATGCTAAAGCTGTGCCTTGGAAGTTAAGCAAAGAGTCTGACCTATGGAAGGAGCTTAGCTCCACTGGGCTGTAGACGCACAAGATGCAAGAAAGGGTCTCCGGCTAAAAGCAACTTCTCATGGAAAACTGACCTATGCACCTTATCTGTGTACAGTCACCCAACATATAAATGACACAATGCAAGCTTGGAGTCCAGCCCACTCTGCACTGCACTCACACGATGCCATTAGAAGCCCTGGAGTTCCTATGAGTAAAGTTGGAAAACCAACTTGTTGGGAGATTTTTTGTTTTGGGGGGAATCGAAAAGCAAGAACCCCTCTGGGTGGGAAAGAGAAGACGGCTGGGTAGTGTACTATGGTTACCACTTACTGAGTGTCTATCGCGGCTGTCTCGGTGCTTCATAGCGTTTATTTCCATGATGCTGAGTTAGATGTCGTTTCGCCTCCTTAATGAGGAAGCCGAGGCTCACACGCTCAGCCGGCCCAAAGCCGCTCAGTCGCTGACCGTGAGCTGTGCCCTTCTGACTTGGCCAAACTGCTTCAAGGATGTGCCACCCCAGAAAGAGGCATCTTTTCTTGCACACGTTTTCTGGGGTCTTCTTCTATTAAACAAGGTGTGATCTTGAGGGATGTAGCTACTTACAAGCAGCTCACCTCTCCCAGAGAGACAAAGCATTTAGTGTGTGGGTCGGGGCAGGATACCTAAGAAACTCACCATGATCACCTGACCTTTAGGGACCAGAGCCTATGGCTACGAGCGGCACCTCCTTGTGGGACCAACTCTTAGACACCACAGGAAACCGCCCGCTAAGCAGAGCTGCTGTCTGCGGCCTGATTCACCACACTCCGCTCTCCTCCCCCTCCTCAAAAGTCCCAGGATGAACTCGGATACATCACAGGATCCGTAAGGATGATTATACACTTATCACACCCCGGAGAACTGCACAACACAAAGGGCGACCCCCAGTGTAAAATATGACCTTGTTGGTAAGAGCGAATGAATACTGGTTCATCAGTTTTAACAAAGGCAGCACACTAAAGCAAACTGCTACGGACGGGGAAACTGCGGATGGGAGTGGCGGGTAGAGAGTACCTGGAAACTCCCTTGTGCTTTTTGCTCAGTTTTTCTGCAAACCTAAAATGGCTGTAAAATTAAAGTTTATCAACGTTTTAAAAAGTTTGTTATTTCCTGTATTAACTGTATGAAACATGGCAAAGTGCATGTTTGATAAGAGAAAGAACTGCAGTCAAGAAAATCCAGATCTGGGATTTATTCAGCATGAACGCCTTAGCCCCCCAAAACATCCAGTTCCTATGCCATTCCCAGAAACTGGCCAGTGGCTGGCTGCATCCCGGGTTAAAGGAAGGGGTTAGCAGAGGAGGCTAGGAGCAAATGGGCAGGCTGGTGGCCTGTGACTGCCCCCCGCCCCACGAGACCCTCAACGACTTGATACAGGTTCCTCAGCAGGCAGAGTGGTCAACCCAGAAAGACAGATGACACTGGGGACGCTGTATTGATCAGGAGGGGAGGCTACCAGGGTCAGCTGTTCACATCAAAGGCCCCTGCACACCTGGAACAGAAGGAGCGTCACTTCTCTCTGCAACTCCCATTCTTGGTGTGGAAGCACCACACGCAGATGCTTGCTTCCCTCACGGACTCAAATGCCGCCTTCTCGGAGCCACGCTCCCCAGCCACCCAACCCAGAATGCAAACGCCCCACTCACTGGCTCGCACCAACCCCTGACCCACCTTCTCGCTTTTTCTTTCTTCTCCCCCAGTGCACTCAAGGCCATTCGGCATCCTATGCATTTCACTCAACTTTGTTTATTGTTTTCTCACCCCATCAGGGAACTAGAAGGGCCAGAGCCTTTGTTTGCACTGTCGTCTCCCCAGCCCCGAGGACAAGCACCTGACCTTTACCATGCTTTCCATACATGTGTGCCAAACTGAACCCATGAACTAACACTCGGAAGAACAGGGTCTCGGAGGAAGGTGTGCAGGACCCCAGGTCACAGGGGGCAGGGCAGCGGCTGCTCTGACGCAGGCACGTGTCCGAGTGCTCAGAAAGGACTTGCAGACAGAACCACTGGGCACCGAGGCCCCACTGCTGCTCCGCCTCCCTTGGCCTGAGCCCCTGGGCTCTGGGTTTCTTTCTGATGCACTGCACTGCATCTTTGCCTCTTCCCAGGGAGGGGACAGCTGGGCTGAGAGCCGGGGTCAACAGGACTGGCTGGTAGGAGTGTAAGCCCATTGAAATTGGACAGAGGACTGAGCAAAATAGCTTTTTGATTGCAGTGAAGGCCTTGGTTTTTTCCTCCTTATAGTTAGCAAAATAAGGGTGACCAGTTGGCCCCTTGGGATAGCTGCCAAACAGAGGGCTTATGTGATACACTCCACTGAGTTTGCCATCTCAGGGTTTTCTCCGCTGCTGTACCACAGAAAGAAATCACTAGCCCAAACCACTTAAACACAGAGGGAAACATAAAAGCGAATGCATGCCCACCCCCCACCCCCACGGCAAGGGACCTACATGGGGTTCCCACGACAAGCCCTCCAAGATCAACAGTGCGGGGGGGCTGAGAGTTATCAGAGCTCACTAGCTATACGTTCCCACGCCGTGACTCAGCGAGTCTCTATTTCCTGCCTGCGCTCCCCCAGCCCTCGCCCCGCGGTGAGCTCGGCTTTCATGCCCGGCGAGGCCAGTTACGTCCACTCGGCTCCCGCAGACCATGAAGGCTGCTCAGAGAACACACAGCGTCTAAGAATGAACTCCGACGTCGATTTGTTCCCCCGTGTCATCCGCTCCTGTCACTGTGCCCGCCAACCAAACACGCCTGCAGAGCTCGGCACATCAGGTTTTCCTTGAGGTCACTTAAGACTTGGGAGAGAGGTACTTACGTTTTACATGAGAGAATTGTTAAGGAAATGCTAACTTAAACAATAGGGCTCCTTTGTACTTGAAACCAGTTGCAAAGCCCTCAGAGATAAATTATCAACATTTACAAGGGCGGGCGACCTACGCCCACGGATTGAAACACTTCAACCCTCTTCGTGGGCTTCACTTGCTTTCTTGTTAGTTGTGAGTGAAATACTCAAATATTTGTGTCTCAGCCTTCCCCCCTCCCAAACAGGACAGAAATACTTGCTGCGCACACATTACCTTTGAACAAAGCTGGTAGGCCGGGGGAGGGGGTTATGGATGGTTTTGAACTGTTTCGTATTTTTCTCTGTCTTCTACCCTTCTCCTCTAATGGACGACTTAAGTCCGTTTTTGTCTTGGGCTAACTGCCTTTCTGTGGAACCCTTTTATTGTGTAGTCATTTATTTTTTATTGTTTTTTTGTCTCAGAACAGATCAACGTAAAGTAAGAAATTAGAGTAGCACAGTAGATATACTTCCATTTAAAACAATGCTTCCTTATTATTTACTGATATAATGATAATAATAAAAATTACTTGGAATAATTGTTCAGTCTCCCAAAGATCCCCCTAGTGGAAACTTCCTTCTGATGTCATTCTCAATGGGCACGGCTACAGCCACACCACCCTGAATGGGCCGATCTCGCCTGATATCATTCTTAACATGCCAATCTTGTCCTGATACACCATCCTACCCGATTATGCAATTTTCCTTCTTCTTATACACAATGTTAACATTATTATTCGGGCACTTATTCACATCAGACACGTGTCATATCCATGCCTTCCTATGGGAGCACCTGTGTGCCCAGGTACACGTCGTATGCTTCTGTGGTAAGCACTGGGCTGGTAACTCTCCTCATGTGCACACGGAGCAGAGCTTTCACGTTTCATAACGCTGTTGCTGCTGCCGCTGAGGATGGTGATGGTACAGTCCCCGCACACTCAGTGCTGTTTTTAAATAAGGAAGAAACATGAGCCTTTTGTCTTAAAATCAAACGCCAAGTTTTGGACTCTAGTCTATTTTTTATTTAAAAAACCCTACAGTCTCATGGCAGGATACATTCTGGCTGTGTGATATAACCGTTTTCTTTCTAATGGCCTACAAGGATCATTTTTCTCCACGAAACCCCAGATATATAAGAAACAGATGTTTTCTAAGAGAAATCTGTTTGAGGTTATTTTCACACCAGATTTCCTATGTGGTTTATTCTTTTATGGCAAGAAAAATAGACCTCGGCTTCCCTTACACATTTTTAGAAGAATATTAAAAAACACGCTTAGCTTAATGAGAACGACCTCAAGTACGTCACATTATATCCTAAGACTTTTAAGTTTGCAAAATCGTTAGTCTGATTGCTGTCTTGCAAAAGCTAGTCTAGTGCACTTCATGCTAAATACATGCTGATGATGTTATGTGCTGAACGTTCCGACGTAACCCGCACACAAGACCACTTCCTTTCCAGAGAGGCTCAATGTATAGTTTGTCTCCGAATAACTTCCTTGCCTCGAGGACAAAAATAGTCTCAAGCCTGCCCTCCTGCAACTCAGCCTGGCGTCGCACGTCCACTCTCAGCCAGCGGAGCTGAAGCTGCCACTTATTTGTCAATAAACACCCCACACCCAAACACGGTCCACGCTTAGTGTACCATCTGTCACCTTGGGAGATCTCCATCTTGATGAAGAAGTGAGAATGGTTTTCCAAGGTCACAGAAATATTTAGTGAACAGGTGGGGATACTAGTCTGCAGTGTTACATGACAGCTAAACCACTGAGTCACGCCACCAATTTAGCTTTACGTGGATCTATTTATGTATCTTGTATCTTCAACACGAAACCCTTTCAAGTTCATTTGGTGGCCAATTGACTGGTTTACTTATTTTACATATTATCTGTTACAAAGACCGCACCAGTCTTCCCATCTCTTTGTAAAGCTAAGAATTAGAAAAACCTGAGAAGGGAAATGAGAGGGATGGTTTTCTGCAATTCCTCACAGCTATATGCATTACAGTTTTCCTTTGTGTCTGGTGCCTAACTCCAACCATTCAGCTATGTGCCTTCTGAACTGTTTGCCTTAACGGTGCCCAGAAAGAACACATTAGAGATGATCAATGGGAAATCTTGCTGGCTGCTGAGTGCACCCATTCTGGGTGCTCTCAGCTCGTTATTCCTTGACACACACGAAGTCAGCGCTTGATGAAGCGCTTTCTGCCTCGGACGGTGACGGCTCCTGCTAACCTTCCGTTCATACGTTTGGCAGTAAAAGGCATCGAGAGCTGCCAAGTGCTCACAAAGTAGAACCGACTCCAGCAAGGATTCTTTCACGAGGCAGCAGCAGCATCACTCATGACGTTAAGCAGTGAGATAGAGAATTCTAGTCATAAATCTAGTTTCTAACTCCATGGTACGGAGGCACTGATTTCCTTCTGTGACGTCCGTATGATGAGGACGGCAAACTTGTCAGAAGGATTATTGAATAAAACTTGAATTGTTACAGGATAGGATGCTTGCTCTTTAAGAAAAATAGTAGTAACAATTGGAAAAAAATTGTAAGATGTTAAAAAATACAACATGCTTTGGCTGGTATAGCTCAGTGGATTGAGCACCGGACTGTGAACCAAAGCATCACAGGTTCAATTCCCAGGCAGGGCACATGCCTGGGTTGCGTGTGGGCCAGGTCCCCAGTTGGGGGCGTGTGAGAGGCAACCACACATTGATGTTTCTCTCCCTGTCTTTCTCCTTCCCCTCTCTAAAAGTGCATAAATAAAATCTTTAAAAAACAACAACAAAAACCACCTCCATTTCCTTCTTCTACCTGCCCTAATTCCCTTAGACACATTTCATGTATCCTCCTAAAAATAAATTACACCAGGCAGTGATAGTTATTCTATCTGAGACACTGCTAGGGAGGCCCCACATCTGAGATAGAGCCCTTCAATTACAGGCTACACCTCGGTCTGCCTCAGAGAGAGCCTGCTCCCCACATTGGGCTCCTGGCCCTCGGGGTGTCCAGTTAGAACTCAACGGAGAAAGACCAACACTCCCCTCCTCAGTCTGCGAGGCTGCAGTCGACGCTTGCTGCTCTTGCAGGTCTGCGTTGGGAAGTGAAGGAGTGAAAGGAGGAACTGAATGCTGAGTGGTGAGCAGAACACTAAGTTCCGAAAGTATGATGCCATCATATCATTTGTACAAGAGGGCCCTGACTTCCTACAAATGAGGAAACTGAGGCTTGGGGAGGTTAAAAATCCAACATCAATTAGCTGGTGGATGGTTTGGCTAGAATCTCAACTTAGGTTTCTCTATTCCTAAAAATCAATCCAGTGGGTAATTAAACAAGTAATCAAAAATTCACACATAATTCACTCATAAATGTTTTTAAAGAAAGACACATTAATTTCATAAGAAAGGTATTTCATGTACAGTAGGACAAAATTAAATATTTGAAACAAAAAAACTGGTTAGGGTTTTAGATAGATATAAAAATATCAAGACATTAATATTATCCCTTAAAATTATTCTTAAGCAACAAAACATTTTAAATAGAAATAAGACAATTTTCAAATTTATCAGGCAAAAAAAGTTTGCCAAGGGTCAATATTTCCTGATTTAACTACTTGTTAAGTTACATTGACTTTTTCTTTTCCAATTTTCAAAGGAAATTCAGAACAGAAAATCCCAAGTTTAGGTTAACCTGTACTATCCCAATGACAAAACTGACAGAAAAAAATCAGATAAAATATTCTAATCATGTGATCACATGAGTTTACTATGTTATTTTAAATGAATTTATACACATAATTTAACTCTGTTCTGATTTTTAATACAGACATTTTCTGATTTCTGATATAGTAAATATCAATCGCTATAACCCACTTAAACAAAGCCTCTTTAGATCTTTGATAATTTTTAAGAGTTAAGGGCTCTTGCCCTGGCTGGCATAGCTCAGTGGATTGGGCGCAGGCTGCGAACCAAAGCATCGCAGGTTCGATTCCCAGTCAGGGCACATGCCTGGGTTGCAGGCCATGGCCCACAGCAACTGCACATTAATGTTTCTCTCTCTCTCTCTCTCCCTCCCTTCCCTCTCTAAAAATAAATAAATAAAATCTTTAAAAAAATTTAAAAAAAAGAGTTAAGGGCTCTTGAGACCAAAATGCTTGAGAGCCACTGTGCTGTGGAAATAAAAGGTGTTCAACAGTCATACGATGGCGTGTGTATCACTGAGACTGAACCGTGTTCAGTAGCGGCTTTTTTAAGGTGACTGAATCCGTGCCAGGGACGCAGGTTCCTGGCCCAGGTCTCGCTGGGAGACCGCCCCTGCAGGTCTCGGTCCACGTGGCTGACCCTGCCCGTGGACCAGGAGGAGGTCAGCCCCCGCTGCGCTGCCTGCATGTCACAGATCCGCATCCCCAGAGACGGGCAGGTGGCTCAGACCAGTCGAAAAGGGACGTCTGCATTTATGGTTTGGGCTGCGTTGCCAGCTCTGAGAATGCTGCGTGCAAGCCGAGGGTCGCTGGTGGCTCTCTCTGCGGAAGGGTTTCTGATAGGAAAACTGTTAGAATGTGGGCAATACAGAGAGTGAGTGAGGACAAGGCAGGGAAATGGGTCCTGATGACATGAAGCCTCTGTAACCACCCGGTTTGAAGAGAGCTGCATCTCTGACCTTCCTGGTTGTGGAAGCCAATAGATTCCTTCTATTTAAACTTTTATGAGCTGATTCCCACCACTTAGACAAAAATGAATCTTAACTAATATGGAATTTAGTACTTGAAAGTAGAGTATGACAAGGAACGAACTTTAAAATGTGATGCTGGCCGAGTTGAGGTGAGGTGGAGGATTTGCCCATTCCAGGAAGGGGGCAAAGGCTGTTATTGGATATTAAAGCAGTCAGTTAAAAAGGGCCTAATGCATTGCGTTGGCCAAAACGTTCCCTCGGTTTTTCACATGCGACGGCTCTAGTAGCACCGGCTGTCCCTAACTCCATTGGAAACAGTTCTGTCAGACTGTATTGTGACAGCTGTCATTTCAGCCTGCATTTAAAAAAAAAAAAAACTTTTCAAAATTGGTGAATTTTTGTGTAGGCATTTTAATATTGAAGTTAGAAGAAAATAAACAACATTTTCAGCATATTATTCTGTATTATTTCAATAGAGGTAAAGACACAACTGAAACACAAAAAATATATATATATTTGTGTGTGCAGGTGCTGTGACTGATGGAATGTGTCACATGTGGTTTGCGAAGCTCCGAGCTGGAGATTTCTCACTGGACGATGCTCCATGGTCGGTAGACCAGCTGACGTTGACAGTGATCAAATCGAGACGGTGATTGAGAACAGTCACCAGAGAGTGGCCCCGCTAGCCCAATATGACTGGTGTCCTTATAAAAAGGGGAGATTTGGACACAGAAATGTACACCAAGAGAATGTCCTGTGAAGGCGAAGGCCGAGAACAGGCCAGTGCTTCCACAAACTAAGGAACACCGAAGCCAGCCAGCAAGCCACCAGGAGCTGGCAGCGAGGCCCACCTGGTGCCGAGTCTCCCCATCAGCCTGCAGGAGGAGCCAGCCCTGTCCCCCTCGGTCTTGGATCTGCAGCCTCCTGCCTGTGAGACAACACCCGTCTGATGTTCCAGCCGCCGATTCCGCGGTACTTCCGTGAGGCCGTCTAGTCGGCGAACACAACGCCATCCTCATGCATCTCTGTGTACATGCGGCTGCTGTCCTGCAGCAGCAACAGAGCTGAGCATGTGCAAAAAAGGCTGTCAGGCCTGAAGCCTAAAATATTAACCACCGGGCCCTTTACAGAAAAGGTCGGCTGGTTCCTGGTTCATCTCGTCGGTCAGATAGGAGACAAGGCCCCTGGGTGTGCCCAGTCCCTTCTTGTGTTTCTCCATCCAGAGCGGCCTGGTGGTTCTTCCTCAGCCTTCTCCCGTCTGTCCAGGGAGCCTGGAAATGTCCAGCCAACCTGCCTGGGACCAGAGGCCAAGTTCTGTTCAGGATAAAAGCAAGGAAAAAGCAGGCAGGCAAGCTGGAACCCAAGCCGTGGTCTCCAGTCTGGCTCTACCAGCAACAAGGCTTGTGTTTCGGTCTCCTTCCGGCAGCTGCATCTGTTTCTCCGCTGGTCTCAGGTCTGGAGGGGCCACGCATGGGATGCATTGCGCCTCACAAACCTCAGCTTCCTCTTCTTCAGGGCAAAAGAGTGTTGGAAATCTCATTTCCTCCTTGAAGTCTCTCCAGAAAGGAAGCGAGTGCTGATTTATTTTGTATTTTGGCCGTGTCTCCTCTGAATACACAACTCTCGTGAGTCATTCCTAAACTCTAGACCGCAGAGAACCACGTGTACCCGTGCTCACACGAAGTTCCGATCGTTTTATCATGCTCAGGCATCGTGTGTTTACACAAGTATCCGCATGCCTCTTTATCGACTGTGTCCAAATCACTGGAATGTTCCTCAGATGGCGAGCTCCTGAGTGGGTTTTTGTTTAAGGGGAGGCCTGGTTTGTTTCATAAGCAACACAATGCTGTGTCAATTAATGTGGTTTCCATCACAAATAAAGAAGACCCAACTAATCCACTGCTAACAATTTTATTCCTGGAGGTTTATAAGGAAGGGAAGACAGAGATACTAAACGATAGAGTGTAGTTTGGAAAAAAGGAATTAAAACCCTAATAAAATTATCTAGAAACATACCTGAGAAAGAAAAATCAGTCTCTGATGTGTTGCCCGTAGCTTGCCATGTACTCAGTTGGGCCACTGATACATGTAGAAAATGACCAGTACATACAAATTCTTTCTAGCACCCCAGGGAGGGAGGGGCATGAAATTTAGTAAGCTCAAATGAGCAGCTGGTAAAGGACCTTCATGTTCAGGCAGAAAAATCTGGCTTTGATTCAATAGATGTTCAAAGGGTGACTGAGGAAACAGAGTTTGGGGGAAATGGTCCAGCAGTCGTGAAGGGAGACGTCTCCACATGAGCATCTAACTACAGAAAGTCTAGCCAGCGGGGAAGGAAGGAGAGTAGGCCCAGCAGTCCCTGGGCTGGAGGGGGCTGAGGGTATTTAGGGAAACAACTCATCCCGATGTTACAGGGTGCAGCCAAGAGGGGGACCCCAAATAGGGATTTGGAATGGGGTCCAGAGCTCAAGGTGTCAGGGAAATATTAGAATGTCTTCACCCCCCCACCACAGGTGTGGGTTGGGGGAAGAGACACAGGGAGCAGGGCCATAGAGAGCTGTTTTGCACAGCAACAGCCTTGTAGCTAACCTCCGGCATGGTCATTTAACACATCCATAACTTTTAACTGGTACATAGATATGTTAAATACCTGTAGCCATGCTCTGAGCCAGGGGAATGGAAGTTACTTCCCCACCAAGACATACCTGGGGGACAGGTCCCCCGAGTTATAGCACCTGCGTGAGAGCTTGGAGAAGATTGGCTCCATGCCATGTGGCCACACCTGCCTAGACTCTTGTTGGCAGCCCAGTAAAGCTGGAAGGAAATGGGAGTGCTGGCATGTGTAGCCAATTGTGGGAGGAGTCAGAAATGGGGCTGCAGAGGAAGATTGGCATGGGGATTTAAACCCAGACGTGGCAGCCATTGAGGGAGAGTCATGCAGATTTGCCAGAGTGGGGACTCCTGCAGCCCTGTGGGAGAATCACCACTCGGCTTTGGCAGAATGGTGACCCACCCTTGCCCCTGCCCCTTCTTGCAGCCATTGAAAGGAGAACTACATGGTTTTGGCAGAGTGGAGACTCCTGCAGTCATTGTGCAGGGAGAACCATATGGCTTTGCCAGAGTGGGGACCCCCGAAACTTTAGGAGGGGGAACCACCACCCGGCTTTAGCAGAGACCCCAGCGAACTGAGGGAGGCCTACCAGCTGAGACGGATTACTGGGAAGAACCAGGGGCTGCCTGAGCCACGGACTTCTATTTCCTTTCCTGAGATACGGTACCCCAGACTGGGCAAAGGGGGGAAGGAAGGACTGTGTGTGTTTGTGGGTGTTCTAAGGGACTTTGAGATTTTGGCAAAGACATTAGGTCACTACTTTAAGTTTGTATAGCATTAAATAAACGTTTCCTTTCCTTTTCACGAATCTCTGGCATTGAGAGACGTCTTTCCTCTGGTGGCGGATAATATACTATTACCAGTAGGGGGTCCTTTCAGTAATAGTATATTGCCTTTGCCCCCCGCCCCTTGTTCTGTAACAGTTTTGGCAACTCCACCGGGTCGGTGATTGTCCGTGGCAGATGGACCCCCCAAGTTCGAGAGAGTGGGAGGGTGAGACTTTGGAGTTTTCCCAGTCTCCAGAATTTCTCTGCACTCCTCCTGAGGGCACCGGCCACCTAATCATGTCTGGAAAGGTGAAAAGGAAAGGAAACGGGAAGGAGCAGAGACGTGGAAATGGTTTGGTTGAAAACTGGTTTCTGAACGCCGTTTTGGAACAGTGGAGTTGTGGGTAATGGTTGGTTAGCGTGCTGCTCCCAGGTGCCCCTGTCTGCTCACTCACAGTTTCGGGGAGCCCAGGGTGCAGTAAGGGAACCTGCACTCGGGCTTGGGGAAGAAGCAAACCCCTAGGTTCTGTAAGCCGAGCCTGCATATGTGGTGGGGATCAGACAGCAAGCCATGTGGGTGCACCGCCATTTTGGGTAAAATGGAGGATGAGCCACGTGAGTGCCCCACCATGGAGGACTGAGTGCACATGGGCGCAGCCATCTTGGATCACCCAGCGGGTGGATGGACCCGTGTCCAAGATGGACGCCGCCATCTTGGATCAGCCAGCGTGCATGGGCACCGCCATCTTGGATCAGCCAGCACTCATGGGTGCTGCCATCTTGGATGACCCAGTATGAATGGGCGCCGCCATCTTGGATGACGGGTCACCTGAGAGTCCCACCATCTTGGAACTGGGCAAGGTGGTGGGCTAAGGGTTCTGTTCCAATTATGGGCTGTGTGCTGCTGCTGTGTGGGCACTGGGCCAGTCAGGCTCTCCGTGCAACTGGTTCTGATAGGGATGGCTCTGGTTCTGAAGGTCGTGAACTGAGGTCCAAGGGTGACCGTCTCAGTTACAGGGTGTTTGCAGGGTCTGAGCTTCAGAAAGCTGCAGGGCATCCCTGCAAATCTGGGGATTTTTGGTGGAAGTTGCCTGCAGTGGGAGGGACTTTTGGCTGCCAGATACTGAGTTTAAGTTCTGAGTTTAATCATAGTCCTTCCCAGTTTGGGGACGGAGCAGGGATTAAGAGATTGATGGTTAAGTCTGGACGAGTAGAAATATGTATAAAGGATATGAAAGTTTTAAACCTGAAGGAAAGGAAGCCTCAACTACCTGTTTTCTGGTTTTGTGGGAAAAGAGCAAATTTCTCACATTGGTTCTGTTTCTGATCAGAAACCTTCTGTATTGTGAGACCTAGAAAAGGTTGCTGTAAGACCTAAGAAAGGTCGCCTGTAACCAGTTGGGGAGCACGCCATTGCCACTTGGGACCCAGGAAGGGTCATTTGGGGCTGACGAGTGCTTCAGCCAGAGGCAAAGGGGGCATGTCTCTGCGAGGCACCGATGGACGCACTGGTGCAAGAGAATGCCTCCACCTGTGTACTGTTCTGGAACTCTGTGTTTTGGAGTTTCCTCTGTATCTGCTCTGAAAAGGACATTGAGGATTCCAGGGAAGGTTGAAACTTCACACTCTGTAGGAAAGTTTTGAGAAGCCTGGTGGATATCAGAAGGAAAAGGATTTTCCTTCACAATTTGTATTTTTCTCCCTACCTGATCGTTCCAGAATTTGGCATTCTGAAGGAGTGAGTGAAGACATAAGGTTTCTTTGCATAAATTCAATAAGACCAGTTGCTAATAGTGGTTTTGTTAACTGAGATTTTGACTGGAATGTCATGCCTGCAGAAGGCGTGTCTGGGTTCTGGTCGGCACCAGAAAGCCCTGGGGAACTGGGATTGACTTGTGAAGCTATCGTAAGCCCACCAGAAAAGCCTGGTACTTTGGTTGGCTATGTGGTCCGTGGCAGTCTTTCCAGGGAAGGGACAAAGGTTGCTTTTCTGAAAGATGGCCAAAAAGGAACCTGTAGGCACAATGGAAACCTCAAGGATTTGAGTGAAACAACTGGTACAGGCAAAGCCGGATGGCAGATGTGTGACTCTGCTTCTGTGCCCCGAGGGGCGGACTGAGAAGTCAATCTAGAGGTTCCCTGTGTGAGTTCCAGCAAAGCAGACTTAAAGATCATAAGTGATGTAGGCTGCTCTTGGTGTGTTTATGCAAATGAACAGTCAAAATTAAAAACGGGACTCAAAGTAGTCCCTTTAATAATGGTGAGGGTGATCTTAAGGAGAAAAATTGTGGTTCAAGGAAAATCACAATGTTCAGTATTGGTTGTTAGAATGGTGCAGCTAACTGCCTTGAAAGTTTGTTTTCATTTGAAAGTTGAAACTGGATTTGTAATATCACCAAAGATGTAGTCTACAGGCACAGAGGACCTGTCAAATTGCCACTGTTAGAGGTCATTGCAGGAAGGGCCTTGCAACTGAATGTCTTTCCAAAAGACAGTCTCACAGGCACAGAGACTGGCTTGGGGATTGTCGTGTGAATTAATCTGGGTGTTCTTCTGTTTTCATAGGGCACATGCCCATGACCTCACTACCTGGGTGATTGGTTGCAATATAGGCCTCCTTAAGGAGCCCATCCTCATCATTGCCCCCTGAGACTCAACGGTTTGGCTGAACTAGCTGGTTGGGTTGGTGAAGGGTTTGGGCAATCTGTGGGCTTCACTTTAGAACTGATTTTCCCTTTTCTGTCTTGATGGCTTGGACAGAAAGGGGCCAGATGCCTGAAAGGAGGGAAATCTTAATGTATTCCCCTCTGCCTGAGTGAAGTATAGTGGGACACAAGGGTTTTGGGTAGGTGTAGCATGCCTTGTACACCTTCCTCCTGATAAGCCATTCCTTATGTAAGTCCCTGCCTTTGTCATTTAGTGGTTTTGATTTAATTGTGCCTTCCAACTCTTTCCAAATCTGCCACCTCCAGAATATGACCGAGATGCCAACGGTCCAGTAATGCCAGCCTTTGGACACTGAGCCTGCGACTTCCTGGTGACAGCCAACTGACCAGGATTCTGTAAGGTCCTTCCCCTTACAGGAAGGACTCCCTCCATGCTGCACCCCACCCCCTTTCAGGGCACCCCTGACCCAAGGGTAGGTAGGATGATGTCCATGTCCAGCCGGAAGTAGTTACAAGAAGATGAGACCTTTGTCCATTGTCCTTTATAAGATTATAAAGTGGGTGTATATCTGAAAGGAGGGATTGTTACAGGGTACAGCCAAGAGGGGGGCCCCAAACAGGGATTTGGAATGGGGTTCAGTACTCAAGGTGTTCAGGAAATATTAGGATGTCCTCACCCCTTCCCCCACAGGTGTGAGCTGGGGGACACGTGGAGCAGGGCCATTGAGAGCTGTTTTGCATAGCAAGAGCTTTACAGCTAACCTCTGGTGTGGTCATTTAACATATCTATAACCTTTAACTGGTTACATAGATATGTTAAATAGCTATGGCCATGTTCTGAGCCAGGGGAATGGAAGTAACTTCCCCACCAAGATGTAACTGGGAGGCAAGTCCCCCGAGTTACAGTGCCTGTGTGAGCTTGGAGAAGATTGGCTCCATGACATGGGGCTCTACCTGCCCAGACTCACGATGGCAGCCCAGTAAAGCTGGAAGGATATGGGAGTGCTGGCAAGTAGCCGATTGTGGGAGGAGTCGGAAATGGGGCTGCAGAGAAAGATTGGCGCAGGGATTTAAACCCAGACTTGGCAGCCATTGAGGAAGAACCATGCGGATTTGCCAGAGTGCGGACTCCTGTGGCCCTGTGAGAGAGAATCACCATGTGTCTTTAGCAGAGAGTCACCACTCAGCTTTGGCAGAGTGGTGACCCCCGCTCCTCGCAGCCATTGAAGGGAGAACCACGCGTCTTCGCCAGAGTGGGGACCCCCACAGCTTTAGATGGGGGAACAACCACCTGGCTTTAGCAGAGATCCCGGTGACACAGCTGATGGTGCTGGGAACTGAGGGAGGCCTACCAGCTGAGACGGATTACTGGGAAGAACTGGGGGGCTGCCTGAGCCACGGACTTCTATTTCTTTTCCTGAGATGAGGTACCCCAGACTGGGCAAAGGGGGGAAGGAAGGACTGTGTGTGTTTGTGGGTGTTTTAAGGGACTTTGGGATTTTGATAAAGACATCACGTCACTACTTTAAGTTTGTATAGCATTAAATAAACATTTCCTTCCCTTTTCACGAATCTCTGGCATTGAGAGATGTCTTTCCTCTGGTGGTGGACAATCAAGCTCAGTAGGGGGTCCTTTCAGTAATAGTATATTGCCCTTTGGCCCCCCTTCTGTTCTGTAACACGGAGGCTAGACGGCTGGGTGGAAACTCAGTGGGCATGATGGAGGAATGCAACACCTGGGAGCAGCAAAGGGCTCCTTACCTGGATGTCCCTCTGGCGAGCCTTCGTGCACCTCTCAGGGAGAGGGGAAAATGATAAAGAGGGAGCACATGTGAAAAGAGCCATTTCCTTAAAGGCTCTGCTGAGGGCAGCGTTTAACAACATTTGTCACCATGGAAGGTGGGGGTGGAGTGGGGCAAAGGGCACCCTGCCTCCCCTGCCCATGACCTTGCAGCTGGAGCTCAAAGCTGCAGCAGGAGGAGCCTAGAGCTGGAGCAGGCAGGTGAGAGAGCAACACACCTAGGCAGCCTCCAGCCACTCCACTCCACCATATGGGCGGTTGCAGTGACCTCGTGAATTCCAAATCAGGAAGAGGGAATCGGGGCCTGCCACCACGTAGGCAGCAAACCCACGTCCCACCAACATCCTAGAGGAGGAAAGACCCTGAGACCCCTAAAGCTGGGCAGCAAGAACTGTAAAGCTGGAGCTACAATAACTGGGAGCAGAGGCTGCAGATGAGCCAGTGGTTACAACGACGGCTTCCAGGCTGCACGGCCCGGAGCGAACAACCTACGAGGCTGGAGCGGAGGAGCAGACGTGGGAGACAGGCCAGCGCCGGAGGGCTGGGCACACTTCACAGCAGCTGTGGGACCTTGGTTAAGTCCTGCAAACATTTTGGGCTTCAGATCCTGGATCAAAAAAGTGCAATCTTTTTTTTCTTTTATAGTCGACACTGTGGTGTCGCCCTTTTTCCCCTTTCCCCCCTTTCCCCCTCCACCCAGCCCCTGCCCCCAGGCCTTCACCACATCGTTGTGTGTCCATGGGCTGTGCACGTGTGTACATATGTTCCTTGGCTAGTGTCTCCCAGTCTGCCCGCCCCCTCCCCTCTGAGATCTGTCAGTCTGTCTGTCCATGGATCTATGCCCCCTTCTTACAAATGCCCCGGCAAGGTCCCTGTGAAGTTCAGGTGGAACCATGTGACAACACCGAGCACTTCAACAAAGTGCTACGATTTCTAAAAGGTCCGAGTGCACTAATTTCCACCTGTCATCCAATGTGAGACTGTGTGTGTGTCTTCCAAAGCTGTTTTCCAAGGAAGTCATTTTTCTCACCTACACAAGTGTCCTGGCAAAGCCTAGAGCTGCTGGCAATGACTGACTTCCTGAGCCGCATGCACGCCCACTGCTCCAAGGGGACACAGCTGGACAAAGGCAGCTCCAGGGGGCCCTGGGGCATGGAGGGTGGAAAGGCCTTCGGACGGTGGAGAACCGGGCCTGTGAAAGTCCTGGTCTTGTTTCAATGCTCCTCAGCGCACAGGAGCGCCAGCGTGGTCATGCTGGCAGTGAGGGCTCCACTGGGACATCTTCACTTGGAATTGCCTGCCGATCTTCATTTTGTGGGTCCAGAAAGAGCCGTTTATCACTTTCATGAAGCCATCAAAAGCCCACATGGGGGGGGGGGAAACTAATGATTAAACAGTACAAACCCTCACACTAAATCTATCGTGAGAGCAATGGGCTGAAGGCTCTAAAGATGGGTAATAAATATTTTGATAAAATAAATCAACATTGCCCCTAGCAGAATGACAGCCCTTCCTCCCCTCCACTCTCTGTCTTCCCGTGGTCAGCACGTAGCAATGCTCTGGGAGGATGGGCTCCCTGGTGGATGTCCCTTGTAGCCCACCTCCGCAGAGCAGTCCTTTCAACAGTCATGCACGATAACCCCGCCTGTACACAAGAGCTTCACAATGGACACAGCCCCTCATACAGGTAAAAGTTGCCTTACTGTGCAAAGGAGATGGGCGGACTCCAACCCGCGGAAGTTATTATGCAGATTAGGCTCAGAAGTCCCTTTCCCATTGGGTTTCTATACCGGGGATGGGCGGAGTCATCCTGCTTGGAACCCACCTCCGCTTCTTTCCTTGGGGCTCAGCGGCTTTCCTTACCAAGGGCATCTTTGAACGTACTCCAAGGTCAGCCCTTCATTCGAAAAGTGGATCCCCCTTACAGCTCTCTGAAGCCTCTCCGAGTAATCTCTACCCCAGTCACATAAATCTTCCTTAACCCGTCTGTTGCTTGGGGATAAGGGTTTGGTTAGGTGATTCTCTTAACTATCTCCCACTCTTTGCCTGATGCTCTCTCTGACTTAGATTCTAGCATGGTTTGGGGTCGTCACCATGTCTTTCCGCCTGGCTTAGCACCAAGAGCAGTTGCCCACCAGTCACGCGTGGCTGCGAGCGCGTGGGGAGTGGCTGGTCCGGATGGAGATGTGCTGTCAGTGAAGACCCACAGCAGGTTTTGAGGACTTAGACTGCGCCTCCCCCCCAAGAATGTAATATCTCAGTGGTAATTTCTGTGTATTGACTACATTTCAAAGTGACAGCATTCTAGATATATGGGTTTCTATAAAATCTATTAGTCAAAATTAACTATTTTCACCTGTTCCTTTTACCTTTTTTTTTTTTTAAGTGGTTAGAAAATTTAGTTAAACGTGTGGCTCACATTGTATTTCTACAGTGTGGGCCGTGCTGGCCCAGAGCTTTTACTTTGCATCCCAGCTTCCCTCCCCCCTCCCCCTCAACCCCACCCCTACCTCCTGGCCTATTTTACTTTCCCATAAGCATTAGCATCCTCATGGAATTAACCATTCTGTCTGCCTGCCTCTGGCCAGAGAAGAGGTTCTCAGCCCACATCGGTCGGGAAACAGATGTGAGTGCTCACTGCTGCTCACAGCGCGTGTGCCGGCCCTGCAATCACCCCACTGAAAAATGTCTTCTAATGTTTTACTCATTCCTGAGATCACGTCTGGAGGCTTACGAGGAAGTGGGCAGAGAGATGGCAGAATATTAACAGATATTTCTACTGGCCTGGAAAGGAAAACCAACTTCCTGAAAAACTGCGTGCAGAGAGAGAGCTCCGCATGGAGTGGAACAAATTCACCCGACACTCCAGGGAGCACGGGAAGGCTCCTCGGAGAATGCAGGGTTAATAGGAATGCAGAGGGACCAGAGTGGTTGTGTTTTTCTTAAAGGAAGTTCACGGGCAGTATCAACCCAGCCCAAGGGAGCAATGGGCTGGACATTTTCCAAGCGTTTGATACAAACAGCAAAACTTATTTTCTCCATGGTGGTTGGTCATTGTTTTTACACTTCTTATGTTTTTACAGACAAATCAATCCATGCACTGATGTGTTTATAACAAACCACAGTTAGCCCCTAATGTAGTCGAACTTGACTTATAAAGGCCAGCACACAGGAAGATATACCTGCCTTGTCTCCAGGCGCTTTCTACCTGTGGCCTCCTCTGGGCCTCACTTTCCTTCTCCAGCCTCCAGCTCTGCCTGGGACCCGTGAAGAGAACCCTGGAAACTGTTAGTGGGAGGAAAGGCTGTGGGAGAGCAGGAAACCACAGAGGGGGCCGGTCTCCCGGGCTCTGCCCTGCCTCTGGAGCAGTTTCCCGTGCCTCACTGCATCTGTTTCTGTGTTACACTGCTAGCAGAAGCACCCCCACCACAGAATTGCTGGAGCCGCAAATTGTACCCTTCATCCAGTCTCAGAGATCACCCTGCTCTTCTTCCTCCCTCCTCTGCCATCAATGAATTTCACGTAACCCTCCTTACGCCTCCTCCTTTGATTATAAAGCAGAAAATAAATGGCAAAACTGCCATTCTCGGAGCATTTTCTCAATCCGTTGAGACTTTGCTTCCCAGAAATTGTTGTGAGTGGGCTCCAGTGAACTCGTAACAATTCTCTGCGGCTCTGGAGGTTTCTTCTGCTGACACCCCCATCCTCCGTCCTCTGCACAGGGCTGGTCCCCGCACACCCACCTCAAGCCTGGAGAGGCCCTGCCCTAGATTTGTCTACTAGGGTTCCATTCAGCACTGAGTCATGTCCCTCAGACACGCCCCACCTTCCACATGTCCAGTGCCTTATGGGTAAAACGGGGTTTGGGAGGCCAGTGCGAGAAAATACAAAAATGATAATGTCAGATGGATGCAGGTCCATTAAGTTGACATAAGTGCGTAGAAGGACTTGTCTGCTATCTTGGAAGAAATTTAGCCAGTGGTGGACTTCCTGTATTACAGGGCCTCTGAATCCATAATGTATGTACTCAGAGGAAATAGAAGGGACTTGCCTCTTAGAAAGGATTCCCTAGAAAAGGAAACACAGCAGAAGAAGCATTCCTACACTGTCCATCAACCTGAAGTTGCACAGAGCACTAAGGGAAGTCCTTCCACCAAGCTGACCCCTGCTTGCATGCTGCCAATGTATAAGCGAACTTCTAGGCAGGTACGCCCGTGGTACATGTCGGTGAGGGTGGGTAACAGAAAAGGGTCTGCCGCAGCTCTGCAGGTGGACACCTGAGGCCTGGCACTCCTCCGCTCCAGACCCTGCAGCAGCGAGGACTGACAGAGGACTCTGATGGAGATTTTGTTCTGAAAGGGCCGAAAAGTGAAGTACTCCCGAATTGCTGATCTAATCATGATCGAGTTACCCTGTTCCTACCCTGAATGACTTCATTTGGAAATAAATTACCTTTCCCAGGATAACTAAGAGCTTACTGGAACAGTAAAGTATCAAGATGAAGACAACATTAGAACAGCAGCTCAGCCAGGTCCCCAGTGCCTCTCTAATAAATTGCACTCTTCTAAGCGGCAATGGGCAACGGACTACCGCATCACCTCCAAGATAATGGCTTTCTCCTTTTCACTTCCTTGTAAAACTTAAAAAAATAATAATAAATTGACTTACAGTAAATGCTTTCCCCTGGGGCGGGGGAATGCTCTGGGAAGAAAGCCTTGTATAAAATTTTGATATTATCTATCGGTCATTCTTCATCAAAACAAAATGTGGATCAAATTAGATATCATTGAAGATGTACTATCGTTTTCTTTTCCTTTTTTAATTAGAAAACATTACTTTTTTAATGTAAACTGTACTTTTCAGCACAGTTTTAGGTTCACAGCAAAACAAAGAGGAAAGTACAGAGATTTCCCACTGGCCCCTGCCCCCTACACACATAGCACAGCCCCCCTGCTCCCCACACCCCCCACCAGAGCAGGGAACATTTGTTGATGAACCCACAGAGACACAGCCAAGTCACCCCAGCCCACAGTTCCCCCGATGGCCCATGCCTGGTGGAACTGTGAGGGTTTGGACAAATGCGCGGTCACATGTTTCTGTCACTATGGTATCGAACAGAGCAGTTCTACTGCCCTAGCAATCCACTGGTCTTGACGTTTTCTTCCCTTCCTCCCCCCGATCCCGGGTAACCCCCAATCCTTTTATTGCCTCCACAGTTTTGCCTTTTCCAGAAGGTCGTACAGCTGGTGACATACAGTATGCAGCCTTTGCAGACCAGCTTCTTTCACCAAGCGATATTCACTTGTTGAAAGGCAGCATAAAACCCCGCCACGGCCACGTAGGTTGGTGTGACACAGTGACAAAGATGTGAAGATTCAGACTCAGTTTCGTGCCTTTCAGCAAGTCCCTCATCTTTGTTAAGCCTCAGTTTTCTCCTCAGTAAAATCAGGGTGACATTAAAACCTACCCCACCAACTTTGCTGTGTCATTGTGAAAACTGGGTTTCTTCCCTAAAAAATGGAGGCGATAACGCCTACACCATATGTAGGGCTGTCGAGTGGATTAAACAGGCACTGTGTGGGAAGGGCGTCGCACAGCACCCGGAATGTGTCAGCTGCTTAATCATGGGGGTGAATGTGTATTCCATGTGTGCTGGATACTTTCTCTCTGATCCTCTAGAACCTCCCTCTGCACTTTCCGTCCTGCTGTGTGGGGCACAGTTCTGGAGCAGAAACACACCCACTGGGCACCCTTTGCTCGAGATTTCCTGATAGATGAGCATAGGGAGGGTCCCGAGGGTTAGAAGCTGGGAGGCAGGGAGCTGGCTGTGTGCCCCCCAGGCCTCCTTTCTGCCAGGCAGGGCTGTGGCTGTGGCTGCCTTCCTCTTCCAAAGCCAGAGAGCATACAGACAACCATCTTGGAATTGCTGGGACCTTTAACCCTGCCCATAGCTCTGTGAGTTATGTCTTAAATGATCTCTTTTGAGGTCACTGAGAAAGCTTCTGCTGTTTCCTGTCAGGAAGGTGCATGATGTTTGCCCTTCAATATTTACAGGTAAAATTACTGTGAATTTTTTACTGTAGAATTACTGTAAAGGAGCCAGAGCACCATTAAAATCAAGAACCGTAAGGAACTCAATAAAATCTTGCAAGTCATTGCTAACATCCCTTTATGCCCAACACTGGTTATAACTTATGAAAATGTACTTTCATGTTCAATAAAAATGTCAACGTTTTAGAGGTTTTGGAAAAAATTATAAAGATGATTAAAATTTGTAAAATACCCGTAAGAGAGGCTGATTGATTGTTCCTCCTTAAAAATATGGGTACACAATGCAATTTACAGATAAGGTATGACAGTAATGTTCACTTGAAACCAATGTCACCTCAGTACATTTAATAAAAAGTATACACACCAAACACGCACGCACGCACACACACACTTCCCTGGGCATTTTTTAGATTGGTAGAACAGAGACAACGATCTAAATAACGTATAGTTCATGCTTGCACCTGACGTGTTTGCAGGTGTGTTTCCTGACCCGGTGGTGCCTCTCTCCCGGGAGGGTGCACAGAGAGAACCCTACGGCACTGCCCCACAAGGGAAGGCTTTGGTGATCATCATTCAAGGAGAATTTCAATGGCAGCACGAATTTTCTCTATTAATAAAGAGTTGAATCGAACCCATAGCTATGGCTCTTTTATCACAAGGGACTGACCATTTTACCTTAACCAAATCACCGACTGCATTTTTTCCCCCAATTTTATAAATATAGGTTTTCATTAAAAAAATGTTAAAATGAAAAACAGGTCAACCCCAGTCCTAAATAAAAAACAAACAAACAAATAACCCCCCAGAAACCACGAGAGTGTGGTGGTTTCTCTGCTGCAGAAGTGAGGTACGACGCTCCGCCCAGAACATTCTATAAGGAGGCTGCTTACCTCAGTTTTCGGCCGCGCTCCAGCTGACATTTGGTTTTGTGCACCATCAAGATTCGGAATGGTTCCAGTTTTACTTCTCCAAATTCCTTTCTTCTGATAATGTTTTAAAAGGTTACTCTTCATGAATTTATGGAATTCTGTAAAAAAATATTTTTTAAACAGGTTTTCTTCACATACAAAGAATCATTTTTATGCAATAATTCAAGTAAATTAGTCAATAAAAATATTTTTAAAAAACAGAATGGTTTTAAAAATTAACACGAAATGTGAAAATATTCATAAATATTAAACATTTTTCCAAAGACATTTTTTCTGAACTCAGATCAGCTCCAGTAGATCCTGAAAACTTGTTGTAAATATAAGTTTATAAATGAAAGTAATTTTAAACTACCAACATTGATATACTTTAAAACCTTTAAAGGTGTTTTAAAAATTGAAATAAGATGTGACTCATTCAATGCCGCATTATTCTCTATATTATAAAACCTATAAGTAGGAAAACTTACTCCGGAAAAACTGTTATTTTTAAACACAGGACCCTGTGTATGATACTTTCACATGTATCACCTTGCTTTTTTCTTCTCAGCAAATCACTCACCTCCCAGAGGTGTGGGTCCAATTTTATGAGTCCCTAAAGAGAATAATTCGCTTGACAAGGATCATGTAGCAAATGAGAGTGCTAAAACCTGTTGATTCTTCTAGTGACTTCTCTCTGGATCCCTGACTTCTCCCAGCTAAACCCCAGCGATGCTCATTCCATGATAGGCCCTGGGTCAGCTGGTAGAGGGCGGGGCCCGTTAGCCCTGGAAATGGTGACCAGCTGTGGAGGTTAGAGGTGCAGCTGCGTCTCTTGCAGGAGTCCCCCAGGACAACCTGCCAGCTTTCCCGGGCCCCCGGACACAGGTGCGGCCGCTTCCAGTACTTGTTCAATGCAGGCTGGGGCGCTCTGCCGTTTCCACGGTGCTGTAAGCAACAGCCTTTCATAAAATTCTGCTTTCTGTGTCCTGTTACTGATAGATGTTTGTAAGGTGTATGTTAATTTTATACTATATTTGGGGAGGGTTGTCTTTACACTCTTCTATCTGGGACTAATAGTTTTGTTTCCTTTCCATTACTTGTACTTTATTTTCCTTATTACTAGGCTAAGACTGCCAGTATTTCTGATTTTAAGGAGAAACATTTTCCAATGTTTCTCCACTTAACTGAGATTCTGACTGCATGTTCTTTTTAAAAAAATTGGCAGTTCCATTCTTTTGATCAAAATTTTTCATGCGCAAGTTGAATTTTACCGAATACGTTTTCTCCATCTATAATCAAATTTTTCTTCATTAATCTCTTAATTTTTTGTTAAACCAGCCACATATTCCTGTATTATATTATCAAAGTACCTTTCTAGTCTTTGTGATTACTTGTCATGATGAGCATTTGAATTTATCAAATACTCTTTAGATGACTGGACTTATTAAGCATCCTTATATTCACGAAGTCATCCGCGCCTGGTCATGAGAAGCATTGCCTCTTAGCCTTGCTGAGTTGGGTTAGCTGGCACTGTCTTCTGTATTTTTGAACCCGTATTTATTTTTGTCTTCTGTCAAGTTTTGGTATCGATACATTAGTTTTATTAGATAAATATGGAGGCTATACACCTTTATCAACGAGATGTAGAACATTTAAGTTGCATGAGAATGATCCCTTCTTTGAACATTTCGGAGAACTCACAGACAAAACCAACTGGCCCTGAGGGGAGGTACTTGGACGGTGTGTTGAACTTCTCCCGGGGTTTTTGTTCTGTTCTGCTGTGTAACTCCTGAGTGAGTGTTGACAACGGCCATTATAACGCAACATCATCTATTCCATTAAATCTTTCAAATGTATTAGCAGACCTATGTAGACTCATGCACTTTAAAAATCATATTACATCTGATATTGTAGCCTTCTTGTTCCTTATTTATGTTGTTTAGTGGAAAGAGCCTAGGCTTTAGGTTAGACCAGTTATTTTCAACTGGTGCGCCACAAGAATTTGTAAAACGTGCAGTTCCCAACTTTTTAGTCAGGGACACTGACCCCTTTTCCCTTAAACTGTCAAATTAAAAAATGAGAACAGCCAACACAGCAATAGACATCCAGTGTGAATGAATCAAAATTATACCTACATTTTTTATCAGGTTGGCAAATAATATTTTTGGTGTGCTGCAGAATTTTAGTAATTAGTTTCTGTACCACGAGAGGAAAGAGGCTGAAACTCTCTGGACACCAAGGCAGGTAAGCACCTGGTTTGTTAGATCTCGGCTGAGTCACCCTCGCCTCTGGGAAGCCCTGCCCCACTGCTGGCGACCTGTCTGTGGGGACCTGCACTTCCTCTGCCCAATCATTTGTGCCGCATTGTTACTGAAATTTGTTTAGTGAGGAGCTGGTATGTCAAACTGTAAGCGCTATGAGAGTAGAGGGGAGACCTAATTCACCACCCAGCACTGCGCACTGTCTGAACCAGAGGCACTCCCTGTAGTGACTTTGGTGAGGGAACAAGTCCTTTCTTGTGTCCATGCGTTTCTCAGCCGTCTCTTCCGTCACACTGTAGGTGTTAGTGGACTTTCGCAGCTGCCCTATGGAAGAGCAGGAGGGCAACTAAAACTGCCCGTTCTGAAGCGGGTGTGCAGGGTCTGATGCCAGGCTCTGCCCCTCACAAGCTGTTGCTACCAACAAGGTACTTCACCTCTCTGCACCCCCGTTGCCTCATTTGTAAAACCAGAAATAAAAATTCTTTGACTCACTGGCTTGTATAAGTTCGTATGTGTAAGCCACTTTAAAAAGTGTCTGGCATGCTCTGAGGAACTGATGATAGCTATTATGTTGGTACATGACAGGCCATTTTGATCAAGTGATGAGAGTTTTAAATAATAACCATTTGAAGTGTTTTATTAAAATAATTAAAAATGGGATGCCCTAGTGACCACAAATAACTATTTTTTTTCTTTTTCCTTCAAAGTGAGAAGGCCAGAGAAATATGCATTTAGGTTTTGTTCCTTATTGGAATGTTTATTTTACCTTTGGCCTCATACAACTGATTGTTTTAAATATATAGTTTTAATGGCTTAGCAGTTTTGCAACTACACAATACTGAATAACAATGTTTCCTCAGACTTGACAGCTCTCAGGGAAATAATCTCTGATTTTCCAAATATTTTGTTTTCTGGGTCTTTATCCATTATTTATTTTCTGTAGTTCATATATTATTCAAATAGTTTCTTCATTTCTTTTTCTTGTGACAAGAAAATTTAAAAATTCTATCCCTGTAGTTACTCTCAAAGGCTGCTATGGACACATATTAGTCCTAGAATGTTAAACTTCACTGACGTAGTGATAACTGACTATTTTCTCCTATGTACAACTGAGCCATGACTTAGGACTGCAAACCAATGATGAGCTTCTCTTCCTAACTGTTGTCCAAATTTCACAGAAGAAAAGTTTAGGAAAAACTTCCTAAGTATTTACACGTATGCGAATACAGCAGAGAATGAGGTGGCCCACTGTTGTTGCCGCCCAGGCCCAGACGGATGAAAGAGCACATCCTTTTACTCATTGCGCTCTTTTTCAGAACTAAACAAAAATGGGAATACAAAAAGGTAATCCTTTTATTTAAAAATTCTAGAACATTCCTAAGGTATAATATACAATATTGTGATTTTTATATAATATTTAAAAGGATAACATGTCATTGTTTAAATTTTCTCTTTTGCAAAGAAGAATCTCACTAATTAACTAATTTAGACATTAAAGACCACATTTGATTTTTTTTTTTTTTTTTTTTAGAGAACAGCGCAGATTTATAAAGGAACATCCATATTTTGTAAGATTTAAACTACTGGCTAATAATATCCAATTTAGTTATAAATAATGTAACAGCCTATCAGTTTGGTCCCAAATGTACATGCAGTGTGCCAAGGGTCCAAGCTATGCATAGACTAGAAGTCCCCTTTCCACTTATTTTTCAAGTAGATTTGTTCTGTATCTCAAATGAGCAGCTCGTGGAATTAACCTCCAGGGAACACTAAAAACACAAAGAAGAAATTTAAGCACGTGTGAAAGTTTTCCTGCAATGAGCTAAATACTAGGTAGTGAATCCACTTCTGACTCGTGATTCTAATCTGTTCTTCTAGAACTGAGACTAATTTACTTATCCTGCTACGTGACTAAGAAAAACATACTTGATTCCGGAGCCGAGCAATGAGAGGCCTTTCTTTCCACATTCCCACTGCTGGCACAAGATTCCCCGCTCCATCACAATAATCACGACTGGCATTTCTTTCGTACTTGTGTATTCAGCGTAGAGAAAGCAGGCATCTGCCTAGATTCAGGTCTCAACTCCTCTGCTTGCTATTTTTGTGACCTGAGCAATTTACTTAAATTTTTGATGTCTCTGCTGTGTCATTGGGTGAAAATGGGAGATTTTTTTTAAAAACAACTTTTAAAAAAAAAATTTTATTTATTTATTTTTAGAGAGGGAAGGGAGAGGGAGAGAGAGAGAAACATCAATGTGCAATTGCTGGGGGACATGGCCTGCAACCTAGGCATGTGCCCTGACTGGGAATTGAACCTGCAATGCCTGGTTCATAGCCCGTGCTCAATCCACTGAGCTACACCAGCCAAGGCTGAAAATGGGAGATTTTAATAGGACCTACTCACAGAATTTTACTAGTTCCCATTTTATGTTTTGGCACATATTTTACCCAGGATATTGTCAGCATTCCAGGACGCCAGAGTCCTGTTACATTCCCTACGAGAGCGATGGCTATGCCCTCTCTGAGGGTCGGGTGCTGCAGAAAGGCCGCCAAAGGTCCAGTGAGAACAGACAAAGAAGCTAGTTAGCGCCGGGCCGGCTGAAGAACCCAGGCGTCTCCTCCAAATCCCACGGGGTGACCCACTGAAGATGGATGGAGGAGGGGCGGAACAGAGAGAGAGATGTGCAAACAGAGGATTCAGACGACACACACTCCTCCGTAACACAGTGACATGTAAGAAAGCTCTTGTAGTCTCATGACTTTAGTTTTCACTCGCCCATAGTTGGTTTACGCATCGCCAACTTTTCCAAATGGCTTGCTTAGGCAAAGTATCATTGAAGCCAGTCAATCCCTCCCTCCCTCCCTCCCTCCCTCCCTCCCTCTTTCTTTCTTTCTTTTCTTTTCTTTTTTCTTTTCTTTTCTTTTCTCTTTTCTTTTCTTTCTTTTTCTTCCATCCATTCATCAATACACCAAGCATGGTTGAAGCAGAAAAAACAAAAATACATACAACATATGTTCTTGAAGAGCTCTAGTCTAGGGAAAAAGGGCCACGTAGGCAGATACTGTTACAAGGATTTAAGCCAAAGTACATACAAAGTGAAACAGGAATACAGACGAAAGAGCAAATAATTCTGCTTGGGGAAAAGAGTGCATGGAAGAAATAACCTTTAAACTGAGTTTCGAAGGAAGAATATAGTACTTCATAGGAAGGGAACCCCATGGCATGAAAGCACAGAGAACAGGTATGCTCCAAGGACAGCGAGAGTCCTCATCCGACTGCCTCTGAGGGCAGCACGTGGCATGTGAAGTTCAATGGGAGCCCCAGACAAGAAGCACATATTAAGGAGTTTGACTTTTCTCTGCAGGTAATGGGCTCCCTGGGGATTTTTTGTACTGTTGTATCTTAAAACTGAGAATGTTAAAAATTATAGGAACACTATGTATTGCAATAAATAAGTTTTAAATGTGCATAATAGTCGTTAGCATCCCAATGTTTATTTGAGCTCAAATCACCCTTGACTTTGCTCCCTCCTTTTTTGTGTGTGTGAATGCTTTTCCAATAAAGTACTTTTATTGTAAAATATAGAAAAGCACATCAAATGATTGCATAGATTAATGTATTGCCCCAAAGTGAAAAACCTTTTTACCACCATTGGTCAAGTAAGGTTTGCCAGAACTTCCCCCCGACCCCATCCTCCCTCCTCCCACCAAACTCGCTCCATATGCTACATACCAATTGCAGTCTCGTTCTTCCTCCCATAAGGAAGAATTATCCTGACTTTTACAGTAGATTCCCTTGCATTTCTCATGGTATTATCAGTGAAGTGTCAATTTTTAGGTGCTCACCCTTCCCCTCTTCTATTGAATTTATTGGGGTGACACTGGTTAACAAAATTACATAGGTTTCAGGTGCGCAATTGCATACACATCCTCTGTACACTGTATGGTGTGTTTGCCACCCCAAGTCTCCGCCTGTCCATCATCACTTATCCCTCTTCATTCCCCTCGGCCTCCCTGCCTCAACCCTCCTCCCAGCAATCTCTACACTGTTGTCAGTGTCCATAAGTTTATTTTTTACTCAATGCCTCTGCCTGCTCCCCCTCCCACCATGTGACAGCTGGCAGCCTGCTCTCTGTGGGTCTGTATCTACTTTGTCTGATAGTTCATTTTGCCCATTAGATTCCACATGTGAGTGAAACCATACGGTACCTGTCTTCTCTGACTGGTTTATTTCACTTAGCATGTTCTCCAGGTCCATCCATGCTGGCACAAAAGGTACAATTTCCTCCTTTTTATGACCAGGTAATATTCCATTGTGTAAATGGGGGCACACATTTCATGGTACATTTTTCATCCACTCATCTACTGACGGGCACTTGGGCTGCTTCCAAATCTTGGCTATTGTAAATCACGCTGCTGTGAACATAGTGGATGCTATATTCTTCTGAATCAATGTTTTGGGTTTCTTTGAATATAATGGATACATTCCCCAGAGTGGCCCTCGTAGGTCCCTGACTGAAGGTAAGTAGAATTAGGACATCACAGGAAGAATGCCTTGGGGGTAGGCACAGGAAAGCCCACCAGCAACTTGGAAAACTTCCGTAGCCCAGCCAACTTCTCACTCTTCTAGTCTCTGATTTCTCATTATGAATTGAGTGTCTCTTTATTTTATGCCCTGGAGTCTCCTACTGTAAAACATCAGGCCTTTGAAAATCATGCTATTTAGGAGTACCAGACTTTGGGGATAGTAACATCTTTGCCGTGCTCTTGAGCTCAGTGGCAGCCAAGCGGCGTCCTGGATGATGCGCTGCTGTATGTCCAGCTGCCTCTAAGCGGGGAAAGAGAGTTATGCACGGAACGAGGAAAACAGTTGGTAAAAGGAGAAGGGTGTGCCGTCTCTTTGGATAGAAATGCAATTCCACAGGTAGGCTTCTGAACTCCACATTTTTAAAAAGGTCTCGCTCTTGCTTTTCAACCACTTGTCATGTAATCTTTGTTTTAAAGATGTTTGAAAATGGATGTTTGGTTCTTTTCATGTGTTTTTAGGCCCATATTTTGTGATCATGGATAATGGTAGATAGAACAAGAACATTTTCTCTTCTAATAATATTTCCTTTAAACACAGAATCCACTGTTGGAACACTGTTGAAAATGGTTATAGAATATTTCAATGGTCTTTGGATATATCTGCCTTACTAATCTAGTCACTAAGTGCCTATTATATTTATCATAAGGGAAGGGATTGTCTGCTTCAACATTAGTTTGTAAAAACAATATTCTTTCATTATACTGTAACTTACGGTCTCCTGCCACGAAAACTACCCATCGCAGATGAAGCACTGACCCCAAAGAGGGACAGTGGGAAAAACTAAAATGAACTGTTTTCTTGATGAAAGAAGACATTTTTCTTTTCTAATCTAATCTTTTCAAAATTCCAGAGAAAATACAAGAAGCAAAAATGTGTTTTACTATCACATAAATCTATATATCACTAGACAAAACTAAAAAAAAAAACAATAGTAAAAAAGCACTAACTGGAAATTTTAGCCTCAAGTCTTGATTTGAATGTTGGGATGATGATTAAATGTTGATGGATGATTAAATGTTGATGATTTAAAAGTAGCTTAGGAAGAGTTACATGAAATTATTTTTGAACTAAAACAATCTCAAATTAATATACTTGAGTAAAAAATAATTTGTATTTTAAGTTTTATTACAGAAAATCAAAGGCAATCAATTAAGGATATTATTATTTTTTAGTTAATTTTAAAATAGAACTCTTAGAAACAGATAACTGAAGAGGAAATGTCAATTTATACAAAGTGGGGGAGGGGTGTCTCAGACTCCACCAGCTGCTTTGTACCAACGTTAACTTTATCATGAACATATAAAACTTATGTTCTTTCTCTTATCACAAAAGCTGAAGTAAATACATTCCAGCCCTCAACACGATTATTTGTGTTTTGGGGATAAAGGGAATTTTGCACTCTTATTTGTGGCTTCTTCTTACTTCTGTACAATAACCCTATTCAGAGAAATAAAAGGGCCATTTGTTTCACTGATCCCATCAAGCACATTCGAAAGGGCAAGAGGACTGCCAGAAAATCTATACTTAAACTTATTGGAATGTAATAGGGCCGAGCAATTCCTCGCAGAACACAGGGAGGTCAGACCGAACACTGTGGCTTGCCCTCATCATGCTCTGGAATAAGGGCACTGAGTGATTTCAAAGACATTAATAGAGCAGAGTTATGGGAAAGCTGCTTTGGAGCTGACATTTCATTTTTTTGGCGTGTGCACATAAGTGAATGCAATACAGGACTGCTCCGGAAGAAGTGAGAGTAAGTCACGTTTGCCCAATGACAGAATACACACGATTAAACGCCAGCCCCCAGTGCTGGAACCAGAGAACTGCACACTCCGAAGTGGGAAACAAAATGGTGAAGCAAACAGGAATAACTAGATGACTAAATTATAGTGTCTTTACTTGAATATGCATTTTAAAGCAAGGGAATTAAGAAACTGAAACAGTGCAACATAATGTGGATCATTTTATGACAAATACTATGAGAATTTTATCTGTTCCAGGTTATGTTTGTTTATTCTATGGTTAGGAAAATAAAAACTGCCAAATAATAAAGGAAATTGCTTCACAAAATAGAATATTCAGTTTCGAGAGGCATTTTATTGTTACAGCAGAACCTCTTATGGTGTCTGAGAATGTTATAAAATTATTCAGTCCACACACACTGCATAACTGTTCTGCTCGCTTGGTAGGGCAGGGACTGAGCAGACATTGGGGTGGGTATGAGAGCAGACACACAAACCAAAGACAAGTGTTTGTGTTCAAGGAGCTTACAACTGCAGTTGAGCTAACAATCCAAAGAGAAGCATTAGAAGGGGAAAGCTGGCAGACAGATCTCTTAGCAAATATTTAACCATGAAAACAAACTCGCTTTCCTCTTGAATGAAAGGAAGCCTTCCGTCAGCACACTGAACAGAACTCCTGCGGTGTCTGGTAACAGCCTCTCTCCAGTCTCTGGACAAGCCACGCTCGTTATCGACACACCAGGGCCGGGCTCGGGCCCCATTCTGCCGCACAGTCCCAGTGAGGCGGCCTCGCTATCCTGTCCCATTGGTTTGTCGGTAATGAGAGTCCCTTGGAGGTCATTCACATCAGAGCGGTTCTTTATTGAATTTTCTTCCAGGTTGCACTTTATCAAATTTTATTCTAGGTTATTCTATTGTAGTAAATTTTATTCTATATAACGAAAATTATTTCAGGATTCGTTAAGTAGCAGCAAGAGAACAAAAACACAGTCTTATACTTGAACAAGATGGTTAGTAAGACTGCTTCAGAACCCGGCTTTCAATAAAGTGGACAAGCTGTGTCTACACAGCTGTGAGGCACGGTACTGGTGCATTGCTTTGGCGTGCTGCTGTGTCAGTGCCGTGCTCAGTACTTAGGAGGGCCTCCGTGAATGTGTACTGAATAAGGCGAACTCTGATGGGCAGGAATCCGGAAATACTGTGAGTCCTAAATACTGCTGCCATCTGGACGAGTTATACGGCGGACCAGTTTCTCCTGAAGTTAAAATTGCCTTTCTATATAAATAGTAGAACCTAGTGGACCAAACACTTCACAATGTTTTTTAAGCCCCAAAACCATCCTGGAAAGTAGATCTCTTGTTTTTCAAATTAGGGAAACTAAGGCTTAGAAAACTTAAGTAACTTGCTCAATTCTGGGATTAAGTCTTGCTCATTTTGACTATTTTTCAGCACATCCATGAACTTCTGGGCAATGTTTTATAGAATTATTGCTCAACATGACGGTAAGAAATCAAATCCATTCTCAGTCTGGGGTGCATGCATTCCTTTGCTGACACCTACAAAGAGCAAAACAACCTATACTTCCTGCCTGACTGGAACATACGCTTGTGCTATAAGGGGACCAGAGGTGCTGGCTGAGTTTACAGCTTCAGCACAGTCACGTTTGGTTTGGGGGTGAACAGACTACCCTGGCCCCTGCGCCGAAGAAGAAGAGAGCAGAAGACAGCGGTGGACAAGCCCTGAGGAGACCTGAGCATATTTATTAAGGGCCCATCTGCAGCAGGGGAACCACTTCCAAGATGCCCCAGAGACGCCCCCAGAAGGAAGACAGAGAGCCGCTGGTGTGTCTCCTGGGACGTGTGAGGAAAAGAAGTGGTGCCAGTGGCACAGGGCATCACCGAGACTCCCCGAGAAAGGAGGGCTTCCACTGCTGCCAGTGACTGAACCTTCTTCTTTTATCCCCTTAAATGTGAAGAACCGGGAAAGCTGGGTAAAAGTACAGACAGCACCTTCTTTCAGATGGCCTCTCACAGGACAAGATCCTGGACAGAAGGTGCAGAAAAGTCTGCCCGCATTCAACTCTCTGGCTCCTTCATCCATCTGCCAATTTGTAAGCTGTTCCAGAGGCTGAGAAATCAGAAAGTGGCAGCTGAGAAGCAGAGAAACGCAGAAGAACTTTCAGGAGTCCCATGGCCCTCAAGAGGGAAAATCGGAGATTAGGGGCAACGAAGGGGAAACGGCCTTTGATTACACCTCAGGGTTTTGGTTGGGACACATAAAAAGGCCACCCTGGGGGTAAGAACGAATCTGAGATAGACAAGAGATCGCAGGCTGAAAACCATACCGGTTAAGCTGCTTTGCTCCGGGCCTAGCTTCCTAACAGAAGCAAAAGTGAAACCCCCCGTGGAGGTAAAAACACCACTCAGGGAACAACTGCTTTTCACAAACAAAGAATCCGCACTACGGATTTCTGGGCGTACTAGGAAACAGACAAAACAAAAAGACGGCAGCAACAAGGCCATCGCTGATCTGAACATGGAGTTACTAGGCACCGATTTCAGAATTTCACCAAAGAGGCATAATCTATAAATAACAATCAAGTGAAAACTCGAGAATAAACACAAAGACTCAACAAGCTGGAAATGTGAATTTTAAAAACCCCTTTATAATAAAATAAAAGCCACGACATACGTAGGAACAGATTTAACAACATGGAGGTGAGACCTGTATGCCGAACCTTACTACAAAGAGAACGTAAAGACCAAAATTGGGAGAGACAGGAAGACGCGCTGTGACCAGACTGGAAAACTTGTTATTGCTAAGATGTCAGTTCTGCCCAGCCGATCAAAAGATTCAAGAGTCCCAAACATGTCCCAGCAGGCGTTTTTAGAAATTGAAACACCAATTCTAAAATTTATTATTGCAATTCAAAGAACCTAAAATGGCAAGAACAATTTTGAGAAAAAAAGGTTGGACAAGTTGGCATAAGGACAGACATATCCTTATCAATGGAACTGAGGAGAGATCAGCTGATTTCCAACGAAGGGGCAAAGGAATTCAATGGGACAAAAGAGAACCTTTTTAACAAATGCTCCTGGAATAACTGAATTCTCTTTTTGAAGAACAGGAATGCCAACTCCTCGTGTTAGGCCACAGAGAAAAACGAATCTTTAGTGGACTGCAGGCCTAAATGTAATCGACTGTGAATATTAAAAAGACAGGGAGAAGATTTTATGTAGAACTCGATGCTAATGAACTTTAAGATGTGCATAAGGTACTCAGATCCCTAGAAAAATGCAACTGAACAATTGCTGTTCAACAGACACCCACAGGCCACAAAGTGGGGAGAAAACACTCACAACCCACACGCTGACGGACACCTGTCTCCAGGGGAAGGGGAAGTGGAGAGGTCGGTGGGCAGGTGCCACGTAGGCTCCACCAGCAAAGCTTGGGCACGCGGGTAAGAACAGTGCATGCTGAGCGGGCCGCTCGGACGTGAAGCGCTTTAAACAGCGAATGGTGAACAAAGAGGGCGGCAGGCAAGCGTGAAGGTGCTGGACGTGTTCACGGTGCACGCGCACAGCGGTGACAGTTTCACGAACTGGCCTCCAAACCCACTGACTCATACACACGAAAGATGTGCAGCTTTGGTAGGGCAATCACACGTGCAAAATTTACACACTTGTGAACACATAAACTGCGAAGAGCTAATGATGTGCGTGCAAGTGACTAGTGTGATGGTGGTAAAGCAGAGCACTCCCTGTTTCCTGCTGGTCGCCTAGGAGATAGTACAGGGAAGGAACGTGCAGAGGGTCAACATAAGCGGCCAAGTGCGGTCCGCCAGGCGCTGAAACGCCCAACGGGGGAAATCACGCACTCCTTCCTCTACGCGGTTTGCAGCCAGAAGCTGTTTTTCCTGGCCGCCTTCACACCTGCCTTTCCCACCAAAGGGTCTCTTAGCTCTGACCTCCCCTTTCACGTGTGTTCTAGCATCTTCCATTAATTTTTGTTTCCTGGACACCCTGTGTCCAGCCCACCTGACTTCTGATCAGTTTAAGCAAACCACGGTGCTGCCCACATTTCTTGCTGGCTTTTCACATAAACTTAAGTCCCGGCATTCTTCACGCCGCGGCGACGACTACTGAGGCCACCAAAAGGTTTTACCAAAAGACGGTAAAATGCCCTTGTTCGGCTGCTCCACGTGGTCCACCTTTCTCGTCTGCCCTGGTCCACCTGTTCCTCCCGCACCTGGTTAAGTCCCTGTCCTTTTGATTCCTGCGTTCACAAGTACTCGGTTTTTACGGAGGCCACAGACGGGAGAGAACTCCGAAACATACAGATAAAAGGGTTTTAACAAAGCTGAAAACATTTCAAAGGGCATAGCACCTCACAGCTGACACGCTCAGAATCACGGTCTAAAATTAAAGCAGCGTGCATACAGAGGCACAGATTTGATCTCTGCAACGAATTTGACTGTTTCCATGCTGCCATCAAAGACAAAAAAAACAACAACAACAACAAACAAACAAACCCAGGGCACCCTCACGAGTTACTGCGGTCCTTCCGTTAAAAGTGATTTCCCTCCATCTTGTAAAAATGAAAAAAGGGGCAGGATTTTCCCTTGGAACGCTTTCTGCAAGTGGCCTTTCTTTTAATTAACAAAATTTTATAAAGACTAAGACCACACCATAAAACATAAAACGTATATTCTGGCAAAAACGATAAAAGAAAGCAAATGAACGCCTTAAAAATCTTAAAGACACACGGAGGGTGTATGGCGCAGGTTCCGGGAGACGTTTAGCGGGAGAGGCTGGGCCCATCTCGGCGCTGGGACCTGGGACCGCACCCAGCAGGCATTCAGATCGCTTAAGAGTCAAGCGGAAAATACAGCTCGAGATTTTACCTCATACACCACTAACTTTCCACAGAGATCTCCAGAAACCTAACTCCCAGCCAGAAACCCAAACCCAGTGGGCAGAAGAAAAGAAAAAAAAAAAACAGCGAACACGCCACCATTTCCGCCCTGCCGGACCAGCAAACGTGTAAACAAGGAGAAAGACGCACACGCCCACGGCCCCTACGTCCCCAAAGTGCGCAAGCGCGTGGCGAGGCCCCGCCCCCTCGCGCTCCAGCCCTTGTGAGGCGCGCGCACCGGAAACCAGCTCCCTCTGGCACCGCTCGGGGCTTCCGCCCTGAAGCTTAGAGGTGGCCCTTCGGTTCCGGTTCTGGCCCCACCCTGGCGCGGGAACCCTCCAGAAGTCTTAACATCCGGGAGCAGAGGCTGGCGCCAGCGTGTATATCCGGTGACAGACACGGAGGTAAGGATCCGGTGACGCCTCTTCCGGTCTCCATTGCTGCCCGGGCTCCGGCTCTCGGTGCGGCAGCGCCATCTGGTGTCGCGTCCCCGGCGCCCGTGGAGGGGGCGGGTGCTTGGTTCTTAGAACCTTCCAGAGAAACCGGCTGCTTTCTCTTCTCCCGCCCTCAGGCTGGGAGGGTGTGGAGTCTCCGCCCCACCGAGTTCCTGGGCTGGCTGGTGCCGGAGCTGTGCGGGGTGGGGCAAAAGTGGGTTTACGGTTGTGCAGGCACGAATCCGAGTTCTCGCTTGTGTTACTGAATATGGTACTGTTTTCGTACTAACAATGGTAAACGTCCTTTTGCCCCGCCCTGTATGGGCCCCCGTGGGCAGGAAGCGGTTCTTTCTTTAGTTTTAAG
>PVIA01002089.1:0-229715 GCA_004024845.1 Tonatia bakeri | reverse complement strand
AGTTTGTTTTCCTAATTAGATTCCACACATAAGTGAGAGCACACAGTATTTATCTTTCTCTGTCTGTCTTACTTCACTTAGCATGATGCCCTAAAGGTCCACCCATGTTGTCACAACTGGTTAGAATTTCCTTCTTTTTATGGCCGAATAGTGGTCCATTGTATATACAAACCACAACCTCCTTAACCATTCATTCATCCATGGACGCTTAGGTTGTTTCTGTATCTTGGCTGCGTGAATGATGCTGCTGTGAACCCGGGATGCAGATGTCTCTCTAGTGTTCTCGTTTGCTTTGGCTACATCACCAGAAGTGGGATTGCCGGATCACGTGGTAGTTCTATTTTAAATTTTTTGAGGCACCTCCATATCCTTCTCCGTAGTGTCTGCTCGAATTTACAGTCCCACCAACAGTGAGTGGGGGCTCCCTTTTCTCCACATCTAGGCCAAGAACTTCAATTCTTAAAGTTACTTTTAACCCTGTTGACTAAAGAAAACGTATTTTTAACCCTTATACCCACTGGGCTCTCTTAGAAGTAGTTATACTAATAATTGTTTTATTAAAATGAATTAATAAACGAAACTGCAAAGTATATCTCTTGGATATAATTCCAAAGGGAGGGGCCAGACTTAAACTATGACGAAAGCCAAGCAACGCTGAGGACAAAGCTAGCAGAGCCGGATGTGCCCACAGGCAGGCAGCAGAGGGTGAGGGATGGGCAGTGGGGGGCAGGGGGGCAGCAGGAAGCAGCCGTGGGATTTGAAAACAGCACTTGCTGACCTGTGTTTGAGTAGCACTGCCTCGATTAAGGGCTTGACTTCCGGTCTCCTCACCTGGACTTCTGGGAATGCATCACTGTGTTGACACAGCGGTCCTATACTTGAAAGATGAGTAGACTTGGCAACCTGGCTTTGAATACATCCATTTTATTTAAAAAGTTAATCAATAGCTATTTACTGATGCCTACCCTGTACTTGGAGTTAGATGATTGATAATAATAATAATAACAACAACAACAATGATAGCAAGTATTCCTGGGACACCAACATCGTGCCAACACTTTGATTCCACCCAGTGGTCCCTGTCGGGGGGCACTCTTCTTACCATCGCATAGACAGGAAACTAAGCCTTGGAGAGGCTCAGCTTCCCAAGGTCATCCAGCGAATGAGCCAGGATTCCAACCCAAGCTTCTGGCTCCATAGGCCCGGCTGTGGACCTCTTTGCTGTGACCTGCTCTGTCCCATCTTATCAAGGTGAATAATATGACTACTGGCCTCAAAGAGATAAGTTTAATGGAAATAAAAGAGCTATGATGAGGTCAATGACAGTGCCACACCATAGGTGTGGCCATCAGTAAGAACAGCATGTCCTAGAGTCACGGAAATGACAGCCATTGACTCTGTCATGGGCCTCCAGGAAGGCCTCACCGAAAAGGTGGTGTTTTGGGTGGATTTGGAAGAGGAATTTTAGGGAGGGCATTCCCTGCCCTACTACCTAACCCCTCATACAGAAGCAGAAGAAGAAGGAGAAGGAAAAAAAGGAGGAGGAAGAGGAGGAGGAGAGGTCATTCGAAGTCCATCTGGGTGGAACATGAGTTAGAAGAGGGACTTAGGCCAACCAAAGTGAGCCTCACATGTCGTGGTAAGATACGACTTTTCTCTTGTAGTCAAAGGCGAGCCACAGGAAGACTTTTATTCAGCCAGGACATGCTCAGACCTGTGCAGTATAGAACATGAGCTGGAGGGGGAGAGGTTAGGAGAGGGAGAGCAGGTGGCAAGCAGTTTCTATAGCCCTGATTGGAGAGGCTGAAGGACTCCTCCAGGTCCATTTCGGTGGGCCCAGGGACAAAGCGGCGTCTCTGTGTATCAGCGTTAAGGAAGCAGAAGGCAGTAGGTGTCTGAGGGGAATGAGATGACCTTGGGTTTGAATGTGTTGCCTTAAGAAAGGACTGTGGGACACCCAGGGAGAGAAGTCTAGAAGGAAGTTAAAAATGGTAATCTAAACTTTTCTCCTGTTGGATTTAAAACTAATCATTAACTCAAGAGCTATTGGCTAAACACATATATGCCAGGCCCTGGGAGCAGAAAATTGGGGAGGAGGATGTACATAATCCCGGGAGTTCGACACCTGGTAAAGGGAGTCAGAAAGCAAGGAGCTAAGTGCTCTTATTTGGGAGCATTGGCCACAGTGCAATAGCAAGGACAGCCATACACAGTCAGATGCAAGGGCCCAGGGGAGGGTCCCCGGGAAGGCCCTTGAGCCACTTTTGCAAAACTCAACCCTAGGCTGATTAAGGAGGGGGCGGGCAGCAATGATAACAGTGAAGGACCCAGCAGGGAGGTGGCCCAGAATATAAAAGCAAGAAATGTGAAAACAGTAGGTGAATCAACCTGGAAATTGTGATTATTTTTCCAAGGGGCAGGTGAGTGGGATAACAAGAGACCAGGCCTGAGGGGCCATCAGCAGCCTGCTCAGGAAGTGCTTCACCCACTAAGCCAAAGCAGTTCAGTGGTCCAGGGGAGGACGGAGCCAGTGAGTCCAAAGATATTAGAGACCTTTGCTAGCTGTGTGATCTTCAGGAAGCCACTTAAACTCTTGGAGAACCAACACAGTGCAGGACTGTTGTAAGCCCAAGACAGGGAGATGTGTGGGTCAGCAAAGAATTGTTCTTTTTTCTCTAACACATACCTACCACATTCAGGCCACACCATGGACTCCGAGACCACCTGGTATTGAGAGGGAGGGCTGGAGGGGTGGGAACAAGCCTTGAGATGGTCTCCCTGAATGGAGATGCCAGCCGACAGCCGCCCCAGTCATTGGATGTCTGTCATCCCCACCCACTTCTCCATCACTCACTGACGACGCCCCTTTTTGCACTGGCGCCCATATTGCTTCAGAAAATACACATGTGTGCCTAAACTCGTTCAGAATCTTCCCCGCCATTTAACAAGGCTGTTTGCAGCTGACGGCGTGATTGCTGTTCCCGGTTTCCTGCCAGGCGCACAGGATGCACTGAATAAACCGCATGTGAAAAGGCAAAACTATGGAAGAAAAGTAATGAGAAGAGAACGGTGTTACTACCTCTGACCTCCCTGCCTTCCTGAGTCCCCATCTTTCCTCTTCCCTCTACCCATTTCTCGCAGATGTGATGCACCCCACTGTGCACCTGATTCAGATCTCCTCTCTGCCACTTACTCATTTTTTTTAATTGAGGCATAATTGACATACGATATTATTGTAGGTTCAGGTGTACAGCATAGTGATCTGATATTTACAGACATTACAAAATGATCACTACGATAAGTCTGCCTACTGTCCATCACCACACAAAGTTGATACAATATTATTGTGTATATCCCCAACGCTGTACGTTATTTGTCCACGACTTGTTCAACTTATAGCTAGAAGTCTGTGCCTCTTGATCCTCTCCACCCACTTCACCCCGCCCCCAGCCCCCTCCCCCCTGGCAATCATCAGTCTGATTTTGTTTAGTTTAGTTTGTTGAACTTCTTATTTGTGTTTTAGCTTCCACATGTAAGTAGGACTATACTGTACTTTCTTTTCTCTTGCCGACCTGTTTCACTGAGCACAAATGCCCCCAAGTTCCCACGCTGTCACACTTTCTGCTCTCACTTTCCAGCCAGCTGCCCTGGGCGGGTTTCCTGCCTCTGGGAGCTCTGGTTCCCTCATCTGCGTTCCGGGTAATCACACTTCACCTCGAGGAGCTGCTGCCGCGACTACAGGAGGTCAGGGGCCTGCGACATTTGTTCCCACCTTCCTTCCCCAGCCCTTAAACTCAGAACCCCTCAGGCGCTGCCCCCAGAACCAGTAGCCCCTTAGAACTGGGCTGAGCATGTGATTCCTGGGGTTTTCTACCCAATGTACCTGACGTCTGGTCACTTTCCCCAGACTAACAATAGGGGAGAAATAAAAGTCAATATAAGGTCCAGATCTGTATGCAAACAGATAATTCAACATGGAGTTTTTTTTTAAATAGTGGTAATGAGAAAAACATCAGAAGATGAGTAGGAAGAGAAAGGAGAATGGATTTGGATCCCTGCAAACCTCCCCCCAGAGGGAGGTTTCAGGCCTCGCTCACCCCTCTTGTTCCCTCCGCCCACAGAACTGCGTGGTCTCACAAACCGAGGGCACCCCGCAGCCCATCTCAGAGACTTGTATGAAATTATGGAAGACGACTCCCTCGAATGTCTATGAAATTATAAAATACTCTTGCAAATGGAAAGCGGGCTACAGTGAAAACGCCACAGTGATCACCCTGTGATGATAATGCCTGGCTACCCGACCATGGGAATGGCCCTGAGCTGTTTCCGGCAAAACCGGTGACGGCTGTGCAGTGTCTCCGTCCGCGGGACAAAAGATACGGGCTCTGAAATGACAAGAGGCTGAGCTGAGCCCGATCAGCATGACACAACAGCCCAACACCAGCCGGGTCTGTCATCAGCTAAAGGAAGTCACTCATCACAGCGGCCACCCTTAGACCCTGCCCCTCCGTTTCAGTTCCACCAGTGCCCACCCAGCCAAGCAGGGGTCCTTCATCATTCATGCCTCCACCTGTGAGGGGGAAGGTCACCCACGCGTCCTGTGGGACTTCCGGAGGCCGGTCCCCCGCACCAGACTCCCCAGGCACTGCCCTTTCCCGTGTCCCCAGGGGACACACAGCCCTTGCACACAGGAGCACCGATTTAGGTTCTGTTTTTATTTGACAAGAATACAACATGCTGAAACAGGAAAAACAGGGGATGCACACATCACGCGCATCTCGGAAACCAGCTCCAGTTGTCCGCAATAAATAAATATTTAAACAGTGAGGAGTTCCTGAAGGGCGCTAAGAGGTCCCCTGCACGTTCCGAGGTAGAGCCTGGTGGAGAGAGGGAGATGGGGCTGCCGGCTCCTGTTGAGAGTCTCAGGTTGAGGCAAACGGAAATTACAATAATAAATAACAATAGCAATAATACCAACAGTAACAAAAAAATAATATGCTCTGACAATGGTCACAAAACCAACAACACATTATAACTTAAATATTTTTCTCCTGGAGGAGCTCCCAGTGCAGCGAGAACAGGGTTGATTTTCCTGGGGCGCGAGGGGCTGCCAGGTTCATGCACCTCCCCAGCCCAGGCTCCACGCAGGGGCCACCTCGGAATGTGTGTTCAGTGATGCCCTGAGGTGACAGGCAGGTTCTGATTTCCCCGAGTCCTGCTCTTCCAGGAAGCCCCTCTCCACAGCTCTACTCCCAGCTTCTGTGGTCTGTCCAAGGGTCACCATGGTCCCTGCCCCGTGTCCCCCAACATTCCAGTAGGACACCTCATGTCCACTGGAAGGAAACACAAGGCCCCCCCTTCCATCCTGGGGTGCCTCTTTTTCCCTGTTCTCATACTCACACACAAAAATATTGGCTTGATTTAAACAGGACTTTCAGAAACTGTCAAGAGATGTGTTTCTTACGATCCTTTTCTCCCTCCCTGCACACCGCTGGGCACGAGAGCTGACTAGCCACTCACCGAGAGGTCCCACCCCTTGCTCCTTGGAGGACCCATGTTCAGGGGTGGAACGGAGCCAAGAGGGGGCACATCCCAGCAAGAGGCCCTCGCTGGGCCCTCCTCACAGGTGGACACTGCCACAAACACAGGGTCAGGGGCCACCGACATGGTCACCAAGAGCACCAGGATTAATTTCACATGAGCAAGATGGCTTCTCCTCAGGGCTCTCTCCTGACTTGGAAAGGGACTCAGAGGCCAGTTTTTGAGGTATAAAAATCTCACTTGGGGCAAGCATCACATCAGCTCCCTGGGCCTGAAAAGACTGTGAGGCTGGACACAGGAGTGTTAAAAAGGACAAGCTAAGGTGCCCTCGGGCAGCCCAGAGGCAGGGGAGGTGGACAGAATGGAAGAATCCACAGCTGGGGCTCCCTCCTGTGCCCAGGACAGTCTGGGAGTCGGGAAAACAGGATGCGATCAGTCAGCTGTTCAACAGGAAGAACAGCTGACCTGGTTGTCTTTCCTCTCATTTCTGAGTTTCCCTCTATTCGCACATTTCCCAAACCACCTGGGCCATTCCTTGCCCTGTAGGGAAGGACAAGAGCCAACGACACCTCTTGCTCCACCGTTCTTTTCCCCAGAGAGCACCACGCAACCACAATCTCTGGCCCTTATCCACAAGTCCTGGGAGTTGGGTGGGGGGGACCCTCTCGCGCATGAAATTCAGTCCCATAGTAGCTGGAGGAGAGGCTGTTGCTTCCAAAACAAAACAGCTTTTTCCTTCACTGTCCTCTTGCTTGCTTTGCAGAACCTGCCTCCCACACAGGGGCAGCTGCCTCAGGGCTGGGTGACTGAACCTCTCTCCCCGGCTGGCTCCTCACTGCCACGAGGCTCAGGTGTGTAAGGGCTCTGCAGGGCTGCAGCCGGACGGAGAGGTGTTGGTGGCCGAGGCTTGGGCAGCCAGGTCCAGGTAAGCGGTTGACTTCAGGAAGCGTGGATAGGAGTCTTTCTCCATCAGCGTGCGTGTCTTCCCCTGAGCCACATCAAAGCACGTGGCCGTGGCAGCTTGCAGGTTTGTCCTGGTCAGTTCCCTGGTCTCGTGGTCTATATTCACCTGTGGGAAGGAAAACAAGCACATGGGTGAGTGGGGGCGGGGGGTGGAGAGCGTGGTGAGGGGCCCAGCAGGTGGACGCAAGGGACTGGCAGACAGAGCAGTGGAAGGAGCCCTGGATTCTGAGCCAGGAACCAGGGGTCTCCTGAGTCCCTTATTAACTGGCTTTCAACGCTGGGCCTGTCCCCACATCTGATCCAGTGCCTGCCCTCCAACTTCTCAGAATTCTCAAGGCTACGTTAAGACTGTCTACAAATGCAGCCTCTTTTCACCCCTCCGTCTGTAACCTCCCTGGCTCCTGTCATCACCACCTTGCTCCCAGATTACTGCCAGAGCCTGCTAACGCATCTCCCCCTGCTCTCCTTGCCCCTGTGGTCTGCTCTCCACTCAGCAACCAGACTGGACCTTTCAAACCCCAAGTCAGTTAGGTAGCAGCTCCCGTCTTCCCGTGGCTCACAGAGAAAAAGCCAACGTGTGTGCCGGGCCCACACGGCTACCTGGATCCGCCCCCGGCCATCTGCCACCTGCCTGAACTTGTCCCCCGCCCTCTGCCCCAGTCTCCCTGTTCCCACAGGTCCTCTTGCTGCTGGTATGTGATGACAATGCTCTCTGGCCTTTGCCCTTGCCCTTTCCTGTGTTAGGATGTCCTTTCCTCCCATAACTCTTTCAGTCTCTGTTCACGTGCCAGCTGATCGGACAGCTCACCTCTCACTTCCCTTTATAAGATGGAAAGACCTCACCTCCTTCCCTCCACCCTCGGGGACTCCCTCTGTCCCCTGCTTTATGTTTCCCAGAGGGTAGGTCACCCCCTAGCAAATGTTCGTTTGATTGGTTACTGGCATCTTCTCCCACTGCGACAGAGGCTTTGCTTTGTTCACTGCTCTACTCCCAAGGACTATAACAGGACCTGGCGTGGAAGTGGTGCTCAATACATCTGCACGGAATAATGTGGAATCAATAAAAATTCTCAGAAAATCAAATAGAAACTGTGGCACAAAAGCAAAGCATCACTGCCATGTGTCCACTAGGTGGCGCCATGTTCTTTATCAAATGCAGGTGCCAGGCAGTGGAGGCCAGAGGGAAGGAGGCAGGTTCACTGACTGCAGACAGACCTGCCCACCTGAGGCAGGTCAGCCAGGGGAGACAGGCAGGTTACACAAGGTCCCTAGACGACCTCTCCTCCCAGTTGCGTAAGTGTTTTGGGGCCTCTAAAGAGGGCTTAGTCTACAAGAGTGGGTATGGACAGAAGCCGACCCCTGCCAGCCCCTCCAACCCCATCAGTGAGTCTGAGGGCGATGGCCCCTAAGCCTGATTTTCCTAGGCTCCAGCCCATTCACCCTGGTGCCAAACAAATGCAGTCTACTTCCAAACTCAGTCCTTCACGTGCTGGGCCCCCCATGCCCCCGGTTCATAGTGGGGAAGGAGCAGGCAGGGTCTGGAGGACCCAGGGGACAGGTCCCAGCTCTGACCTCTTTTGGAGCCTCACTGCAGATGAACTCCTCGAAGATCCTGTGAGCCCGGGAGGCCAGCTTGGTGGCTGACCGGATCTTCTTGAACTCCTCACAGGCCAGCCAGAACTCCAGGTTCTCCTCGCTGAACTCCGTCTTCAGGAAAGCATGGAAGGCAGCCACCCCATCTGGGTTAGAGGGAGAGAGGAAGAGACTGGTCAGACTGAGGAACAGCAGGCACCCACAGAAGAAAAGACAGCAATTGTAGTCCGTGGCTCTATTTTTAGGAGGTAATTTTCACAAACAAGGGCCGGCCTTTGTATTGGGGATAGAGGCTGACACACCGGGGATCGTTATTATTATTATTATTATTATTATTATTATTATTATTATTGCTACTACTGTGATTTTGCCCACGCCTTCGCCTCCCTCAGGCTGGGTCCCAAGCACATGGGCACACACGTGCCGGCCACAGGCAGACATAAAAGCGTCCTACTCACTTCTACTGCTCAGCAGCAAGTCAAAGGACTCTCTCCATCCCAGCACATCTTCTGAGAAGTTTCTGCTATAAAATAAAAGGAGGGGGATAAGATTTTAATTTAAAGAAAAAAATATCAACAAATTAATGCGCAGCACAGATCCTAGCCAGAACTCTGATGGGAGTTGCCCAATTCACACAAAGTCTTGCTCCAGGATCATTGGAGCTGACTCCTCAAACCCTTGCTTTGGGTTAGGGGTGACAGTGGTGTTTCCCAGAAAACAAGTCAGTAACCAGGAACCAAAGCCAGGCACCGTCAGGCCCTCAGGGAATAACTCTAAGACTGTCTCTTCACTGTCCAAAATCCTTTCTTTTCCCCTGACTCTCCAAGCATCGTTTTTGTACACTTCTCCAAGGAAATAAGGGCCGTGTGAATAAGGGTTATGTCGACCCAGAACCCCAGAGCCCAGAGCAGCACCTGGCACAGTGGATGCTCAGTACACAAGGGCCTCCAGGCGAGGTGCTCACTAATGGAAATAGAGCCGCTGATGACAAGCCTCAGGCGCTTCGGACCCTGTCCTGGCCCCGGCTGCATGTGCGATGCCATCGCCAGGTCACTCAAGCCCTGGGTTAAATCTCTGGAGCCACCCAGCCAGTCGCCCATGAGCCAAGCAGCCATAGCAGACCAGCAAGAAGCCCCCCTAAAATCTCCAAGAAGGGGTCACTAAGGTCCACCTTAGCATATCCTAGTTTCTCCTTGTATTTTCCTTCTCATGGCTCCTCCCACACCTGACCCCTCCTGCTCTGGGGGCCCCAGGCTGGTCGGCAGGACTTACCCCTCTTTGCTGTGTTTGCTGCTCCACTGCAGCTTGCCGACACTCCCAGCATCAGAGCCCAGGTCTGATTTGTGGAGAAAGATCCCCAGACGTGTCTTGAACTCTTTGGCTCTGGAAGACAAAGCAGGAACATGTAAGGATTCTCCATTTGCTCAGCCAGGGCAGAGGGGTTTCTGGGGTCTCAGAAGAGAGGTCAGGCTGGCGCCACCCCAATTCCAGCCTCAAGGGTCCCTGGAAATGCTTGTCCCAAACTTCACTTCTCTCCTTAGTATCATGAAACCCCCAAACAACGAAAGCAATGTCTGATCCGTGCCTGCTTCACTACACTTCCTCAGTTTACAGCACTTCAGAGACTAAAGTCACACTGCTCTCACCCTCTGGGCTAGCCATGAATACTTCTGGAACTGTGTAGAAACTGAGTCCTTATCTTTACCTTTTCCTTCCCGGCCACCAGTTTTAGCAGGGATTGGAGGCGGGTGGGTAGCTCCCTGGGAAGTGGGCACTTTCCTAACCTGCGGACTTGGAAAACACCTCCCTGCCTTCCTAGGGCTGGAGGAAGCCGTGCCTGGAGATCTGGGCTGTAGAGTAAAAACCAAGTGCTTAAGAAACTGGGGGAGATGGTCCAGGTGATGCCAACGTGGTCTTCAGAAGGTCACCTAAGGACTGCCATTTACCAAAGGATAGGGAATGAGTCCTGTTTTCCCCTTCTCCCTTCCCTTGGTCCAGTGCTCCCCTGAGACTCCCCGGGATGCATCCGAGCATGTGGCGCCAAGCTGACCTCGGCCTCTCCTTTCAATCACTAGCATCCTATTATCCAGCCCACCCGGGGCCCCAAACTTGCCACCCCACTTCCTCCCGGCAGCTGGACAAGCTCCTTTTACCTCTCCAGGCAGGTGGTGGGGAAGGCGGACAGCGTCCGGCACATGGCTGCGGGTGCAGGGCAGCACGTCGTGGGGAGAATCGTGGCGGGCTCCAATCGGCACAGGGAGTGCGAGGAGGCAGAGGATCCGCGGAGGCTGATACTCGGCAGCTGATACTCGGCAGCTGATACTCGGTAGCTGATACTCGCCTGCTCTGGCTGAGTTTATCCAGCTGCATGCCTGGAGCCCGCTATTCCGCGGCTTTTATTCCCTCGGAGGGGGCGGGGCGACTGCTGGCCGCCGACCAATCCGAGAGCCGGACTGAGCGCTGCCCCGGCAGAGGCGGGGCCCGGGAGCCAAGCCGGCTGTTTGTCCAGCCCAAGGCTGCTCCCCCAACCCGCGTGCAACCCTCACACTGGGGGGCACACGGGGCTGCCCTCCTCCTGGCAGACGCTGGCACGCGGAGGGAGAAGCGGCAGGGAAGTCACACGAAGGTGAGACGCACACACCCAGTTTAGCAGGGAAAAAAATACCCCGCTGGCCTCTTGTACAATAAAAACTGGAAACCAACACAAAGTAGTGGAGGATTTGCGGAGTGGGGTGAGGGTCTGGGAGGCACACACGGGGTCGATCGCAGCCTGAGTCTGTTTGGTCCTGAAATGCAACCCTGGGCGGGACTGCATCGTGACTATACTGATACCTAGCAATTTCCCGTGCTCCTGCCCCGATGGCCACGGGGCTAAGGCTCTGGTACTAAGACTGAGGTAAACAACTTGTTCCAAGTTACACAGTATAAGTGTTGCACCAGATTTCGAGTATGAATTTACTGTGTATTTCTACTGACTCCCTCCCAGGGGGGAAAAAAAAGAGTCTCACTGTCTTTGTAACCCATGAATGGTCCTGGGTAAAGGCAGGTGTTCATTCAGCGTCGTAATCTCTGAGATAAAGGCGATGAATGACCTCCCTGCCTCTCCTCATCCCCCCCACGGAGGTGCTACAGCACCCACCTCCCCGCTCCTCAGTTCCCTCGGGGATTGCTATGAAGAGGTTGCCTGGCAGGTTGCCCCTGTGGAGGTGAGCCAGACCCCGGTTTCAAATCGTAGCCTTGCCACTTACTGATGAAAGACTCCTTAACCTTGACCTGAGCAATGGGCACACTTCTTAACCTTTCTGTGCCTCGTTTTCCTTGTCTCTAAGATGAGAACATGAGACACATATTTCATACGCTGGTTGTGAGGTGTAAATAAGCTCCTTCTTGGATTCAGTTTCCCAGGAAACAGGAAATCCAATTCCTCTGAGGAAGAGAAGTGCTGAGGGGAAGTTCTTGGAACTGAGAGGGCATGAGGGAAGCTGGGCCGGGCAGAGGGAGGAGGTGAATGCTAGGAGTGGGACAGCCCCTTGAAGCTGTCCCCCATTGAAGCAAGGGGGCAAATACCCCCACCCCAACCTTTCACTGGATGCAGATGCCCCAAGAAATGGCTTTATATTGAACCAGGTTATTCTCCCTCTGGCTAGAGCAACCCCTGGAAAAAGATTGCACTGTGAACCTATAGCAGACAACCCTCCAGGGGGTAGGGGATGAGGGCCTTGGTCCCAAAGAGGGACTTTGGGGGGCATGCCACAGCACCGGCAACAACATGTAAGCACAGAGTCCAGCCTGTGATCAGCACTCAATAAATGTGGGTGCTCCGTTTTACTGAACACAGGGATCACTAGACAATAAGGAAAAGCAGTGAGCTTTGTGTCTGTTAGAATTTAGGTTTTTATTTCATAAGGGGGCATCTAGGAGTTGCTATTGCTCAGCAAGGCCTGGGAGTAAAGTGTCAGAAAAAGGAGAAACAGGAGAAGAGTTTCCCCGCTGCAAGAGCTCAGTGAGAAAGCCAAGAAAGCTGGTGGGGAAAGGAAAGGGAAAAGGCACAGAGTTGGGGGGCAGCGGCAGGAAGGCCTGTGAGGTGGTCCTGGAGGCATTGCTAGAGCAAATGAGACCCGAATCAAAACTGCGGGTGGCTTCACGAGTCCAAGCTGATCCCCTCGTTAGCCAGGGTCTGCAGAACTTAACTGAAATATGATGCCCTCTGAAGAGCCCCAGTCGAACCCTCCCCAGCCTCACCCGGGGGTAGGGGGTTGGTTAGTGGAGCTCAGGGGCAGATATGGTGGCAGCTCACACCTGGGCAGCACCATCTCTGCTGCCAGCATCCCCCGAAAGACTTAGGAATTCCTGAATCATGAAGGCAATTAGGCTTTGCAGGGTTTGGAAACATAAGAGTGGCTGGATGATGACCAGGGAGTAGTCACTTCCTGACCAGAGAAATAGACAGTCCCCGGGGGCTGTTTCCTGGCTGGGTTGTGACAAAATTATGGCTGCCCCCCTCCTGGGCAGGGGAAGTTGACTGAGTTCTGCCTGGGTGTAGGAAATGACTGTTTCCCCCATCACCCTTCAGGGCGCTGGGTGCAGCTCAGTTTGAAGGCTGTACTCTTCCTCCCTGGTTTCTTCTCCTCTTCCCTCCCTTCCTCCCGCGCCCTTCCCCCGGGCAGAGTTCTGCCTGGGTGGGAGTGTGGGAGACTTGTTGATCTCTACCTAGTTGGGCCAGTGGACCCCTAGCCTCTAAGGCAGGGCAGTCTCAGCCAGTGGTACCCAGGGACACTAGGAACATGCTTGGACTTCTATGTAAGGTATATAAGGCTCTAGCCATCTGACCTCAGGTCCTTCTGCCTCACACCTGAAAATGCAGCCAAACACAGCAGTCAGCAGGTTACACAGGCGCCATGCAGCCTGTAACTACAATCCCCTAAAGGTCCCGGCCCTCCCTGTACAACTCATTTTAAAAGATACTTCCAACAGAGCCCTGGCTGGAGTAGCTCAGTAGATTGTGTCAGCCTGTGGCAAAGCAAGGGGTCATTGGTTCGATGCCTAGTCAGCGCACATGCCTGGGTTTGCAGGCCAGGTTCCCCAGCAGGGAGCACTTGAGAGGCAACTACACCTTGATGTTTCTCTCACTTTCTTTCTCCCTCCCTTCCCCTCTTAAAAGAAATAAATTGAATCTTTTTAAAAAAGATACTTCCAATAAGCTAATTTTATTCACATATTGATAAATAACTTACATACAATGAAATGCAAAGATCTCAAGCCTTCCGTTTGATGATTTCTGACAAGTGCACACACCCTTGTAGCCACTACCCAATGAAACTGCATCACGTGGCCATCACTCTGGAAACCTCCTTCATGGTGGACACCCCCTTTTAGAGGCAACTACTAGTCTGGGTCCTAGAACCATAAGGTAAGTAAGTGTGGACTCTTCTTGACTTTTCTCCTTCTTTTTAAGGCCTAGCTCAAAAGTGCTTTCTCATTCCATCTTCGGCCCTGACATCATGCCCAGTTCCGTGTATATTCCAGAAATGTTGGCTGTTCGGCTGGCCTCTGTTTCAACACAAATCATAATCACTACCATTTATCGAACACGTACTTTGTGTCAGGCTCTGCTCTTTCAAATCTCACAATGGCCACATGAGACAGGTCCTTTCTTTTCCTCCTTTCATGTTTGAGTAAACTGGGGCACAGAGTGGTTAAGTAACTCGCCTCTGGTCACACAGCAACTGTAGGTCCAGCTGGCTTTGGGGCTCAGATAGTCCAACTCCGGAACCCGTGTTCCTAAACATACACCTTGCCAGCTGACTGTGTGGCATTTTCTAGAACTCAGAATTTGCTCCCTATGGGAAGAATGAAGCATAGCTTGGGAAATGTTGGCAGGGTGCTACAACTCATCCTTCTGTCCTCCGAAACTCTCCTTGCTGTGCCGTCTCCCCACCCCCTTCCCTGCTCATCCCATTCCTCTCTCGCCGTTCACATTTCCCACATTGTGTTTTGCCTTTAGCTGTGTGTCATCACCGGCTCTGGACTTTCCTGCTTCCTCTGTTCTGTGGGGATACCATTCCGGTGCATGGCTGTGGAGAGCCCCTGTGTCTTCAAAGGCCCCTCAATTCATGTCTCGGCTTTGGTTTCTCTTCGCAGAAAACTCCGAGCTCGATGCTTCGCTTGCTGCCACCCCCACCACGCTTCCCCATCCCTCCTCACTCACTGAGGACCTGGATCCCACCTGGAAGAAGCCAGGGGAGCTTGTGAGGTGGGCAGAGCCTCAGCTCCCGAAGTCTTTGGGGTAGTCAGGTCCTGGGGACCTTTGCTCCCTTCAGCCCCCTGGTAGCCTGAGTACTGGTAGATGGAGCCTCTGGTGTTTGTGCTTTTCTGGTTGTTGAGTGCCGGCTGTGACTCTTCCCAGGCCTCGTGCTCGGTGTTTTGTGTTCTGCGGCACCCACGAGGGCTTGTCTGCCTGGCCAGGAGCGTCTGCCTTACCCCACCCCCTAAGTGGACTATCTGCCAGCCTGGGACTCCTGAGCTCGTCCTACCTCCTGGTGCGCAGGGTTCCCCGCATGGTCCCCCACAGCAAGCCTGTCCTAGGCCTCTCTGCAGCCTTGCGTCCTGCCGCCTCCGCTCTCACCTGCAAACACCCTTGCTGTCCTCTCAATTCATCCCCTAAAGTACTAACGAAATCAAAGACAGAGAGTGAGCCCCTCATCCTGCCAATTCCAAAACAGGAGAACGAATGACCTGGGAACCTGGTTTCTAAATGTCTTCTTCCTCCTTCTCATCCTCCCTCCCCACCCGCTCCTTCATCTGTCACAAATGCCAAGTTCCGGAGAGCCTCTCACTTCCACTCACTAACACAGACTTAGTAACAAAGTTGTTCCAAAGCTGGTTTTTCTCATTATATCATCAAGGGAGGCCCTGAGCTGCACCTCAAAGGAAAGATTGCAGGGCTGCAGACGAGGCCTGGGATTCGCAGAGGACTGAAAGGTGATGTTTACAATTCCAACGTCCAGTTCTGCCCTGGCAAAGGAGTGAGCATGTCTTCATTCCAGAGCTGAAAAGTCGGGCAGGCCAGGTGGGCCCCTCCAGGCAGGAAACCAGCCCTGGGGGTGCCTGACAGATGCCACACTCTGGCTGGGGAGGATCCTGACCCACTCTCTGCCTGTGCCACATTCTCCAACAGGGTGCCAGCGGCACCGATATGTTCATGATGTCGCAGAGCAAAGAGAGGCACACTGCTTTCATGGCAGACTCTGTGATCAGCCTAATGGGTGTGGCAGGAACGATAGGGACACAGAACTGGTGGAGAAGGAATATCATTTTGCTCTCACATTGTGTGGGGGGAGGAGGGGGGAAAACAGGGGGCTGGAAGACCCTCACAGAGGGAAACCTCTACAAGCAGTAGTTGATGTCCCAGTGCACCCGCCCTCATTTCTTGGGAAACCTCAGCGCATCAGAGGACCCCTAGCTCCAGGGACACTGGGGAGCCGCCTCTGAGATGTGGGTGCTCATTCAGGCAGGCCTGGAACCCCAAATCTTGGAGCCTAGCCCAGTGGCATGTTTCAGGCAGTTGTGAAATGCTGGGCAAGGAATGAAGGGGTGCATCCACTCCAGAGGGTGGCTCTCTTTGGAGAGTCCCTGTCCACTCCGCCTCCCCAGGAGACTTGAGATCACAGATACTCCTGGCTGAACTTCAGACGACTTTCTGGAAATGGGGTGAAGACAGGCTGGATGACTCATTGGAACTTATTACCACCTCCTGAACACACCCCCTGCTGTGGCTTGTGAAGTCCCCCAATACAGGCAAAACGGCACAAAGTCAGGGAGGTTCTGGAAGGTGTCAGTGGTCCCCGCGCCCGGCTCAGACTGGAGACAGGACGCCAAACACACAGGGACCCTGTGCCATCTCAACCTGCATCTCTGAAGGCCTTCAATAAGGAAAGCGCCCAGCACACCTCGCACCCCTCCCCCTCCCTAGTTAGTACCCGGAGGCCTCTGCTAGACAGAAGCTGTGGGCCAGACCCACGTCCTGTGTTTGGTGGTAAAAACAGATTTCTGCTGGCTACAGCTGGCTAACACGTGGCCCTGCTCTAGACCCTGTCTTGGAGGAAGGGAAACTGCCTTTGTGGGGCCCCCCATGATCCAACACCACAGAGCACCACCTCTACAGAGTGGAGGCCAGGCAGCAGTGGGGGTATGCAGTCGACCCACAGTGACATACCCAGTAACTGGATGTGCCAGGACTGGAACCCAGCTCCGTCTAGCAGGCCCAAACCCAGGGCTACTCAGTGCCTCACCCTCTGGCCCCTGAGCTGCTCTCACACTGGACCCTGGCCGCTACATCAGGCCCTTTGTCCACACTGCCCTAGTTAGGGTGTCTAGGTGCTTACACGGCCACGGATGAGACAGGAGGGCCGCAGGAGCACAAGCCCCCGCACGTGAACATCACACGCACGTGCAGAGATGTCGGTTACAGGAGGGGCTTTTGCTATCACCTGGGAGTTAGGGACCTGCCCTGCATGTGGTCCCCTCCCCCTCCTTTGAGTGACCATCCATAAGCCCTCTGTCCACAGGGAGAGTGAGGAATGGGGGGGGCCATGCAGGGGGGCCAGAGGAAAAGCAGGTTTTGTAGGAAAAACAGGGGAGGCTCCACAAAGCCCTGACACTAGCTGTGTGTCCCCTGAGACCAGCTGTGTGGAAACGTGCCCCTCTCAGTATGCCTGCAAGGCCTGGGCAGAGAGAGAAACGTGGTCTGATGTGTGAGCAGCCGGAGGCTGGGCTGGCAGAGGTGGGTGGGAGGGAGCCGGGCAGGAGGAAGCATTCAGAACAGGTGGTCCTCTCACAAGCTCCCAGGCCATCAGCCCCTGACACAGCAGCTGTCCTAGAAACAGGCCCAGGGGGACAAAGGGGAGAGCACAGCGGGGGGTGTGAGATGTTTTGCAGAGAAAGAAATGAGCTCTTCCTAATGGCCTCCACACACCCAAACACAGGGAGACACGCGGTGAGCTGTGTGACTGAGCCCCGGTGAGCGCTCCCTCCCCACCCTGCCTGCTGGCTGTGCTGCTGCGGGTGGATCCCGGGGAGCCTGCTGGTTCCAAGTCCCTGGACTTCCCAACACCCCGCCCCCAGCTGCACCAACAGCGATGTCACATTGAGTGGGCATTCTCTGAGCTACATGGTGGGTGTTTCAGTTCTCATCCATTTAATCCTCACACTGACCTCCGGAGAAGTTACTCTGACTGTTGTTGTTTTACTGACGGGGAAACTGAGGAAGGGACAGCAGGCAGAGCCATGATTTGATACTGAGCACCTGACTCCAGGGTCCAGGTGGTGAGCCACTCACTCCAGAGCTGCAGAAACCTCTTTCCTGCCCTGGGTTCCCCAAGGCTCTCATCCCCAGCTCCAAGAGGATTAGGGAATGGAAGTTTTGCCTTCTCATATATTTCAGTCTGAGCTTCACTTGCTGGGAGGAGCCGCAGGGAGTACAGGAAAAGGACTGTCAGCTTTCAAGGTGCAGTTTTTGGCAGGCCAGCCAGGTCACTCTCTCAGCAACTCGTGACCCTGGGGTCCAAGCTCTTCATGGAGAAATGTCCCTCCTCTCTGAGAATGGCACTTTCACTGATTCAGCAGCACGAAGTCCCATGCTGGAGCTCAGAAGTGCACACCTAGGGGCTCATTTAGTGGTTGCTGCGGTCTGCCAGGTGGGCCCGCCACTCTGGCTCTCCTCCCACCGCTGTGGCTGCTCCTCTCGTCTTCTGTCTGTTCTTTCCATGTAGCCACTGCCCAGGGCTGTGGCCTTGACCTGCATCTCTTCTCGTACTAGAGCCTCTACCCGGATAAGGGCGATTGCTTCCACCTGTCTGTATGGTGATGACATGCCCCTCAAAAACCTATCTCTCTGGCCCCTGCTAAAGTTCAAGGCCCATCTTTCCACCATTAGGTGTCTTCATACTTAATTCCTCCAAAACAAATCCAGTACCTTGTACATGCCACCACACTTGGCTAAATTAATGGCATTAATTAATGGCGGTAAAGCATCTATTCTGTTGCTTTTAGAGGAAATCTCATTCACTGTTAATGATTCCTCCCTTCTATCCCTCCCATTTCCAAACAGCCTTCAAGTCCTCTTTGCTCTCATTTATTATAATTTTATTATCATTTTATGTTTAGCAACTCTCTCCTCCATACATTGTGAACCTGCAAAAAATAAAAGCACAGGAGCTGCACACAGTAGGCACCCAATAACTGACTATTTGCATGAATGAACGTCTTTTCTGTAAGGCTGAACTTGAGGAACAACAAGCCCAAGCAACAGGGAGCCATAGGACCCACCACATACCAGCCACCACACTTCCTTCTGCGTAAGACAGATGCTCATTCTCCCTGAGACAGATGCTCACGAGCACAAGAAAGCTACCGTGAAATGGGTGGGGAGGGGGGGCAGGGGAGACAACAGCACATGGCGGAATTACTTACTGAATGGCAGAACATAACTTAAAACTCAGGAGTTCTGGCCTCTGGGACTGGTTCTGTGACCAACCAGCTGTGTGACCGAAGGCAGTCAGTCACCAGCTTCTCTTGTGCCCCAATGTTTTCATTTGCAAACAAGGAGTAATAACAAGGCTGCCTGACCCAACGAACAGGGGGGAAGTGTGTGAGTGTGCTGGGTTGTCCAAGACGCACCCAAAGAATGCGGGGCTATCCTCACTTTTGTTAGGAAAATGAGCCAGGCTTTGTCCGGCCCCTGACCAGTGAAGAATTCTGAGTCACCCAGTTTGAGGCTGGGGGTGGGGAGGGGGCGGTGCTTCCCCTCCGTGTAGGGTGGAGATTTCCAACCAGCTGGGCCTGATGAGCGCCTGTTGTTAGGCTTGGGCCTCCGTCTTCTCCCACCCCTCCTTTCCCTTTCCTCTGACCAAGTGACAACTGCTGGGAAACAGAATGGAGAATCTTAAAATAGAGCAGCAAATGTCTGGAATCACAGCCCCACCAGTCTCCCCGCAGAGCACACGCACAGAAACAATGGGCTCACGTGGCCCGAGATCCTCTGCCGCAGAAGGGCCGAGTCCCTGGGAAAACAAGCACATTGATGCCAGAGAAAAGCGGTCATCCAGGAATGTGGCTCTCGGCTGGCCGCCCCGCCCCGCCCCGAGCCCCATCCTGCTGAGCTGCTAGGTCCTGATGATGTTGCCGAGTTGTCCAAGGCCCCGAGCGCCCCAAGGAGCAGCTGTTCCTGGAAGCACTGACCGACCGTGGCCGTGAGCCCAGCAGGCCAGGGAAAGGCAGCGAGAGGCCTGGGGGGAGGGGGAGTTCCACGAACTGATGTTTTCAGAGAAGCTTGACTTCCCAGGCTCTGAGTGCTTACTTTGGAATGCTTATGTAACAAAATGTGGGCGACATAAAATGCTCTGAAGTGGAGAGCCACCTTGACGACTAGATCCTTGATTCTGTGCCTAGCAGGACCCTGGTCAAATTCCAATCTGGTAAACGTTCCCCCTGACTCTGGAGGAAGGGTCCTCCTGGAGTGTGAAGGTTGAAAGTGATGGGACAAAAATCATAAAAATTCTGAAAAGCACCTGTTACTCTCTCCACGTTCCAGAATGGTAGATAATGAACAAGTATCACACTGGTAAAAATAATCACCAACAGTGATTAACATACAAAGGAAATGGAGAGTCAAAGGGGAACTACTTTAAGCAAGGTGGTCGGAAAGGTATACTAGTCAACTTCCTGTGGCTAAGGACAGAATTGGATGTTGTCTGACTGAAAGAGAAAAAAATATATATTAAAGGGAGTTTTGGGTAGCCCACAGAATTTTCAGGAAGTCTCAGAACACAGACAAGAACAGACAGAGGCTCGGTGGAGAAAAATCCCTCCACAAAACCACTCGGAGGTGCCAACAGGTGCCAGGGCTGAGGCCCAGCGCCCCCGCCTGCTCCCAGCCAACGCTGGAACTCCCCAGACACCCGGGCTGGCCCTGGCGCTCTGGAAACCGGATGCTGCCGCCACCACTAACCCCAAAGCGGATTCTCCACCACCCCACTTCTTTGCATCACTTTGCTTTGAACCAGCTCCTGATTCAAAGTCCCAGATGGGTGCACCTAATTGGCGCCCTACTGCTTCTGATGCAAAGTCCCAAGCTGTGCTGGGTAGACATGGGCAATTGCTGGCACCGGTCCGGGGCTGATGAATATGCAGGCCTGAGATTAAGGCGGGGTGGGAGGGAGGAGGGGCCCAGGATACCCATCCACTCTTTATTGAAGTGCTCCCCCCTCCTAACTCATTTTGGCTGATGCAGCCTTTCTTCTTCCCGGATGAGATATTAGCCTCTTTTCTGATAAAAATAATAGCTACTAATTCTGAGTGCTTGTTACACACAAATCCTTCACAGACATCATCTCTAAGACTTACTACCTCCTTGCAAGGTAGTTAATGATGCTCTTCATTTTCAAATGCGGAATCTAAAGCTTAGAGAGATTATAGATCTGGTCCCGGCTCTCCAAAGCAAGAAACTGCTGAGCTACATTTGAATGCAGGTCTGTTATGCCCTCAGGCACACAGGCTGCCTCCTAAGGGAGGTGAAATTCAGACAAATTTTCAGCACAGAAGTGATCCCCGCCCCTGAATCCTGGTCATGACACTGGAGGGGTGGGGTTGGGGGGGACAATAAACTCCATCTGGATTTAGGACCAAAGGCTCTACAGCCCTTTACCTGCCAATCACCTCTAGCCCATCTTGATACCCTGGGACTGAAGCTGTCCCCTCTGAGCTTGGTCCACCAGGCCTCCAGAAAGCCCATCTGGGGTTCCGCTCTTCTGAATTTATACTGCTAATGGCAGGTCTTGCTTTCATAAAATACTATGGCCCCCAAAGCTGTATGTGAGTTGCATTTCTATGAATCAATTCTATATACACTGTCTTTTCAGAAATTGTTGTTAATCTGCAACCACGCTTCAGCGCTCATTGATGTCAGGGTGCTTCATCCAGCTTCAAGTTGCACCGCCCCCTCCCATCCCTACTTTGCTTGGGAAGCAAACATCCTCACTCCAATGTTTAAATGTACCAGGGAAGCTCCCCATTAATGGGCTCCCAAGAGGCATCATCTTGTAAAATGAAACAAATGCTGCTTGATTTGATCATCTCCTAAGACATTCGTATTTTAAATTAAATTTTTTCTTGTTTTTTTTTCCATCAGATTACATGTCTCTACATAGTGTTCTCATAATAAATCAGTGCTATTAAATGGGTCATTTGGTCAAAAAGAACAGACAGAGAAAGAGAGAGGCAGTGACAGTGAATATGGATTCCTGGGCCTTTCTGTTACTGATTAATCATGGGCCACCCAGCTAGCCATTCAAGACTCAGTTTATCCCTTTGGAATACAGAGCATAGCCTCATTTGTGTATTTCACGAGGCTGTCTGAGATTTTAAGGAGGCTCCCGGTGTTATTAGAGTGCCATCTGCATGCATCTGTTAGGGGAAAAGCATCTCACCGATGCCTATAATGAAGGGGCGGCTGCCACCGCTTGCTAAGTGCCCTCTCCTGGGCCAGGTTTCTGCTTTCCCAAAGGGCCAGTGCCTGAGTCATCCCTAGCAAGGAGGCTTGGCATTGCATCACTCACACCTCTCCCCAAGGCCCGGACAAGACATGCAAAATGACTACAAGGCTGGAGACTCAGTGGTGGCTGCTGGCACAGCTCCCCTGGCAGCACACAGCTGCTGTGTTAGGTGTGAATCAAACATGCAGACCTCTGGAGGTTTGTCTCTCGCTTCTCTGATACACAGCTTAGCAGAGCTGCTTTAAATATGGTGACACACCGCCTCAGCACCGGGGCTCTCAGGGAGATGAGGAGGGCAGCGGGGCTGCTGGTCCCAGAGCTCCAGGGCAGTCCAGTCCCTCTGGCCACCCTCCTGGGTGCCGCCATGTCCTGCCACTGCTCTCTTTTCCACCCTGCCTTTCTGGAACTAATAGACTATATGAAGCAGCACTGACCCTGCAGCATCCCTAGGCCCCTGTCTGGGACCATGGTTACATGTCCGGAGGCACTGAGCTCTCTGCCTGGAGACCCCTGGGCAGGAATCAGACTGGAAGTGAGCCTGGACCACCCCACCCCCAACATCTCTCTTTGGCTTACTTGAGCTAGGAACCCAGCCCATGTGTCCACTCACATGTATGTGGGTGCGCACACATGTGTGGCTCCTGAGCTAAAAGACAGAGATTGTCTCCAGAAAAGCCAGCAGTTTCAGCTGCATTTACTTGACGGTCCAGCCCTTTGGAGGGCTGGTGACCCCCGACGGTGTACGAGTGGATGAGGCAGGGGAGGCTCATTTTTCAGCCTCCTGCGGTGATGGACACAGGCTGGACCTACCACATAAAGCCTGACAGCAGCCAGGGAGCCTGCGGAAGCCTATCCAGAATGCCTGCGTTTGGGGCCTAGGGACTGATTTTATGTCATTATTATTTGACGCATTTGACATTAGTTTCCACGAGAATGTACACATACCAGGTGTGGATTCCAGTCCATGACCTCTATAGCCTAACCTAATTTCTTCATTTGAATGCCCTTCCTGCAGATGACTGCAGAGGCAAAAATGAAACAAAGCAAGAAATCAGACCTTCCCATCGTGCCTCTCCATGAAATTATACCCGGGGTATGAGGCTCTATACAACGCCAAGGCATCGAGTAAGGGGTGAATGGCCCCATGGTCTTTGGTCCTCTGTCCACTCAATCTGCTGAGACAGCCACAGTTCCCACCTACAGGGTCCTCGGGCTCAGCAGCTGTCTGCTGCTTGCTGACTTCTCTTGCCGAATAGGAACCCTCCGCAGTACTGTCTGAGAGCCCCCCAGTCATTCCTCTGTAGGGTCTTGTTGCCTCCCTGGGGGCACCTCTGAAAAAGCCCCTCCAGAACCTGTTTATTCCTCCCTGCCCCCCATCCCACAGGAAATCTCCCAGAAAGTAGGGAAAAATAAGAAGATAAAGAAAGCACACCCAAAGTGAAGCATCTGTCTCAAATTGGCAAGGCCTACCGAACGCCCACACCGGATGTAAAAGCGCACAGCACTGTAAATTCAGGGCCTGGAATACAAAGGAGACCCTAAAAGTTTAGAGACCAGGGCGAGGGGCCATGGGGAGCAGGCCGCAAAGGGGGAGCAGGCGTTACAATGCCAGCAGCCTTCCCACTTGCAACACTGAAAACCGAAGACCTTAGTAACACCTGTGAAAACTATTGCAGCCTGGAATTCTATGCCACCCAAATCAAGAGTGAGCAGCGAATGAGATTTAAAATCAGGAAATCCTATTAAAACACACACACACCTTCCATGTGCCCTTTCGTAGAAAGCTATTCCTGGAAAAGATGCTCTATTGAACTAAAAACAGGAAGGAGGATGAGGTGGGAGCCAGGAATTAGGAGACAAGAAAACGGTGGAAGACATTCTTAGGAAGTCGGTGGAGAAAAGGGATGCAAGAACTAGATGGCAGACTGAGAGAACAACGGACCCCTCCTTAGGAGGGTGGAGGCCTGCAGGGGGGACACCTGGGGCCAGGGGTCTGGGTCTGGGGGCGAGGGGATTGTCTCCCAGCCTCGACAAGGTGGGAACCGTACTGAGCAGCGCTTTGCCAAGCTGTGGGAACGAGTGGGAGGACTTCATCAGGTGCTGAAAGAAAACTGAACAAGTGAAAATTAGAGGCAATTATTAACCCCAGGAAAAACAAAAATAAATTGCGCAATAATGCACATGCAATTAAAACATTAATTGGCTTCACAGTAAACAATGCCGTGCCATCATGATAAGAAAGGCATTGTCACCCAGAAACCAGGGAGGACTGCAGGAGGAGAAGAGGGGAAATTACATGAGTTTAATACTCTCATTACCATAATAGGAAGTCTGTAACTAGTGTCTAAAATTGAGTTGAAAGCAAGAAGCACACTGTGCATTAGAAATACAGGGGAAATACCGGGTGAATCACTTAAGGCTGGGTTGCCAGTGGTTTTCTCTGTGGAAAAAGGAGGCGGGGAGGGCGGAGGAGGTAAGAAATAGTTCATTTTTATTGTGTTTTTTTCCCTACATATATAACTTACAAGTAGTTTCCCATCAATACTTTTATTTAAAATATAAGTATGTTAAGTGAATCTTAAACACAAGCCCCACTGGCCGTATGTGTTAAACAGACACATAAGTAGATAGGGACAGGAAAGAGTTATGGGTGCTACCTGTGCACAGGTAAGAGAGAGAAGGCAAGTCCATCTAAGATAGCAAGGCCAAGAGATTCCTGACTCCTCCTCCTTCTTATCCAGGGAGACTGCTGCCTGTGCGCATGTACAGCTGTGGCTCAGTTGAAAAACCTGTGCAGCAAGGCAGAAACTCCCCAGACTCTCCCAGAGAGGTGGTAGGGGTGCTGCTTAGGAGCCCCAGCCTGAGTGCCGCCGCCTGGGTTTGAATCCTGGCTCTACTGTGTCATTTTGCACAAGTTACTCACCAGCCTCAGTTTCTTCAATTGTTCCTGCCTCGCAGGGTTTTTCCAGGATGAAATGAGTTCATGTGGAAAGGGGTCAGAACAATTCTTCGTATAGATATTATGTTCTTCCAGCAGAGTCTGCTTTAGTGCAGGAACTGGATAAGCAGCGAGGGGTACAGAGAACTTAAGCCTGTCCCTGTTCTCCGGGGAGCTTAAGGAGGAGCAGGGAGTCAGGGAGAAGACTCGCCCGTGAACAAGCATCTTACCACTAAGGGTGTCCAGGGGACTGGGTGCAGAATTGGGGGACTAGTTTCCTAGAGGGAGTAGCTGTCCGTATGTGTTCTGTGGGAGGGCCGGGGAGGCACCTTTGGGATGGAGGCCCCGGGCCCCCCTTCTCTAGGAATTTCTCTGCCTGTCCTACTTCCCCAGCAGGGGAGCAGCGGCTGTGCCCTGGTGAAGCGATGGCCTCCTTGACCCAGGAGTACATCAAGATCAAGCTGCGACCCTCAGTCTCCGGCTTGAGAATTTGGGCCTGAGAGGTGGAGAGGTCGTCCTGTCAATGCCTCTGTGTTAGGACTCATATGTAACCATGGGAGCTATTGACCATTTTTTCATTGTTACTTATTTATTTATTTATTTTTGCCACGGGAACTGGGAAACCAAAAAACAGTCTGCAGGCAGAGAAATGGGGACACGTGCATGGAGAGAAAGCGAGAGGGGAAGAGGGACAGGGCTTCTGGGTGTCTGTGGCTTGGCTCACTGTTTCTGGTCCCAGCTGTGGGATGTCCCAGTACTCTGGCCAAACTCTTTCTACTTATGCCAGTTTGAATTGAAGTTATGTTGCAAACCAAAATTTCTTCAGTAATAGAGGGGGCCTCCCCCATTCCTTGCTCCAGGGCAGAGAGTAAAAAAAAAAAAAGACCTGACCATATTCCCTGGTGTGGAGAACAGTCAGTAAGCCTGAAGCTGGAAAACCCAGAGGGGTCCCCTGAGTTGCACGGAGATGTCATCTGGCTCCGGCCCAGGACAGTGCAGCTCTGGCTTCCTGGGATGGACTTGAACTCAGATGGGATGAAAGGAGGGACAGAAAAGGCTGAAGTTCTGGCCACGGGGGAGGCCAGGGCGTCTGTGGCTGGGGCTCACTCCAGCTTGAAGAGCAGAGACAGTGGTGGGAGGGTGTGAGAGGGGCAGCTTGGAGAGGACCAGTAGCCATGGCAACAGGAAGATGACAAAGGCGAGAGCCACCAAGGCAAAGGTGAGCTGGAGGAGGAAGTGGCCAAACAAGATGCAAAGCAGGCCAGTAAGTGGTAGCCTTCACCGTTCATGGACTATATCCCTTTCTACCATTGTATGCTAGGCAGCAAAATTTGGGGACAAGGGAATGAAAGATGAGCTTTTAGGGACCTGCTATGCAGATGAGTCATGGAATTATAGAGCATTTCCATTGTGTTCTCCTGGGTAGTCATGCCTGAGGAGTCACCGATTGGCAGACTGGAGTACCATTTAAAGCCAGGATTCAAATACTCCAAAGAGGAAAAGATCAGAGATCACAGTTCGATGGGAAATCTGGGAAGGCTGCATGGAAGAAGTGGATGCAATATTCAGTAGCCAGATAGTATTTCTCTTTGTAACCCTATCTCCATAGTCCTAACACAGCAGATGCTCCAAAATTTTTGCTTAATTGAATTGGATTCCAGGCAAAAGGAATAGCATAAGTGAAGGTTGGGGTGCAAAAGGGTAGGGGGTGCATGTATAGGGGCCATAAGTAATACTCCTATTTGTTGGTAATCAGAGGAACAAAATTGATCAGCAGAAGACATGCTGGACAAGAAAGTTTAGGGTGGAGCTCTAACTCAGGAGTGCCTGCTGAGCTCCCTGAGGTCGAAAACCATGACATTGACCCTGCTCTGCCTCGTCATGGGCTCAAGGCCTGTGCAGCGCAGTCACACAGACAGTATTTGAAGGAATGAAAGAATATAGAAAGTTCTCCCGTTAACAGAAAGTTCACCACCACGTTCCTTTAAATCGAATGTCTCTTAGTCCATTTAATTTAGACTGAGTGCACATCAATTATTTTCTCACTCAGCTTTTAGAATAAAGAGACACCGATGTGGTCAATGCTTTGGCATGTAGGCCTCTGTCTGAATGCCACTTAACTGCTGGGCAAAGTACTTCTTGCTAACTCCTCGTGCTTCCTTGTGGAGGGACTGCCGTGAAGTTATTATACCGGCGGCCTCTCTCCCAGCTTTCCAGACCTTCACGTAAACGGAGTCACACAGAATGCAGTGCTTTGTGTCTGGCCTCTTCAACTCAGTAGGTTTTGGAGATTCATCTACGGTGTTACACTTGTCAGGGGTGCATTCCATTTCACTTCCGAGTAGTATTTGCCATAGTACGAATTCACCATGACTTGCTGATCCTACTTACTTGGGCTTTTTAAGGTTTTTGCCTACTCGTGAAAGCAGCTCTTACGAAGCCCTGTGTACACGTCCTTTTGTGGATGTGTGTTCAGACCTGTGAGTAGTCTAACTGGACCACAGGTCAGATATATATTTAGCTTTGCACAAAACTGTCAAAATGCTTGCCAGGTGCTTTGGCACCATCTTGCATTTACACCAGCACCGCGTAAAAATTCCAGTTATTCCGCACCCTGATGGAATCAGGGTTTTCGTTTCACATCCTAGTGAGTCTACAGTGAAATCTCACTGTGGGTTTGGACATAATTTTCCCAAATGTTCCCCAGTCCCTGGGAGAGCCTCTCAGAGCTCCCAATGGGAGTCTCTCAGCACCCCTTTGGGTTGCTGTTTGTTCTTCACAGACGCAGCAGTTTACAGTCAGGGCAGCGTCACGCTGATGCCATAGGGACAGAAATGCGGGTTTGCGTGTTTCCAGAGGGGGGGCAACTGCAGCCTGCTGAGTGCCCGCTCCCTGGCAGAGGAAAATAGGAGTATGTCATCTTTGAACCTGGAGAAGAGGCCTCAGAGGCCACAAGTGAAGGGTTACATAAGCATCGGCAGCTACGAATAGTCTAATCACTGTATCTTCACGGCTTCAGTGCTGCGGATAAAAATAATCTGGAGTCAGAAAAGGGCTATAAGAAAAAGTTTTGGAACTAAAATAAGGAAAAGCGCTTGGCACCTGTGGGAGTGTTGGGCGTACAAGGGCGTTTCAAAGGCTGGCACCATTATTTACAAACCAAGCTGGTGGCAAACAATGTGATTTGCATTTTCCTCATGATGGAGGGTGTTGACCAGTTTGTTTGTTTTTTTTATTTGATTCCTTGACCATTCCTGTACATTCATTTGTGAAGTGTCTTTGTGAGTCTTTTGACCAGTTTTTAAAGTTGTCTTTGTTATTGAGTTGTAGGCGTCCCTTACATATTCTGGATACAGGTTTATCGTCAGATATATGTAATGCAAATACAGTCCCCCAATCTGGCTTCCCTAGCCATTTCAACAATGCCATTTGATGAGTAGAAGTTTCAGATTTTGATATAGTCCAACTTATTTTTTCCTTGGCTGTTTAGTTCTTTCAGTGCCCTATGAAATCTTTGCCTATCTCCAACCCATGAAGGCATTCTCTTGTTTACTTCTAGAAGACTTATGGAAATGATTGCGTTTGGAACCGGCCTCTGAGAACCGTTGAAGGGCCTCAAGGAGGAATGATGGGGTCCCGCCAACGTGACCCCTGACCTTCCACCTCCTTGACCTCCTTCCTCTATCTCCACCGAGGTCAGAGCAGCCCCCTCTTCATGTATTGGAATTTCAACTAGAATTTGATTTAACAACAACAACAAAACTCCACTTGTTTTTTTCAGCCACTCCCCTGGACTGTAAATTCCCTGCATACAGGGACCACACGCGTGTTCTTCTTCACGTCTTCGTCTACCCGCAGCATCTGAACGCCTAGCACAAATGTTTGACGGAAATCGACCTGACCAGATTTGGAGAGGGAAGAGGGGCTCCATTCAGTGGAGCCAGACCTTGCATAAGATGAATTCCTGGGCTTCAAATCTGGGCCAGGCTCCTCGGAAGGGAGGCAGGCTCCCAGTGGGAGTGAGATCAGAGGCCTCTGTCTGCAGCAGGCTCTATAGGAAGCAGCCAGAAAAGCATCACCTTACACTTATGTAACCTTTTACTATTTATAAAACATTTTCATATACCTTATCACCAAAAAAATGCCCCTAAATGTAAAAGTCCTCTCCCTACTCACAAAGACAAGCAGATGCCCCAGAATTTCCAACGTGTGGGAGGATGGGGGTGGGGGAGTGGGGAGACCACCAGGTTTCCAGATAGGCCTGAATTCTGCCCCTTCGGAACGATGAGAAGGGCACCCAGAGGGCCCTTTGAAGCCCTCCCTGCCCCCCAAATCCCAACTGGGTCGCAAAACCTCACCAAGCTTTGTCCCTGCAGGACATTATCCCAGCCCAATGCACACGACGCTGGGTTGACAGGCCACCCTTAGTCACTCACCCTCCGGCTTCTGCATGAGGTCAGTCATGACAGGGGACATTTCCAACTGGGAAGCCAGGGCCTCCAGGGCCTCCCTCCCAAGCCTCGCCACTGCGTTCTGGTCAAAATCTACAGACACCACCCCCGCCTCTGAGCTAGATGGGCAAGTGTGACCTAAGACGCAGGATGCCCACACTTCCTGTGTCTGTGGCAGCCACCTCCACCCCGGCGCCTGGTGTCTGCCCCACATTTTCACTGTTTCCGGGTAACCCCGTCTGATCTAAGAAACTGCCTCAGGCTGATTTCGCGCCCAGAAATGTGGAGGCTTTGCAATGGTTAGACACCACGAAGACATTTTCCTAAGTATACAGAAAGCTTAGCACCATGCCAGCACCTACGAGTACGCACTAAGTCTGTTCTGAAAATAAGTAACAGAGTTTCTACCCCGGGCTGCTGGGCTAAGTCACAGTGGTTTTGAAGATAAAAGGTGGTAACTTTCTCAGGCCAAGGCTAATGGTTTTAAAAGGCCCACAGGTTATACGATCACAGTATCCCCAAACCTTCCAACCTCCATCATCATTAATCAGGGTTCTCCTGAATTACTTTCCAGTGACTTCTTCTCCCTTCCGGGACTGCTCTGGTGGTCTCCTCCCATTGGTTCTATTGGACACAAACAGGGAGGAACAAGGGGCCAGTGCGTGGGACTGGTCATGTCCTTCTCAGACTCCTGTGGACACGAGGTTTGGGAAGCAAGGGTGGGAACCAGGCACTGCTTCCAACCCCGTGAAGAACGCCACCCAGCTAGCCAACCAATCCATCGGTGCTGAGACTCAAAATGACACTGTCTCATCAAATCTGAATTAAGACATCGTCACTCTAGCTGGGGTGAGCGTATCAACTGCCCCCACCCCTGCCATGGGAAACTCAGAGTCCGGAAAAGTGATGGGATTCAGATTCAGCCGTTTTTAAAAGTCCACCATGGGTCAGGTAGGCATGGTACTGGGGAGTGTGTGTCTAATTTACGTTCCAGGATGTAGCGCACGAACAGGGAAATCAGGGCTCAGTGAGGCTGAGTAATTTGCCCACCTACAGCCCATGGGGGGAAGGTCAGATTTTACTCCAGGTTTCCCAGCTCCAATCCAAGTCCAGGGTTCTTTCTATTAGACCGCAGATGCCATTCCAGGTGCCAACCCAGGCCAGCTCCTGCAGCATCCTCCTAGAATATCACAGATCCCAACAGTCTCTCTCTGCTCTGAACACTGACTGCGTGGCCAGGTGTCCATTTCCCCTGAGAAGCTGCCCAGGCTTGTTATTCTTTTCACCCACGGATAGCACGTGGGGAGGGGTAGGAAAGCGACCATTTACTGGGGGCACTTAATAGTCTCAAAGCCTTCTCATGTTTACTGTCCCCATAGTTCTGTGACACAGGATAGATTAGCTCCATTTGCTCTAGGGAGCGAGAAGAGAGTAGAGGGGGGGAGGGAGGAAGTGAAAGAGAATCAGTGAAGGATTTAGAATTCAGCCCTAAAGAATCAAAGCACCAAGATTCCCGATGTATGGAAAGCAAGATAAGGTCCACGGCTGGCTGAGAGACGGAGAGATTAACCTTATTTCTTACAGACCAACTGGATGCCGGACGGCGCACTAGTAGGCTGTGACGCACGCATATTAGTTCATTTAATGCAATCTTGCGATCTCTGTGATCCCGTTTTTTAATGGATCTCAGTGCCCATAATTGAATTAATCTTTATAATCCTTGATTTATTTCATACTATCCTTCTTGGTCTGTGCTTAAATCTTACTCATTTATTTTTCAATCATTTATTCTAGTAAGAGGATGAACACCTTAGAACCTAAATTCAACCCAGGAACTGGAACACTAAGGATAACTTACTTAGGGATAGGATACTTAAGGATAACTTACTCAAAGGCCTCCCCCTACCTCCTCTCCCCCTGGGCAACCCCATTCTCTAGTATAAGAGTGTTCTGGAGGTTTACATATCTAAGAGTGCAAATGCTGGGCCCATTTTACAGATGAGAAAATTGAGGCTTGGGTGGTTAAGGAAATTATTCAAGATTGCACAGCTAGTAAAATAACCAGATCTGGCATTTGAATCCAGACTGGCATGAAGAACAGAAGGTGAGGGAAAAATGGGGAGTGGGGGGCATAAAGAGGCATCAGAGTGATGGGGAAACTTTATATTTTACCATTTTATCGTGAGATGAAAACTTCCATCTGCTGAAGGTGCTGAGCACTCTCTGCACCTGTGGCCATGTGCTTTGGCCTGTGCTGGGCCTGGGAAGCTCCAGTGTTGGGGGAAACTCAGGCCCCGGTTCTGCATACAGAGTCACTTGGTCCTTTCATTTCCAGGACTGATCTCTTTGTTAGGTAAGTGACAAATCTTTCCAGGCTTAAGAAGCAGCCTGTTCCTGGGGTACCCCCTCTCCCCATCAGCTGAGATGTTCCCAGACCCTGTCCCTGCCTGCCCCCCCCACACCAACACCATGCCAGAGCCTCCGATGTTGTTCCTGGTCCCACCTGCCCCCTCACCCCGGGCACACACTCCACTGGGTGAGGCCACCCACAGAGCCATTTAATCATCCTGAGCGCAAGGCCAGCAACAAGCACCGACACCAGGAAGGGAAAACAAGCCGAGCAGCTGCACTGTGATGTCAGTGATGGGCAGATGGGCATTCAAATAAAAATTAGAATTACCAAGCAAATATTCCCTGGGCAGACCAGCTGTTCACTGGCCTCCAGCTTGCAGGATTCACAGATTTATGTATATTTAAGGAATGGCAGGACCTATGGAGCCCCTTCCAGAGGGCCCCTGGGTGCAGACTTGTTCCTCCGGACAGAGGCCTCACTCTTCCCCGAGGCCCCAGCCCCGCGCTACCAAGGCCTTCTCCTTCTAATGGAATTTGCTGAAGGTTTTAAGGGACATTGGAGGAAAGAGTGTAGGTCCCAACTGGGAAAACTTATACAATAGCCTTGCAAATAGAGGTTCAGGGACGCCATCTCGCATGGGCAGGGTGGTCCAGTGTCCCCTGGGACCCTCCTGGAGCACTCAGGTGCTTTTTGTGCAGCATAACTGTGCCCTGGGTGGCAGAGCTGCCTGCCAAGAAGTATCAGGACTGGTGCTTGCCTTGAAGATCTTATATTCTGGGTAAAAAGAGAAAATGAACAACGGGACAAGTTAAATAAATAGCTTAGCTTGCTCACAAAAGAGGCAGTCTACAGAGGCCTTTTTCTTGAGGAAGGCAAAGAGCAAGCCCTGGGTGGAAGGGGTGGGGGTTGGGGAAGGCCAGAACAAAGGGCGCGGTGCTGGAGGCTGCAATCCCACCCTGCCGTTCACTTGGGGAAACGCAAGCACCTGGCCGCCCAGGGACTCTGTAAAGTGGGAGCGATGCCGCTTCACAGGCCTGCGGTGAGGGTGAAAGGCGAAAATGCCGGGAAAGTTCGCGCAGACGGTAAGTGCTCTGCGCATCGCACGCAGCGCGCCCTACACCGGGAACCGAGTGCCGCGTGCGTTCCCCGCTCAGATGCAGTGATTATCGGTGCGCTCCTGCCTCCCCGCGCAGCGGTTTCTTTCCTCTCTGCCCTCCCAGGGTGGATGTGCACACGGGTGTTTCTCCTCCGGCTGTAGAGGGTACACCTCCCTGCTCCTCTATCCCCACCAACCACCCACACAGAAGCACAGCCACCCCAAGGCCGTTGATTCTACTCTCGGTAGGGCCTGTGTGCTAAGCTGCCCACATCCTAGTGCAAGGGCAAGGGCGGTAGGCCAAAGCCCGCATCTCTCAGCAGCAGCCTGGCACAGCCAGCCTCTGTCCAGCCTGCTTCCACTCTGTCTGGCTCTGGGACAGACGTTGGCTCTGGGACAGACACTTTCTTTGGGACAGGGAAGTGGGAGCAGAGGCAGGTGCTCCTGAGACAAGAAGATGGACACCGGCCAGCTGCTGAGGGGGCCCTGTGCGGGGACTTTAGGCAGGGTGGGGTGGGAACCCGACAGGCGTCCGGGCAACCCCACCCTGCTCAGGGCTCACTTTCAGAAGCGAATGGTCTGGGTTAGGCAGCACTGAAGGCCTTTTATTCTAAGAGGCCAGGCTCCCTCTGCTTCTGCTCAAAAGAGGGCTTATCCCAGGCTGGTGAGCAGGTGGCCGACAGCTGCTTCCTCAACAGGCGAGATCTCTCCCTGGCTGCAGAGCAGGCCCAGATGCCGGCCCTGTGCATGAGCACTCCCCTCCCACCCCACCCCCCACCGCTGAGACAAGTCCCTCCGCAGAGCTGCCAGCAAAGGGCCATGGGCCAGGGGGAGGGCGAGGGCCCCACAGATCCTTGAGCTGCTGGCAGGCACCATCCTCTCTCTTCTAGGAGTCCCTTTATCTTAGCAAGTGCCTGACCCCGCGTCAGGAAAGGAAACCTGTTTGCCCTCCCCTCTCACTGCCCCAGTGTGGAATGATGTCCCCAGGAGTCATCCCCCCTTCTCCCTGTGAGGGAGGGCGGTTTGCCCTGGGCCAGCAGGCTGCTGTCTCCAGGGCTCCTGGTGCTTTGAATGTGATGAGGATACATAAGGTCCTAGAAGCCCCCTTCCCAGCTCCCAGCTCCCAGCTCCCAGCTCCCAGCTCCCAGCTCATCCCTTCCTTGCCGTGGCCCGGGCATGCTGCCATTCTAGGTCCACGCGGAGCTGCTGATGGAAATCAGTCTTGCTTATTGGTTATAATAGATCTGATAAAGCGTTACTGGAAAACCCTGATGATTTCATTTTTTAAATATATGATTAAAATAATTGTCTGGAATATCCCAGGAAGCCTACATACAGCTGTTCTGCAGCAAGGGGCGGGGACTCTATTTTAGTCTATTCCACAGCCACTCACACACTCTGCACCTTGAATGACAACGTCCACATCTGTTCTGTTTCCCGTATTTCTCCAAAGGCTACAGGTCAAAAGTCTAATTCTGATCTCGGGATCAATTACAAGAGGGTGAGCTGAAGGCTCCTGATGAGTGGATTCGGTTTGGAAAGACTCTGGAATTTTTTTTTAATTGCCAATTCAGAATCGAAATCAAAACGTTAATTTGTGTGCATTTTGAAGGCCTCATGGAAAAGCCGGAGTGACGAGTGAGTGATCCCTGTTAAATGCAGCTCTAAATGGTCCCACGACCCCGGCCAGGGCAGAACACCCTCCTGAGCGAGAGACATCTGGTTCTGTTTCCAGGTGACCGAGGTCCTGGTTTTCTGCAAGCACAGCTTACAGTCACCTAGCTCAATAGATTTTCTACTGCCAACAGTTCCCTAACTGGCTCTGACCCCCAGAAAAGGGTTAGAGATGGAGCCCTGGGGGGGTGTCTGCAAACCAGGACCCCCATCTCTAATACTTACTTTTTCAAGCACCTACATAATCCAGGTCCTGCCTCAGGTGCTTTGTACATGCCACCTCTAATGTCTGAAGCATCCCTGCCTGGAAATGGAGGTTTGATTGTCCTCCTTCTGCTAATAAGAAAACAGAGGCTCAGAGAGGCTCAGTTCCTCCCCAGGGTCCCACCCAGAGGAAGAAACAAGTGTCAGGATTCAGTCTCAGGCCAGTGTGTCCAAATCCCTGGTTCTTTTCCACTGTGTGGCTGGAGCAGAGCTCCCGCCCCTGTTTGTGCCTGCAAAGCTGGCCTTAGTGCCTGGGGTGATGGAGCTGTTTCTCCCACCTTGGGAATCACTGCCTGGAGCCTTCACCGCATGGACTCACTTGCCCACCCAGGGGTGGCAATGGGTGATGGAGCCAACGCTTGTCCTGGGTTGACCGTGGGGGAGGTGACTCAGCCTCCGCGGAAAAAATGACGGGCTGGGAGGATGACGGCCGTCCGCACTGTGCTGTGAGAGGGAGCGGAGGGCTGATCGCACTGATGGTCCTAACAGAGACAGAGGACAAAGAGCTGGGCCGGGCAGAAACAAAACAAGCCCGCCACCCTCACCTGACCGCGTGGCCAGGGAACAGCGTGGGCAGATAATTGGCTAATCCAATTGCCAGCAAACTTCAGCTATCGTTTTTCACCAGGCCTCCAGCTTCTCCAGGAGCCCAGATTTCTGAGTAAGCAAAGGGCCAGGAACTGACTCCCATTTCCACCCCTACGCTCGCCCCGACCTCTCCTGCATTGGCGTATGTACAAACACTGAAACCTTCCCGTCCTGTGAGCAGTTTAGCACCAGCACTCCCTACCCTCCCATGCTCCCAGGTGCTTCCCACCCCACCCACATTCTCCCCACGGCACCCCGAATTCCCTTCTAGTCTTCAGTGTAGCTGGGGTGAAGAGCATCGGGTCTGGGTGCACGATTCGGTTGCCAGCAGCTTGCATGACCCTGGGTGGTTACTTAAGTTCTGTGTGCTTCAGTTTCCTCGTGTGTAAACGGGGTAATAACAGATAACAATATCTACCTGCTGAAATGGGTTGAACTGTGCCCTCCCCACCCTGAAATTTATACATGGAAGCCCTAAGCCTTGGGACCTCAGGATGTGACTATACTTGGGGACAAGCCTGCAGAGAGGTGATCAGGTTAAAATGAGGCAGACAGGGTCCTCCTCAGAAGAAAAGGAGCAGGAGGGGCGTGGCCACAGAGGAAAGGCTGCATGAGGACACCGGGTGCAGGTGGCCACCTACCAACCAAGGAAAGAGGCTTCCAAAGACACCAACCCTGACTCTACCTGAATCTGGGACTTTTGGCCTCCAGAGCTACGAGAAAATACATTTCTGTTGTGTGTGCCACCCAGTCTGCGGTATTTTTCTTACGGAAGCCCAGGCTAACCAATATACTTCCTCACAGAGGTGCGGGTGGAGTCGCCGTGACGAAGCATCTAAATCGCTCTGCAAAGCGCTCAGCTCCTCAGCGTTCCCTTTAGTGTTGCCACTTCCGATAGGCAGCCACTTCCTTTCCTTACCACTGATTTGGTAGGTCCTTGGGGATCTGAGATCCATCTCCCGGGCCACGTGAAAGGTGGTGAAGGGTTAAATTCCCGTAAGAGGCGGGGACGTTCTCTGAGGGCCCGAGCTGGCGCATTCTTGCCTGCGCCTCCATTCAAGCCGAGCGCCTCATCTAGAAGAGGTAAAACATTTGCAGGTACAGCGTTCTTCCCGTAAACATTTAGGGACGAGAGCCGGGAGCGAAGCAGACGCAGTCTCTGCCCTCAGGGAGCTGACGGTTCAGCAGGAAAGGAGGAGACCTCGTTTGCTTTAAGCCAAGAAGACGCAGACGCTGGCTGGGGTCCGGGGGCTCCAGGGGTGACGGCGGATACCCAGTTACCACACACCGCTGCCCACTGTGTCCCGGGCACCGTGCTAAGCGGTTACTACGTTAACTCACTCTGTTCACAACGGCTCCAAGTGGTGAGTGAGCTCTGTTGTCCTTTAAGCCTTACACACGAGAAAATGGAGGTGCAGGAAGATACCCTTCCTAGGATAGCACAACTTGTCAGAGTCGGAGCTGGGACTCAGGCTCAGTCTAACGTCAGAGCCCAAATTGTAAAGTGCTGATGGAACCCTGGCCAAAGACAGTACCCTCTGGCCTGGGACTTTTCATCCTTACCGCAGCACTCACAGCCAAGAATGGGGGGGGGGCAGCGCCTGTGATGTAGCCCCACCCTTTCCATGCGGCTTTCTGGAGGGCTGTGTCTTGCACCTCCTGGGCAGGGAAGCAGGACAGAGCCCAGCTAAGAGGTGCACCCGCCAGAGGGAGTTATCTCAGTAACCTCTCTTTTGCCTCCCCTTGGCCTTGGCTTTCACTGGGTTGATGCAGATAAGACCAGAAGGGACTTTGCTAGCTTTTTCCCACATTTACTGTGTTCATGAGATGCCCCACATAATGCTGTTTTCCATTGGTAAGAGGTTTCTCTGTCAAGGCCCAGGAGATAGATCTCAGATGCCAGTGGGCCCCAGCCCAAGCAGATACTGCAGGGACAGTGCAGACCCTGTGAGAGGGTGCTGGAAACCTGTCCCCGGGGGAAATGGAGATGGGGGGAGGAAGGTAAAGCTTTGTTAAGGAGTGGTTAGTGCCCTAGCCCCTGGAAGGGAAGGGATGCAGTGGCCCCTTGGAGAGCCTGACTAGTGCCCCCTGATGCTTGGGGACCCAATAGAATGCTGTCTGATTCCAGCCTGGAACATCAGAATCATCCGCGGTGCCTGGCGTGGGGCTCTGACTGCAGAGTGAAGGTGGAGCAGCTGCCGCCCTGTACTTCCAGGGGCAAGGAAGGCCCGGATGCTTCCAACGGGCCGACTGTCGGCCTCTTGAGACAAAGAGCTGGTGTGGAGTCATCCAAGGAGCCATCCAAGATGGCGTCCTGGAGCGTGAACGGACTGCTGGAGGGAGTAGCCCAGGGAGGAGCAAGCCCCCAGCCAGGGTGGGAAAGCTCCCGGCCTTGTTGGAGGAAGGAAGGGGTCCCCCTGAGACAGGGTCTTCAATGAGACAAGCTCTCCTTCAGGGCCCAGAGAGCCCAAGGCGGTCTCAGAAGGCAGGTACTTCCAGGATGTCCCCCTTGCTCGCTCTCCTCTCCTTCTTCCCTGCTCTTCTTGGTCCTGAAGGAGTCAGAACCCCCTGGAGCAACTGAGGTGAGAAGGAGTAGAAAGCAAGGCCAGAAAGAGAGGATCCAATTGCACCCTTCCCAGTGGGCAGGCCTCCTGACTGCCATGGCCCAGGCTGCCCCATGCCTTGCCGGGCCCACAAAACTAGAATGTAGGGGTGATCGTTTGCTTCCGTAAGGCCTTTTCATTCACCCCAAAGCAGTCACCTCAAAAGAAATGTAAGCTTTCCTTTAAAGACAGACTTACTCTGGTGCATTTTAACTCTGTGGACTGTTAAGATTTTGTATATTTCTATTATCACTGTGCCTCAAAGATGAGCTTTTGCAGGCAGATGCTACCCCCCTTTCTCCCTGGGTCCCCACCACAGAGCCCAATCACCAGAGACACTCAAAGACTCGATGACGAATGCACGCTTTTCAGGGACACTCCGACTGTCTAGAGGCAGCGCAGTCATAAACAAGACCAGCCGCTTGCCCCAGCTGCACAAAGACACCAACCGCCCCAAGCCTTTTCTCTCCCTGCATTTTCAAGCAGTAGGTGGTACGAATACAAATACCACCTCGTGTTTGTAAGGCATATTACAGTTTCAAAGGCATTCTCCTAACCCAAAGTCACTCTCCACCCCCACACTCATCCCAAAGCACCCCAAGCCCAACTCCACCCACTCCACCATCACTCTCCTGGTGGCTGGCCCCGTGCCAGCCTCCGCTGGGCAGGGCTCTGTGCTCCCCTGAGGAGTCCATGTGTTATGGGAAGCGTTTCTGCATAGAGTCAGCAGGCCAGAAATGTGGGCAGAGAGCGAAGGGCAGCGTGTTCAGGTTCTGTTTATTATGTCTCACAGCCTTGGTTATAGTCAAGATGAATGACATTATTCCACTTTGCACGGTAATGAAACGACTCAGTGAGGACTCCATCAGCCAAGCGGTTTATGTGGCAGATGAGCTGCTACAAATGTGTCGGGCACGCCGCGTGACTCAGCTAATGCTACCGTGGTCGGAGAGCACGCGGAGACCAGCCACCTTTTCTGCACCTGGCAGAGGGGAGGGAGCAGAGGGACCAAGGGAGTAAGGATCGAGAAGAGGACAGTTTATTGAGAGGGCCCGGCCCCCAGACCTGGGGAGGCCAGTGGCCCCATCCTGCAGTCTCTCGTCCAGTCCGCAGAATCAAATTAGAGTCCTGAGAGGCCACGGGGCCAGGAAGACATCTCTGCTTTTGGGTTCTTCCTCCACAGTCTCATGCCGAGTGGCCAGGGCTCTCGATGCCACCTCTCTTGCTTCCAACCCAGAGGGACACAGAGTTAAAGAGGACTGACACGGGCTGATTGAAGGACAGCATCAGATGGAAAGTCAGTTCCTCTGCCTTGTTTGGACACGGGCACAGAGAGGGTCAGGAGAGCTCTGGGCTGAGCTTGTGGATGGGAGATTGTTCTGCTTCCAAATGTGCATCTCGTCACCTCTCCCTTCTGGAAGGGACACCACAGTGGCCACTATCTCCTCCACCCCCCTCCCTCTTTTCTTCCCAGCCCCACCCTCACCAAGCTCTCAGCACAAACGGTTCACGCCTTCCCCTCCCAGCCCAGAGCCTGGAGTACTCGGACACCCCAGCCTTGCCCTGCCCTGCTGAGGAGAGGTGCCCAGGGCCTGCGCCCAGAGGCCAGGCCTGCCGCCTGGGCAGGACACCACCTCACAGCCTCGGTTGACTCAGAGCAGCAGATTCTGGGGAGAGCACCAGAGAGTAAAATCATCTTTCCAGCTGCCCATCCCACGTGAGATCAAAGGGGTAACAGTGAGGACTTAGAGCAGGAATTGGAACTCCACCGTGGCCTTGGAAAAGAAAGCCTGGAAGAGCTTGGTATTCCCAGGATGTGACACCCTCCTCTGAGGAATCTGGAAGTTATTGTGCTACTGCTGTTCTTCCTACAACACGCCTTCTTCACCCACTATCTGAGTTCCAACTACCACGTTGCATGGCCTTGGGGGCAGAGGCATAGTCTAACGTGAAATGGCCAAATATAAGAACACACAAAAACAGACAAACGGGAAACAGCCCAGGAGGCCAGCTGGGCGGAAGCGCTATTAATAAGACCAGGAGGCGTGGCAAAACCTCTCTTAACTAAGTCCCCCTGAGCCCCACTTTTGGCATAGCTGCTGCCCAGCAATGCATGGAGCCGGGGCAGAAACATGATGCTTATCTCTCAAAGGGGCAAGTAGGACTGAAAGGACACAGAGGTTGCCACCTCAACAATCAGACCTGGGGCTGGCACATTCCAGGTCACCGTGCTTATTTGCATCTGGGTGTGCTCCAGCCTTCAGGCCCACACACTGCTGTTTTCCGCTCAGCTGCGTTCCTCCTCTCTCCTCAGGCCCACCCTTCCTAACCTCACCGGTACTTTGGAATCACCGGTAAAGCTTTAACAACAACTGATGCCTTGGGTCCCAAGACCAAGCTGTTCTGGGGTGGGACCAGTTTGGATATTTGGGTTTTTAAAACTCCCCCAGGTAATTGCAAGGAGTGGCCAAGGATGAGAGCCACTGACTTAGACCATCTGTTTTCAAAGTCTGGCCTACTATGTACCTCGGAGCTTATTAAAAATGCAGACTTCGGGGTCCCACCCCAGGTCTGTTGGATCAGCATCGCTGGGTGTGGAACCTGGGAATCAGCACTAGCAACAGACTTTCCAGAGTGGGGTAGGGTATTCCTCGATGCTCAAATTTAATAATAAATACTTAGAGGGCCCTTCCTCACTTTAGCAGCGTCGGGGCTATGAATGGCTGTCACTAACCACGTTCTATTTGGTTTGCCAAGGGCAACAGGAAATTCCACACAGTTTAACTCAAGTGGGGCCGAAAGGCTGCCCAAAATGGAGAACAGTCCTCAAGTCATAGATTTACCTGGCCCACGGCCCTGACTTGCCTCGGGTCTTCAAAGGTCCCAGGCACAGAGTGAGCCTCGGGCCCAGAAGGCAGTCCACAGCACAAGCCGGCTGGAGCAGCAAAGGAAGACGTTACATGGAAGAAGCAGCCCCCACGGGTGCCCACCCAAGTTGGCGATGGGGGCTGTGGAAGCAGAAATGGGACAGCGGGCAGGACCGGGGGAGGCAGAAGGTCGGGGATGAGGTATGCTCGGATATTGCTCTAGATGTTGTAAACATTTCTCTTTGTTTCATCACAGACCGAAGTCTGGGTGGGCATGACCAAAGTGCCTGAAAGTGGGCGCGAGAGCCCGGAGCTCTGCGCCTGTCGTGGGAAGCGGGATGTGAAGATGTGAGAACGGCTCCACCCCCTCCCCCGGGCGGGTCATCTCTGTGATTACTAGTCTAATGCTCACAGTTGTCTCACACGCACACACGTGCACGCACACACTCCATGGGAGTACTGTAAATATAGCCATCTTGTTCCTCTACACACACCCACGTACCCTTGCTCAGCGGCAAAACTCAGGATACCGAAGCTTGGTCCTTCATGCCTCCCCATCGTGGGAGGTCGTCGTCAGGCACCGCGAAACCACCACCTGCAGCCTTCCTTCCACCGAGAGGTGGCAGGAGCTGCAGGGCCCCGGCGAGGCCACTGCACGGCACTCCTGTTTGGACTTCTCTCCTGGGCATCATGGAAGTGGTAAAAAGGCCCCTCTCAGAACATTCCAGATTCTCGTAACTCCGGCTGCTCCAGTTTCTTTGCACCCCCCTATTTGACAGCAGAGTTGGCAGCAGATGCACATTTCATATGTAAACAATGTTTAAAATACCCTGTTCAAGAATTTGATCATTACATTAATTCTGGCAGCTTTAGCTAAGGATGATTTTTTTTTTTTTTTACCAGTGGGGGCAGGGGAATACTACCTGATCTAACTAGGAATACCCACTTGAGGCTTCAGAGTTCCTACACATGAAATTCCAGACGTGCAGGAATTCTTCAGGGTCTGAGCTAGGAGGCACAAGCCCTCTTTCTCCTTGGTGGTTCATACAGACACGCATGTCCTCACTGACCACGGGCCAGGGGAGTGGACCCCACACCAGCGGACTCGAGAGCTTTCCTGGCCTTGTCTAGCCAAGGAAGGAAGAGATTCGCAAAGTTCTAGACAGGAATGCAAACACTGGAACCCCCTCCCCACCCCGCAGGCCTAAGAGGACCTGTCACCCCAGAGAGGAGAATGCTTCAGCCCTGTTCTCAACCACCTGCACTCCGGATGCTGTTCCACTGAGTCCAGTTGGAAGTTCCAGAGATCTGCCATGCCTCCCAATCCATTGTCTTTGAATTATCCCAAAAGTCCCTTTGCCATGGGCTCGGTGACTCAGTTTACCCAGAGACTAGCCTCTTGCAGGGTTCTCTTCCACTTGCCGGTCTCTCGGCTGCGGGTTCATCTCCTTGGCAGTGCAGTCCTGTGCCAAAGTCAGCCTTTCCCTGGGCAGCTAGGGTAGGTTCCACGTGTCTCACTCATCCTCCAAGAGTGTCCTGACATATTTCCCAGAGCGGCCCCAGGGTTCCATGAAAGCATTTTAGGAAGGTTCTCCGAAACCAAATGTTCACAGTGATCTTCTTAGCCTCATGTTCAGTCCCGAAAGGTCAGAGATCAAGGAGGAAGCTGCTGGATAGGCAAGGTGGCCCTCATGAGAAGGACCTTTCTAAGGAAGCACGCTCCCGGGAAGCAAGCTGGAAAAAAGAGTTATGGCCTAAGTCCCCATCCTCCCCCATCATAATTACATGACCTGCATGGAAGGAGGGACAGAGAGAGGCAGGGGGAGTGTTAGGCACCATGAGAGCTGTCCATGCTGCGGGAGTTCACCTCCCTTCACCAAGCCGTCTGTCATTCTAAGAGATCGGGGACATGTGATGCCACAGGAGGTGAGGGCAGAGGGTGCACTAAGCAGCAGAAAGGTTATATGGTGCCCCGTGGCACGAGGGTGTACTGGTGCAACAATTCCTGGTCGCTCAACTTCTGGGAAACTTCTTGGCATGATTCAGGAAGACGTGCAAGCTGTATCTTTCTTAGGAGCAGCTCCACATCGCAAGCCGTGAAGGACATCTCCCAAGACCTTTTCTGGAAGGATCTTGAAAGGGTGCAGTTGGGTGGGGGGTTTTGTGAATTTCCTAGACTGGGATGGGCAGTGAGCACAGCTTTTCACCCTGGTCCTGTGGAAACGGAAGAAACAGCCGACTCCGTGGAGTTCGCCCCTTCTCCCAGAGGCCGCCCGTCAGTGAGAGTGCTAGAAACCTGGGATTCCACAGAGACCTGTCTGAGCTGTGAGGTCCCAGCACGTGGGACTGGCTGGGACACTGCGACAGCAAAGCTCAGGAGTGAGCCTGTCTCCCCACTACTCCTCTGAGGGGTACAGGGCAAGCTAGAGAGTCAAGAATCCTACCCAAGGAAGGTGTGGAAGGGGTGGGGAGTGCGTTTGTGTTATGTACAGGTTAGCCCAGCCTCATGAATCTGCCTCCTCAGCAGAAGGACCCCAGGCAAGCTGCTAACCCAGAGAAGGGCGACTACAGCACAGTGCAACCGCTAACCAAAACACGACCAACGGTAAATGAAATAGAGTCCCAGTTCTGGTGACTGCATCACTCTTCGGAATGGCCCTTCATCCCCTCCTCACCCCTAGCCTCCCAATCTAAATGCCTCTGCTTTTGAACATCTATGACATTTCACATTAGAATATGGTCTTGGCAGCAAGGGGGCGGGGAAAGCCGGTGATCTCCAAGAGTCCCCATCTGAGGTCTAGCTGAGCCTCCTCTGGCTTTGGGACAGCAAATCTAAGTACATTTTGGATCTCAGGAACCTGGGGTAAGAGTCTTTCTCCATGAGGCTGTGTACTTTTCCCTGGGCTTGGTCAAAGCAAGTCAGGGATGGCTCTTGCATGTTCTTCCTCGTGGCCTCTCGGGTCTGGAAGTCTATGTTCACCTGGGGACACAAAGACAGAGCATGGTCACAGGCTTTCAGTGGCCAAGGCACCTGGCAGCTGGTCGTAGCTACATAATAATCAATGGTTGCATCTTGTAGAGAGGTAAGGTTAGTCATGCTTTCCAAACTGTTTTCATGGAGGTCATCCCTTTTGATTCCAGACAGAATCCTCTGAGGTCTGAAGACCAGAGAGTCCTCATTCTAATTTACAGATAAAGACACCAAAGAAAAGAGATACTAAAAAGCTGGTCTACAGTCATATGGAAAGTTAGCAACAAAGCCAGGGCAAAACCCCAATTCACTTAACTCTTAATCCAGAAGCCTTTACAATATCAGGCAAAGAGTTAGACTAGAGACAGCAGGAATGTTGATTCCCTACAGTAAGCTCACCCTCTTGTCCTTTCTTCAGTGCTAAGAAAACAAATGCTCCGGGGAGTCAGAGACTGTGGTTGGAATGCACACCTCTGCTCCAAACAGCGTTACAAGAAGCCTACAGTACGCCGGCCCCTGGCCAAAGACCTCCGGCAGCCCACGTCAAGGCATAATTGAAAAGTCCTAAGCATGTAATGCACCTGAACTCATTGGCAGCAAATATTTTGCTTCTGTAAAACATTCCCAAGTAAATGTCTCTTTTATATTTCAGGCCAACAACACATTGATTTCATTTTCTTATTACAAGTAATTATAATAAGTGATCGTAAAATTATATAAATGACTCTAATTACTCACTAATAAGTAATGACAAATATTCAACAGGTGCTTTATCCCTCCTACTTAGAGTAGCCTTGAGAGGAAGGTGATATTATATCATTTTACATCAGGGAAAATGTGATTCAGAGAGGCTAGGTAACCTGACCAAGATCACACAGCTAGTAAGTGGTGGAGCTGAGACTGGAACAAGATTCCAAAGGGAGGCTCATTTCATTACGCCATGCTGCCTCCCACTAGAAAAACACGTGGACTCGGTGGCCTCCACCCTTACGGAGTCCTTCTACAAACACAGTTCCTGAGGGCAATGTTTGACTGACAGACAGCTAGAACACTCATAATAGAGTTCCTTTTCTAAAAGCCCTGGGCACTGCCCCTAAAGTGATCCCTTTTTCACCACTAGCCATCAGAGCCTTGAGGCTCAGCTCAAAAGAAAGCCCCTGCCATGCCTGGCTCAAACCCCCACAGAGAGGGAGGTGTGAGCCAGGAGCCACGGAGAGAGGTCTGACAAGACTCTGGCCACTGCCAACACACCTCCCTCGGAGCCTGCACATCCACAAACTCCTCAAAGATCCTGTGGGCCTTGGAGACCAGTTTTGCAGTAGACCTGGTTTTCTTGAACTCCTCACAGGCCAACCAGAATTCCAGGTTCTCCTCGCTGAACTCCGTCTTCAGGAAGGCGCGGAACGCAGCCACCCCATCTGTGGATGTGGAGGGAGATGGAAAGGAAGAGACAGGAAGAAGCTTAAGCTCAAGAACTGTAGAAGAAAGAGAGAAAGGTAGTAATAATGTCAGAGTGGCCCCGTCTAAGCCCCCACTGCTTCTCCATATCCTCTTGAAGACTTTATGCTCTTACACACACAGGTACTCGGAAGCAAGCCCTGCTTCTTAGTCAAGGATCACAGTGATGTTAAGGAGAAATGGTTAGGAAAATACAGTAATAATGGGTATGGGAAGGCCTGGTCACTTCCAATCAGCCCCCAGAGGTCACTGCCTGTCCCTTATTGCAGACTTGGCTGCCCCTGGGTCTACTGGTGAGCCTGTGTTTTTAATTAGGCCAAATTAAGACATGTAATCCATTTCTTACCCTAATCCAAGTCAACCACCCTGCACGAACAATCTATTATGAAACGAACTATGGCAAGGTGTGAATTCCTCAGGGCAAATCCTTCACTAATACCAGAGTCATGTCTGAAGGTAAACACCGAGGTTCAGCTGGGAATGCCATTCATTTTACCACAGGGAGGCAATTCCCAGCTTCTTTCAGAACATCTTGGAGGCCCTGTATTTTTCGGTGTCCAGCCTGCAGCCTGTAGGCCATACGAGACTCAGGATGGCTATGAATGTGGCCCAACACAAAACCATAAATTTACTTAAAACATTATGAGTTTTTTGGTGTGTGTGAATACATGTCACAATGTATTCACTGTGTGGCCGAAGACAACTCTTCCTCTTCCGGGATAGTCCAGAGACGCCAAAAGGTTGGGCACCCCTGGATAACACCGATCACTTATTTTCAAAGATCTTGCCTTCAAATTATGTGTTTTAATGAACATTAATTGTAATTTTTGTTCTGAATGGCAATTAATATACCCTTTCACTTGTATTCAAACAGAGCCTCCAACTGGAATAAGAGGAGGCAGAATTAGCTGTAGATCTGGAGAAGGAAAACAATATTCCTTGATAGCCCATGCATTTAGTTGATGTTTTTATCTTAAAATATTTTTATAAATTATTTTAACCCTTACAACTCTCCTCTGAATGAATAAACATTAGTAGCCTTTTTTTTTTAAGATTTTATTTCTTTTTAGGCAGTGGAGAAGGGAGGGAGAGAGAGAAACAATGTGTGGTTGCCTCTCATGCACCCCCATCAGGGGACCTGGCCCACAACCCAGGCACATGCCTTGACTGGGAATCAAACCAGTGACCCTTTGGTTTGCAGGCCACCACTCAATCCACTGAGCCACACCAGCCAGGGCTGGTAGCTTTCTATGAGCTGTGCTATAACATCCTGGCCACTAGGAGCCCAAAGCCCTTCCCTCAGAGGAAGGGCAGATACAACCTAGAGTAAAGTCACTGCATTGATTAAAAGTGACTCCTGCTATGATGTTTTACTTCCTTTCTAAAATTCATTATGAGGACAACATGTTAACAGTTCTTAATTCTGGCTGAAGGCATGACCTGCGTGAGCATCTGAGACGCACCAGTAAGTGCCAGAACAGCGCGTTACCCTCCATTATTTGACGGGTTGGTGGCGCCACGCTGTTGGAGAATTTGAAGGCTTGCTTTTACTCTTGTGAAACATTTTTATTTCTCCTAATCAAAAAGTCATTGCTTATCTGTCTTTCAATGCAGACACTTTACTGCCAACGTTAAAACAATAGCCATAAAAACCCAGACTTTTAAATGCAGGAGCCCCAAACTTGAGAGAGAAAAGGGCTTTTGATGGAACTCTCAAACTTAAATTTTAAATCACAAAGAAATCTAAATTCAGATGTATGAGCTGAAAGTGTCTAACAAAACTAGGGGTGGCCATGAATCCATCCCCCAAGCCAGGACATTTTTAAGACTGAGGGGGGCATGTCTGTTAACCACATGGGGACAGTGGGCATAAACCATGAGGTTTTGCCACAGGCAAAAACCAGGACATGTGGTCACTGCATCTGTGAGACAAGGGAAATGAGAAAAGCAGGACAGGATGTACGCTGGCTCCCCATTAGGCAGGATGAACGTGAACTTGCTCCTGTGCTGGGGAAGGAGGAGGAGAGTAACAGAGTCTAGATTCAAATGAGAGCTTTGCTCTGGGACCCCCCACCCCCGCTGCCCCAACCAACCTGCATTCCCACGTGGGGCTCTGAACCCAGAGAGGAGGGAGAAGAAACCCTGATATGACGAGAATCAAAGTGAGCGTGAGACAGTGATGTGGTGTTGATTAGGCCGAGAGATGGCCTGTGAATCATTCATTCAATTCAATGATTCACTTAAAACTACTAATGTACAAGGTACTGTTCAAAGTCTCAGGATACATCCCAAAACAAATTTTAAAAATCTCTGCTCATAAAATCCCTTGGGATGCTCTTTTTTGCCACCCTTGTCTCTTCCAAGTTCTCATAGAGGAGGCCCAGAAGTTTCCGCAGGCTCCAAAGAGCTTGCATTTGAGAGCTAGCCTGCCTGCCAGGAGACCACTGCTACAGCAGAGGCCACAGGCAGCGGCTGGATGGAAAACCATCTGGAGCTGTGAAAGCCTCTGGGAAGACAGTGTCCGTGACAGCCGAGGTGGCCTCTGAGCGGTGAGCAGTCCACACGGGACAACCAACAAAAACGATGGACAGGGAGGACCTGAGGACCACAGGCCAGGCACCTGCCCCTGCTGTCTTTCCACCTCATTCAGAGAGTGGGAATGAAAGGTTGGGGGGAGGACCCTAAAACACTGCATTTACCTAACAGAGCAAACACAAAGCGACAGAGAGGAGTAACTTGGAAGAAGAGCCTGTTGTTCTTGAATCAGCAGAGACTGAATTCCTTGAATGGGAAAGTCCAAGTTTATTGTCTGTGTTCAATTTTGTTTTGCTTTTCATCAAGCCCAAACTGGTGTTTGTGAGCAAGCTGAATCTAGTTACAGATAAAGAAAGAAAATTACCTTTCTGCCTCCCTGCACGGCATTGGGGAAGACAACCCAGCTAAGGGAACTGGCCTCCTGCTGCGCAGGGTGCAGACGCTCTCTCCTTTCATCTCAGCCTCGGCTTGGTTGGGTCCGTGTGCGGACCAAAGAGGAAACACCTGGGGAAGCGCTCTCAGCGCTGTCGCCTTGCATCCTCTCATCTTCTAGATGAGGAAACCGATGCTGAGAGAACTGGCTTGACTGAGCTCACACGAGTAATTACAGGCAGCGTCAAAATGTATAAGGTGTGCTAACTCCTAATGCAACACAGCAACAACGCCATCTCCATCCATTCATTGCTTCACGGATTCATTCATTCATTAGGTCACCCAGGCATTCTGCTAGATGCTAAAACAGGCACAAGCAAGCTCTCCAAAAACATGCAGTCAAAGGGCAATTTGAGCCAAGCGAAGACGATCATGGGAATCATGGCGTAGATGATAAGTTATATGATGAAAAGTAGGATGTTGTTGTGCAAGCGCCCGGGAGGGGCGCCGGAGCCAGACCTGAGGGCGAAAGGGAAGACTTTCAGGAGGAAGACGCTTCTCAGCTCAGCGAGAGAAGAAAGAGGCAGATAGAGAACAGAATTGTGGGGAGCGGGTGAGCCGCATGCACAAGGGCCTAGAATTGAGAGTTTCTTTCAGTAACCAGAAAGAGTTCAGTAAGACTAGCGTCAAATAGCAGTGATAATACGAAGTATCATTGAGCCTGCCGGTAAGACAGAGCCAGAGAGACAAAGGAGTGACACAGTGACCCGAAAGGAACTGGCCGCTGCGTCCAGTACTACCCAGAGGCCAAGCTGGATTCGGTCTGAGAGTGGTCGCTGGAATCAGTGACAAGGCTCAGCAGCCAGTGAAAGGGACAGTTGTAGGGGTGGGGGGGGCCCAGCCGCACTGCGGTGAGTGTAGCGGCGAATGAGGGGAGGTAGTAGACACAGTTATGCAGATGTCTCTCGCAAGAAGGGAAGAGAAAGATCAGACAGTGCAGCTGTCTGGAAATAGGTCAGGAAAGAGGGGGGGTTGTTCTTCGGGGTGTTTTTATGTTTTATTCTTTGCTAAGATAGTCTTGAATATGTTTCAGTGTTTGTCTAATCAGAATAGACTTGCTGAGCGGGAGGAGCTGAAGTTAAAGGAGAGGGTTTACTTGACCAGATGTTGCCCCCAGGCAGGTGGGAGCCCAGAATCCCGCTGGAGAGAAAGGAAAGGCTGCGTGCGGGTGCAGGGAGGTTTCCAGCTGGGAGGCCTGTCTGACTTCAGCTGGAGAATGTGGTAGCACCTAGGGACGGTAGGGTTTTGTTTTTATGTATTAATGAGGATGGGGAGCAGGGAGTTTTATTTATTTACTAGCTGCCATGCTTTTTGCTGGGGATTTTACAAACACCAGCGTGACTTATTTCCATAATGCTGATCTATCCATAGTATCACTCTCATTTTTCCACAGGAAGAAACTAAAGCTTACAGAAGTCAAAGTTCCCAGCTACCCAGCTGCTGCAAAGAGCCAAGTTCCCCCACCAGGTCCCTATGACTCCAGAGCAAGGTCTTTCCAGAGGTGTTGGCAGGCAGAAGGTAAAAAGCAAGGCAAGAGAGAGATGAAAGAGGCCGAGGAATTGTATCTGGAAAAGGCAAAGTCTATGGGAGGGGAGGAGCTGAGGTGGGGGGACGTTGTAAGAAAGCATGGCTGAGTGGCCTTGTCAAGGTGTCTGCTGCTTCGGGCAGCGTCCACCCAAAATGTGCCTGCATTTCCAGGGCAGATTTTGGGGGAGATGGAAGAGGCACCAGAACAAATAGGATGTGTGAAATTCACCAGCGATTTCAAGGAGAGAGCTTGAGGAGAGATGAGGAAGGAGGGGAGAACAGCCTGGCAGGGTGCCCCTGAGAAGCAGCAGCACCCACCGATTGTGACAAACTTCCAGAAAAGCTCACAAGGCAAGGCCCAGATTGGCTTGCCTGCACCCCATCTCCTGGGCCCGCCCACCACTCTCAGCCCCAACCTGCCCCTGTCTTTCACATCCCCAGAACCAGGACCAGGCTGACACGCAGGCTTGAAGGGTCAAAGAGAAACTTCACCGGGAACAGTGGAAGTGTGAAGGGGGGTGGAATGCCCCTTGGGGCTGCCGGAGCCCCGCCCCTTCCCCTGGGCAGGTGGCCTCAGAGGCCTTCTGCAAACAGACCACTTGTCTGTCCCCCACCTGGCCCACCTTTCCTGCTTATGTCACCTGGCAAAGGCAAGGGGGCCAGAGCCCGCAGGGCCTCTTCTTCCCGACTCGGTCCTTTCCACCCCTTCCACCACCTCCCATCTCTTCTCAGCCAGGTTTTCTCTGGGGCCTCTCCCTGACCCCTCAGCACCTTTCCCTGTTCACCTTTCTGCTTCTTTCCTTCTCTCCACCAGGACCCTCCCCATCTGCTCGCCAGAAGCTGCAGTTGGTTGTAAACACAGTACACTGGTTCACCTCTGAAAGGCTCTCGGGCATCTACCGGCAGCTCTCAGGGTGACCTGCACTATTAGCTGTGCTTCCTCTGCAAGGGCCCCTGCACCCCACTCTGTGCACCCCAGACTCTGCTCCCTCCCCGATACCCAGGGAACAGAGTCCCCTGCCCACCGTCCCCACAGATTCCAGGCAGCTGGACAGAGAGACTTCTCTCTCATCCCTGAAGCTATTCTGTCTGAGATTGTGTCCTGACACACACTAGCTACTGTGACCTTGGGCAAGACACTAACCTCTCTGTACCTCCGCTCTTTCATCAGTGAAATGCAGACCCTAACGGTGCTGCCCCATGGGGCCTTGGGAGTGATCAAGGTCACGTGATACATGCGAACAGCACGCAGAACCTGACACTCCGATCATGAGTGTCCCCTCCAAGTTTGTGACTGTCACGGTTTAAGAAGTCTTCGAACAAGACATAACATGCCTAACAGCAAAACCCAATCCTGGTCACGTCAGGGTGATGGGTGGTAAACAGCTCACAGAACACAGAGAAACAGGAGGATCTGCCTTTCGTTTCTCATTTCACCTCGGTTTTCTTTGTAGGACGCTCTAAGAAGTCCAGGCTCTAAGACCATTACACATTTTTGAAGTTAGCGTCTCCATCTAGTCCCAGAAGGAAAAGGCTCGTGTCCAGGATTCCTGGAACACCGAGCAGAACATCGGCGTCCTCCTGAGCCTGCACAGAATCTCCAAGAACACGTCCCGTGGCCGCGCACACGCTGCCGGCTGCCGGGTTCTCTCTCGCGTTCCCTGATGCAGGGTGCTTACATAAGGAGAGAAACTGGGTCACTAGGAACGGGCAGTGCAGCTGGTGCGGCAGGGAGGGGGGCTTAGGTAACAGTTCAAAGTCCAGGCGCCCTGACTGAGCTGGCATCGGGGGTGGGCTCGAGCTGAGCTCAGCTCCCAGGCTTGGAAAATTACAAGGCACGAGGACAATTTTGGTTGTTGTTGTTGAGCTCTCTAGTGCCAAGTGCAATCCCGAAGACCAGAGTCCTCTCGCTTCCCTGATCAATTGGAAAGAAATAAACCAGCAAATGGGTTCCAAGGCCAGACAGAGAATAGGAGAGGAAAACACATTTATTTACAAAATTCAGGATCCAGGTACTAGTAATGGTGAAGGCAAAACCACTTTCATTCAGAACCAAGTTCACTAGTTTGAAATTTGTGATGTGAACAGCATCCGGAGCAAAGCCTTTCTTTTCTGTTAGCCATAAAATAAACACAGAAATGTTGGTTTTTGAACAAACCACTAGAACTAAGTAAGACTCAGGTAGGGACATTGTTTTGAGGGCACACTCTTTCCAGCTCCTGGAATATATTAGCAAGTGATTGGTATGCTAATTATACTTCAGTCCTGTGAGTAACATCATTTTCTTCACTGACCTCTACTTTGTTAGTGTATTTATAGCAAGGTGATATATTGTAGCAGTAATAGGTTGTGAGAGCGTCTGAGCCAGAAAGGATAGGAGCAATTCCATGACTGGCCTTCTGCTAGACGTGAGGAAATGCTGGAGCTCGGAGGTCACGTGGGTTCTTACTCCCAGGACGGAGGAGCAGAACAGTAAGCCTGGGAGTTGTAAGCCTGGGTCTTACAACTCCTGCTCCAAAGTTCTTTCCTAGTGTATCTGAGTCAAAGAACAAAATCACAAGCTAGAGCCTGTATCTCCAACTCTTCCAAGAAATAAGCCAGGAGTTTTCTATTAAAGGAGAGACAGGGCCCTGGCTGGCGTAGCTCAGTGGACTGAGCACGGGCTGCGAACCAAAGCATCGCAGGTTCGATTCCCAGTCAGGGCACATGCCTGGGTTGCAGGCCACGGCTCCCACATTGATGAAACCACACATTGATGTTTCTCTCCCTCTCCCTCTCCCTCTCCCTGTCCTTCCCTCTCTCTCTCTCCCCCCTCCCTTCCCTCTCTAAAAATAAATAAATAAATAAAATCTTTGAAAAAAAATGAAGGAGAGACAAATGCCTCTAATACATGGAAAGTTTAGCATTCACAAGTGACTCTTCTAATCCTAGAGAAGTTATATATATAAAAAAAACAACTATATACCAGTTCATAGCCTGAAAGATTTCAAAAATTAAGTGTCAAAGAATATTTGCCTCGCTGGCTTGCTGTAGGAGAACAACAGGGACTCCCAGAGAGGGACTGTATCGGATTCACCTGCTGGGCTCTTACATACACGGAGGGATGAGGAAGGGAGGCCAAAACTTCACAAGGCAAAGGAGGGCGGGCATGACAGAATCTGAATGAGTGATTCTCATGCAGCCCCACCCTGCCCACACTGTTGGACCACTAGCTGTCTGCAGGGACAGAGCTGACACCACCATCTAGCATCTAGAAGTCAGGACATGCCTGTTTTCTCAACAAATTAATGTGTTATAACAAAAAAGTCAAGAATACTTATCCCTACGAAGACCCTCTATGTAACAGTCATCATCCTTAGCACTTCGAGGCGATAATCACATTTAATTCTCACAACAAAGCTACAAACCAAGTCTTATTATTCCCTTTTTTTACAGATGAGGGGAGTGAGGTTTACAGAAGTGACATAATTTGCCAAAGGTCACACAGCTGGTCAATGACAGATGGGTGTTGGGGGCCTGTCCAATTGCTTTCATTCAAACCTTTTCAGCGAGCTTTGGACAGCTGCCTTATATAAGCCAGGCCCGCCCCTAAAGGCTAATGCGGCCACATTCCCGGTTCCAGCAAAAATCAAAACAATGCAGAGAGGATGGCAAGGGGAAAGAGAAGTCTCTTTTCCCCCTATCTCTGCTGTGCGCATCTCTAACCCTTATCATCAACTTTACCCAGAAAGCACACCGGCCGTACCCGCTTAGGTACTAGGAAGGGCCTGCAGCACCATACCTACTGCCCGTGTGGAACCTGCACCACACAGAGCACACACCAGCGCAGGGATGAGTCGCCCGAGCACTCTGCAAAGCTTCCGTGTAGTGATTAGCAGTTTCTTAGAAAGCACAGACCGCCTGCCTCACCGAGAGGCACCAGATTCACGGCGGTCCGTGCGTGCATTTCCGAGCAGCGCCTCTCCAGCTTTGGTGGGCATGGACCTCCCCGGGGGGCCTGAGAAATGACAGGTTGCCAGCCCCGCTGCCGGAGTTCTGATTCGGTAGGTCCGAGATAGAACCCTGCAGCCTTGGTTTCTCACCAGCTCCCTGCAGTTGCTGGTGCTGCCTTCCTTGGCTCACACTCTGGGTTACACCGTTTATTCTAGAATACTTGACGTGCGGAGGGATGGGGGAGGGCTGTGCAGTAAATGGAAACGTGATCGTCAAACTCTAGATTCTAGAGCTAAGGACCACATGGAAGAACAATGAAGGGATTTCATGAGCTGGTCATATTAGTGTCTGTTTGTTTGGAGTTTTCTGTCTAGTTGCTGAGTGACCAGGTCGAGTCATTATATCTTCCCGTATCTCAATCGTTATCCCAAAGGAGGCTAATTTAAAAAAACAGTGCTTTTTGTTATTGGTCCCTTTTCTCAGAGATGAACATAACTCTGCAAATGCAAAAGAGCCTCAGCTGTGATATTCCACTAACCTAACCTGTCCCCAAACTTTCCCTGGGCCTGGCGGGGACAGGTCAACATTGACCATCCATGCTCCATGCAGACGATGAAACAAAGCCAAGGACCAAACAGACGCCCAGGGTGAGGGGCTCTGTCACCAGGTGTGGGATCAGGCTGCAGGAGGCAAGAAGAAGGGGGAAGAACCCTGTCTGCACCTTCACCTTAAAAGTCGAATGATCCCACTTTTACATCCAAAAAAAAACAAAAGAAGCAGAGAGCAAGGGAGGAAGGAAGAAAAGAGAGAGGAAGGAAGGAAGGAAGGGAAACCTGATCAAGTGTTAAGGGCCGAACGTCCCACTAAAAGCTACACAAGTAACAAGCATGCGTCTGAGCCTCATGAGCAATGGAAGCAGAAGACACACCGTTTGGGGCCTGCTCCCCAGCAGCCTATCAGAAAAGATCCCCCACGAGCTGGAGCCTTCACACTCCAGGGGATGAGCTGCAGAGGCAGAAAGGCATCTGGTGTACGCAGACACACGTGTGTACACACACACACATGCACACCCTGCAGGACAGGCTACGTGCACACCTCGGACACCCAGTCCGACTGTCCCTGGGTTAACAGGAAAATGATGCCAAATTAATGCACATTAGAAATCCCTCTCTATCTAATGAAGCCATCAGCAATTTTAATCTCATTTTTCATTTGTTAGTTAAAGAAGCAAGAGAGAGAGAACACTTAGCAAATAATTATCTCCCAGACCTCCATGGGTGCTCCTTCAGCTTTATACTGTGCTTGTCACCAAATGTGATTGGAAATAGCACTGCTCAGCTATTCACCTTCACAGACATTCTTTTTCATTCCCATGTTTAAAACCTAGCAAAGTTGCTTTCTGTCCCCCCCACCCCACCCCCCTGCTGTGATTTGAGCAGTGGGACCCTACCCAAGGTAGGAGAAGGCTTTACAACACAGGTGCCTTCACCCCCCCTCTGGTTGCCCGAGCCATTTCAGCTTCGAAGCAGTTTTACGTAACCCTGCAGGCAGTGCTAACTCCAACCACCTGCCGTTAGTGACTCGTTATTGCCACACCCTGATGGTTACTGCACACAGTGTCCTAGAACAAGGGGGCAGAAGGGGATCCAGCCTCTGAGACATCTTCCTCCGGGTCCTTCACTGTAGAGAGGAGGAGACAGATTTTCTAAGACACGAGCATTCCATCGAGGCTGCCCAGCTGTTGAGCAGCAGAGTTGGGTGACCATGTGACTGCCAGCCAGGGTTCTTAATTGTGCCACAGTTTGTCCCCCCGCTACATGGAGGCAATGCTCTACACTAAAAGCAGCCCTTCTGCTCCCGGAAGTGAGGGCTTCTAATGTCAACATGATGGAATTTAAGAGGGGCACCAGATGTTGGGGTTCTAGCTGCAATCTCTTGTTTGCAATCAGCACACTGTATCATTTCTTGTGTTAGTTACATGCATGCCTGTTTTCTCAGGAAGCTACAGGCTCCACTGGGGAGGGACTGTTCTACTCTTCAGCCGTCCAGCTGTTTGGCACAGAATTTGTACACAGTGGACACCCAGCTACACCTTTTGTAAGACAAACGAGTGCCCAAAACACCCAGAGGGGCAGGGATGGCAGAGAGGCTGTACAGACCAAGAATGGGAACAATAAGAATAATTTGAATTGTTCTGAAATTGAAAACTTAGGGAGGACAGCTACCAAGGCATGGAGAATTACCAGGGAGTAGGTTCTAATCTAGACTAACGCACTTTTTTCCGGAGCCCAGTCATCCAGTGATTCTCCCTTCTTTATACTTTTTAGGACATTTTCGCTGTCTTCATTGAAAGCCCTGTGTGCCTCTGATCAACTGCTGTCCCTCCTGAGGGACCAGCACACACACCATCCTTTCAGAAAAGCTTAATCAGCCCTAATGGAGTCGCAACACTAACCCAAATTAATCAGACTTCTAGAAAGTTGTCAGCGCTCATCAAGGAAACCTGGGCTCCGACTCCTCCACCACCTTCCCAGGCAGTAAGCATTCAAGTCCCAAAACCTTGACATTCTGCCAGTGACCCTGCACAAAGACCCTTTTCTTCTCAAAGACATTCACTTTGTTGATTTTTTAGTTCTGTTTACTACAGAACATCAGACTCCAAGGAGGATCACAGAGCTGCAAACTCCAGAAAGTGTATTTCCGAGGTTGTTTTTCAAAGAAGGAATCTGGCACCAGCCTCTAAGCCCCTTAGTGGAGTCCTCATCCCAGAAGAGTGCGATTGAGTTCCTGGAAATCAAATGCATCCCAACAAAAGCAGAATCGAGTGTCTTCAGGTCTAAAAGCCATTGAATCAAATGAAACCAAACCTCTCACATCTCCAGGTCTTGCCGCGGCAGCAACCCAAACACACCCAAAGCTTCCATCCTCATTTTCCCACCAGCACACTGTCTATAACGACTCGATGTTAGTAACTGGCAGCAAACTGACAACCTTATTCTCAAGGCACATTTATTTTGCATGTGATAATTAAGAGCATTGTTTAAAAAAAAAAAACACCACCCTATCCTTACCAAACACCTTTGAGTAGAGAACTCCGACATTATCAAAGAGTCTCATATCTATCTGGGTGACAGATAGCACACAGGTAGTCTATCCCCGTTTTAGAATGAGGAAACAGCCTCAGGGACTTGAAACAAGTGAGTCAGTTATGAATCTGAAATAGAAAGGACACTGCAAGATGACCTTGAATCAAATCCAGCTGAAGAAGGTATAAACCGATAGTGACACTTCTTTAGCCTCGAAAGTGACTCCTGAAAGTGAGCCTCATAAAAAAGCAAGCGCTCCCGTCAAATCCCAAGCATTATCCTGCCTGTGCCGTTACCTTGGCGAATTCACCACATAAGCTTCTGTTGGGGGTATAGCCATATGTTATATACTGTAGTATGCCGCTTTATTTTGCTTCCTGAGTATAATCCATAGCCACTGAAATGACGCTCTCACAAAATTACTTGCTGCAATATGTGCTCCTCCTTACATTCTGCATTTCAGGGTAAAATCTATTCACGAGCATTTGTTAATTAGCCTTAGGATTAGGGGCAACTGCTCAGCTAGCTGAACGCTGAATCACTTTCAAAGACGTCTTCTGAAGACTGAGGGACCCCGTCAGGACCCCCCACCCTCCACGATCTAGTAGCTGAGTTGGGTGGAAATCGAGAGCACAGGTTTGACTACCATCTAGTGCCCTTCAGAGCACAAAACCATGCCCCCGATCCACCAGAAACTAGTCTCTCAACTAAAAGCAGCCCTTCTGCTCCCAGATCAACCAAGACTTCTAATGTTGACAAGACGAATTCAAAAGAAGATCCAAATGTCTGTGGGAGACCTTTTTCCCTCAAAAGACCCTTCTCTCCCCCATCCCCGTGTATTTAATGCCACTAGGATTTTTAGAACCTAGAGAACTTGGACTTGTTTATGATAAGGAGAGCGCCAGGGCTGAAGAGTGAGGCCATTTTCAAGGTTCCCTTCCCCCAACCCTTCCTGTCTCCGTGGGAAACAGAAAGCACGAAAGAGGAAGAGAGGGGGGGAAATGGAAGAGGAAGGGAGCAGAAGTATGTCCCAGTAAGACGGGCACCTGGTCAGAAACTGCAGGGCCTGATATGGGGGGCGTCGTAAAGCCCCCAAATAAAAAGCCACAAGAAAAAACTGCCAACTTAAGTGAGCAACAAAATGCATGGAACACTCATTTGGCTGAGAGTAGTTCCGAAGCGTCTCCAGTGCCCTGCGCACAATCATCTCATAAATTAAGATCTGGGGCGGGAGCTACACTCTCTCGTTCCCCTAGCACCCATCACTCCATCCCCCTAAGCTATATATATATTTTTTACTAAAACTGCTGAGAACATAAAGGCTTCTTGGGACCATACTTTCAGCTCAGAAAACAGAAAAGAAAACCCTCTTTCCACTGCAAGTCAGTCGTGTTTTGTTTCATACCCGCCCCTCCAGGCAGGAGGCTCTGAGGGCAGGAGGGAGTGTGCGCTGGCAGAAACACCCAGCACGGAACCGGCCTGGGTCGAGGCGGGCGTTTGGTGCGTCCCTTAATAAATGAATGACGTGCCGCGACAGGATGAAACCTGGATTCTACTCACACTTATGGGACAGAAGCACGTCAAAGGAATCGGCCCACCTCGTGGCTTCTTCGGTGGAAAGTCTCCTAGAAAAGAAAAACCGTCTCTCTTGACTATTTCTGAAGTGACCCCCTCTCCTTTGGGTGCCCCTGTGATATGCTCAGGAGAACAAACTGCAGCCACACAGGGCAGATGAAGACCACCCCAGGATTCCTGAGATTCTGTCACGGTCTTGCGTTACATTTTTAAATAACTGATGGAAAAACAATCTCGGGATGGGAATTTAGCAAATTTAATATACTGACTTTCAGTCTAAAACCACACAAGCTAAGCAAGAGCTTGATCTAAAGGTGTCAAGATAACAACGGAAAGAAACGGGTCTCGGAGGCAGAAAAGCTGGGCTGGACCTCTGACGCCATCGCCGGCACCTTAATTCCTTCACCTCTGTAATGGGGACAGTGATGCGCATCATGGAACCCTGGGAGAGTCAAATGAGGTGACATCACTGAACGCGTGCCTGCACTGTAGGGGCACTGAATCCAATGATCTCCACCTCAGCAGATTTCTAGAGTAGAAAGGAGCATTCATGTCCAAATCCACAGCCCAGGTTGACAACTAGGTAGGACCAAGAAATACCCTTCAGGGCAGCTTCAGCAAGCTGGCAGATGATAGCATTTTCTCAAAAGTCAAAGGAGTGAAAAAGTAGACTGAGTTAAGTCATATACACTGGAAAAAAGGAAAATAACCATCCTGTCACTCACGTTCAGGGATATAAAAGTCACAGCCAAGAGGCAGGAATTATTGCCCCTTGGTTAACAGCTCACTGGAGAAGAACGGACTCTGCGTCCCCATGGTGGGAGCCGCGAGGGGCGCCCAGGGGGTACCCAGTGGCCCTACTACTCACTTCAGAGCACGGTTGGGCTTGTCAGGAAGAATTGCGGTGAAGTCGCTACAGGAGTCTGACTTGTGAGACAGGCATCCCAGGCGGGTCCTCATCCCTTTGTTCCTGCAGCAAGCACAGGGGCAGAAGGACGGGGACCGTCAAGACAAGAGCTGTCAGCTCCATAAACGGTCCCGGGAGCTGTTGCTGCAGAAGCCAGCATTGCCTCCCCCACCCGCCTCCGGCCCCAGGTGGCCCCTGCAGATTTCATGATCAGGAGGAGAAACACCTAGAAGATCAAGGGATATACTCACTCCCTATCTTGACTACAGAAATAGTAATAGGTACCCTGCCCCTAGAGGCCTGATGCTTTTTAGAGCTGACAGGCAAGTTGATGGAAGTCAAAGAAGGTCATTAGCTTGGAAGATTGCTAAATTAGGATTCTCTGTAGGGAAAGGAAATACAGTGATGACAAAACAGCAATCCATATTTTACTCTCCCACCAGGAGGGCGAAATAGCAGCAGCTGCAGCTCCTGATTGCAAAGGAGTGTGAGGGTTGCTCCCTCGCGTGAAACGGGGTGCGTGTCAGAGTCTCAGGGCGCAAAGCTTGAGGCTTCAAGGCAGGTGAGTTGTGACGCAGGTTCTCCCCACTCATCCCAGGAATATACCCGAATGGCTACAGACCAGCGAGGTCCGTGCCTGCAGGTGAGAGGAAGAGGAATCGGAACACTCCGCCGTGAAGACCCAGCACCAACTCTTTCATCTACTTAGCTAAACTCTCTTGTTGTTCTTTATATTTTGGCTTATCTCTATCAGCATGCTTAAAACTTTAACATATATGTTTATGACTCTCATGTATTTTATTTTCCTGAGGTCCAGACACTTAATAGTTATCTATTTTAGAGGGCCAGTGAAGAATTACGCTAACGTCTCTTTCTGATTACCCGGCATTGGGCCCTTTTCACCTTTAACCAGATATCGGCAAAGTACAGCCCTGGAAGGCGCCTGTTTTTGTCAACAACGTTTCATTAGAACACGACCACTCCCATCTGTTTACACAGAATTGAAAGCTGCTTTTGAGCCCAGAGTTGGGTGGTTGCAACACAGACTATGTGACCCAAAAGCTGAAAATATTTACTCTCTGGCCCTTGACAAAATAAGTGTACTGGTGTCTGACCTTTCACCCTGGCAACCCCTGACACGGAGGGCAAAGGTAAGTGGGAGGGGTTTGGTACAATCAGATCAGGACTTAAGAATGACTTATAAAAGGGGACTGCCAGGTACCCATTTGTAACAATTCATCCTGGAAATGGGCCTAGGAGATGCCACGCTCCGTGTTGGAAGGATGTCTTTCCTGCCTGGCTTCCCTTCCTTCTCTTCACAGATCCCGGGCCGGGGCAGGGACATTCGAGGTCGTCCATTTCCGTCTCTTCCTTTCACTTCCCTTGGGTTTCTGTCCCAGGGATAAGCGTTCACAGAAATCTAACCAACGTCCCCTGAGAAGGCATTACATTTGGCGAGGATGGACAGCATGTGCAATCCACAGCCCAGCTCCAAGAAAGAGCTTTTCAAGGCTAAGGCATCGAGTTCCCAGAAACATCCCCCGCCCTGCAGAACGCTGGACCTGCACATGCTGGTCTCCGCCCCTCCTCCCAGCGAGGCGCACCGTGAGGCCGTGGACTCGTGGCGTTCCAAAGCATCTGCTGTAGCAAGCCTCTCATGTCTGCTCACGCTGACAGGTCACAGGGCACTGTGACGCCAGGCCACGCGAACAACTGACCAGGGCCCTTAAGTCAGCAAATGCCACGAGTTCAAGGGAAGCCCTTGCTCAGGCTGCACCACAGGCCAAAACCGACTTTCAGTGAGTCGGTTCGCTCCTCGGTGCCTCGAAACCATCAGTCACAGCCAGGTGGGCGCTCCCAAAACGCAAGGAAGAGGATTTCCCCAAAAATGGCAGATCCATGCAAGCCATCAAACAAGGTTTAGCAGGGGACAGGGTAAAGAGTGCTACTTGTTGCCAAGACAACAATGTTTTTGCCAGACAGTTTGCAAAATCTTCTATACATTATTCTTTGGAACAAAATGGTTTGGATTTCTCATCTTGTCTAGCTGAGACCTCAGTTCTAACCTTTGAGTTAGGTCTAAAATAATGCGAGCAGAAGCAAGAGCCAAAGGTTAAGATTATTTAAATAAAAAATCTAGGCTAGCCCTCATCTTTCTTCCCTGTCCCAGTAACTCATAGAGGTCCTATGATGGTTCGGTCAAGTTCATGCACATTGAGTTGCATCGGTCCCTGGGAGGGCTTGGTGCTGAGGCAGGCCCTGCTTGCAAGGCCATGACTTTGCAAAAAGCACCCTGGGAAGGACAGCGCTGTCCACACAGAGGCCTGGGGACGGATGCAAGTGGCCGAGCCCTGGGAGGCTGCAACTGAGGGGCAGGGGGAAAGTGGAGAAAAAGCAGAGGGGCAGGGGCAAAAAGACAGGTTGGCATTAGTTACCTTCGTGGCATCAGTAAGGCGGCCATACAGGCACCCGCTTACGGCTAACCCTCTGGCCGGTGTGCAAGGACGTCAGGGCGGGAGATTGGACGGCGGGCCACAGGGATGGACCCTTTCACGTCCTCTCACCTAAAATCAAAGAATTTGCTGTAAGAGGGGGCCACCCTCTCTCATCTGATGTGCTGCAAATCCTCTGATGGGTTTCTGTCAACTGAGTACCGCCCCCCACACACCCTGTGCCTTACAAATGTCTCCCTGTCCCCAGCCAGGGTGACCAACCAAGGATGGACAAGACCTGCCTGTTGGCCAAGAGTTTCTACCTCCCCAGCTGCTGCCATCCACAGTAAATTGGGACGAGTGCCCCAGGGGAAGAAGGTGTGGACCTGGCAGGCTTTCTCTTTGTCTTACTTGAGTGGGGCCCCAGTGACCAGCCAGCCAGAGGTGGGGTTCGGGGTGGAGGAGTGCAGAACTTGCTCCAGAAACATTTGATTGGCGGCTCTTCTGATTCCTGCCTCCCTCCCAGGTTGGGACCCGTCTCAGAGGTGGCAGTGTGGGAGCCCCAGGAGGGCGTGCGCAGGAGGAAGGCTGGATAACTCTGACGTGGCCCCGACAGGCACAGTCACCACAGGGGCTTGCTCCTCTGCAGAGCTCACAGGCACAGACCAAAGAAATGAATATGCGAGTCACTCTTTCTGGCCCACTGGACACTGCCTGACCTTCCTCAGCCCCGACTGGCCCGTTCCTGACCTGAAGCAGGAGGACATCAGGAAGGGGACATAGAGGTTGAGGACTGATAACCTCGCTCTCCTGAGGGTCCCATTCTCGGGGCTTCAAACCCTTTGTTCCCACAGAAGAGAACTGATGGGAAGAAACATGAAGACAGCAGCCTATCCGCAAAGGGATCCCCTGGGGGACCCTGACGCCAACCATCGAATCCATTTTGAAAGAAACCTGATTTAGCTAGATATGGCCTCTACGAGATCCATCTACATTCTTTTGATACTACCTGGGATATTTCACAAAGACTTTTAAAAATACCTTTTCTAATAATACCCTAATTAATAAAATAACAAGATTGCTCTGTTAAAACTAAAAAAAACAAACCCAAAAAAAGTAGTTAGACTTTGTATAAGGCTCCTCGCCAAGGATACTGACATGAGCTGTGTCTGCCGACAGCAGGGGCATTTCCTTAACCTTGGTCCTAACCGTGCGTACACCTGCTTGCTCAGAAGTCAGGAGATCAGAACCTTTTACAGCTGTAAGGACCTCTGAAAACCATTATTTTGGGCACCTAAGCCTCATTTTCTCTGGCTTGTGGAATATAGCCCCGGAGGAGGGGGAAGGCCATGCCAGGGGTCTTCACAGCCTTGGAATTGACCAGAACCAGGGACCACCACCCGCATACACAGCAGGCAAGGTCATTTGGGGCAGGTATCCCCAGACCTCCTGTCACTGCCTTGTCACCCTTCCCATTTCCACTGCTAGCCCACATGGGCTTGCTGGGGTGGCTCAGATGCCTGCCTCCCTCTCTTCCAAAGCCAGCACTGCCCACCAGTGCCCCTCAGACCCTCCACCAGCCCTCTGATTAGCTCAGCCTCGGAGCCCATTGAATAAGGATCTGCAGGAATCTCTGACCCCAGTTTCTTCATTCACCCCAGCAACTCAGGGCTCTCATCCCATTTGGGCCTTGACTATTGGGGGGCAGAGTTTGGGGTTACCCATAGCCCAGGAAAACCAAGGGTGTGATTCCAGCCACAGTTCACGTGCCCTCCTAGGTGGACATCAAGTTACAGGTGACTCTACAGGATGGGTCATGATGGGAACAGAAGATGCTCAATGGGAAAAATAAAAGCAAAGAGCAAAGATGTATAAAGAGGGGAAGAGAGACTAAGCCTCGGCAGGAAGAAAGCAATCAATATGGAGAGGCAGGTTAATTAAATATGGATAATGCAATCAGCCCACACGGGCACTGGAGAGGAAAGGAAAAAGCAAAAGCAATACTCACTGTCTTTGACCAGTCCGCATGGCCTCCGGGTCTTTGCCAACGGGATGGTCAGAGAAGCTGCGAGTTAAGGAGCTCTGGGGAAAGAGCAGATCTTTCTTTTAGCAGTCAAATCCTTGGTGGGCGAAGGGCATGTGTGCATGCCACACGTCGACACACGCGGGCATGCACACACATCCACACACGCATGCATGCACAATCCGCCTCCCACCACTTGAGCTGGGCAGCGAGCAGCCCTGCTGAAATCTCCTCTCCCCGTTTGTCACATGCAGTAAATACTGAAGCAGCCTCCACCCGGCGGGCGGCGGCTCAGCTCCGGGGCACAGCCTGCACGCCCATCCTCATTGGCAGGATGCTGGAGGTGCCCTGAGCAGAGCTTGCCTGGCACTCCTCCCGCACCTTCCTCCTCTGCTTCACTCAGCTGCTCCAGGCTGCTTTGGCTGAAGCTCAGGGAAAAGTCCCCACAGCCCAGAGCTGCCTCCCTCTGCACCCAGAGGCTGTGCGGGGGGCAGCGAAGCCGTAGGTATTAACTCTTTCTGGCCACCAACAAAATCGAGTGTCCAGGGGGCCCTCTACTAATGCGCTCTGCCGCGGGCTGGAAACTGGTTGCTGCTCAGGAAGCCGGGAGCATAAAAATCGTGCCCCAGACAGCTGCTGGCAGCAGGAGCCAAGCCGAATCAAATCTCCTAATGAGCCAGGAGGAGGGGGCTGTCTTGCTGGGTGTGATGTGATGTGATAAATGCAGAGAGCAGGAAAGCTACAGGGCAGGTCACACATCTAAATTCCACCCTCTTTCTCCCAATTTCTATTGTGCTGCAGTACGGAGCCAAACCGCCCAGCCCTGAAATTAATTACCACAGCCCCTCACCCCGGCCACATCTCAGCTGTCCCCTTACTCTAGAGAGGCATCTCTCCACTCCCACCCCCCAGCCCCCAGCACACCACTCCTCACGCCTTGAGAAATTTCCACCTCCCCAAACATAACCCAACTCTGTGCTCCTGCCTCTCACCTGGTTTTTCCTACAGTGGAAATTCACCTCTCTCCCTCATCCATCACCTAGCAACTCCCCCTGACTTGCATTTGTTATGGAGCGAGACTTTTCCCTTTGTTCTGCCCAATCTGCACATTATTCCAATTTTCCTGTCTTCTACGTTTTTTCTCTCCAACTGCCTTACCCACATGGATCTTCACACTGCCTGTTCAGTTCGGGAGGAGGGCTCCCTCTCCCTTCCTGTCCCAGGGCTGTGGTTCTCGGAGTGTGATCCCTGCGCCAGCAGCACAAGCATCACCTGGGTGTGTGTTAGAAATGCACATGCTCAGGCCCCACCCCCACCCTCAGACTCAAACTCTGGGGACAAGGCCCAGCCTGCCAGGTGATTCGGAGGCACGCTCAAGTTTGCAAACCCCTGCCTGGGGATAAGGCTGAGCTTCTCCTCATTCCTCTCTAGGTCTCCAGAGCCGGGGCCCCTGCTCCCACTCAGGAGCTAGCTCCATATGCACCCAGCCTTTGCTGCAAGTCATTTCTGACACCCAGAAGGCAACATTCGTCAGAGGCAGCACCAGTCTCTATGAAGAATGATGGCTTTTTAATAAAGACATTAGATTCCATTTGTCTAACCTTTTACAACGTACAAAGCATTGTCATGTATCATCAACCCCATGCTGTAGTCGCAGAGAGTGCTATTGTCCTGGTGTTACAGACGGGAAAACGGGCTAGTCGGGTGGCATGCCCTTTTCAAAGCGACATGACACCTGAAAGCTCAAGGAAGGACCAGAAGTTGTTTTCTGTAACTGTCACATCAGAGCTTTTTCTACACATTGCGCCGGGACCCAGTCTCTCCTGGCAGATCTACGGGTGCATAGCCTGTCTTTTCACAGTGAAGTGATAGGGTGCAATCGACATTCTGACGCTGCCTCTGCAGGGACTCATTGTCTCTCTCTGGAAATGTCCACGGCGCCTCCCCGTTAGGTAAAGGGAACTTAGTGTTCACAAGTGTGATGCAAAAGAAACGTTTTCCATCCCTCGTGTCCTCTGCCTTGATCCCTGATGCCAGCTGGGGTTTAGAATTTAAGTGCAAAGAGAATACTTTGGGACATGCTGCAGCTACCCCGTCCCATAAGAAACCAGGACACAGATAAACTAGTGAATAAAAGCCCACTGGTCAGCACTTCCCTGACCCGAGAGAAGTTTACCGCACGGGGTGGACCCATCCCTGGATTCCATGCACATAGCTAATGTTTAATGAGCACTTAGTATGTGCCAGGCCCTGTGCCAAGCATTGCACTTGGGTTATCTTATTTGACTCTCACAACAAACTTAAAAGGCCGATGACATCTTTATCGTCCCCACTTTACAGGTGGGAAAACAAAGACAAGCCATTTATAAGTGGCAGGGCTGGTGTCTCATACCAAACTTCATGCTTCCGGCCTCTGCCCTGCCCCTTGCTTTAACACAAAGGCAGCGACAGCACAGGACTCGACTATCTGTGCTGAGCTGACGGGATAGAGGCCTCCCTCCGGTCTCAGGCTGCCAGTCTGGCATCCAGGATCGAAAGGTGCCGAGGAGACAAGCCAGGGCCGCAGATGGGCCCAAGTCTCAAGTGGAGGCTGACCAACCGTAACCAGGTACCAGAATCTTCCATTAGCCTTTAGAGCGCTAACAGTCACCGGAAGTCAATAAGCCAACCCAAATGTCTAAAGAAAGACATCATAATTAATAAAGTTAATTAATCAGTTTTTCAAAAGAGAGCAAGAATATAAAGAGCAGAGGTTCAAAAGTGTGTGGACATACATCGGCCATAAATAAAAACAGAAAACTAAAACTAGTCCAAACTCTTTTCTATTTTACCAAAACACTCCTAAACACCAAGGAGTAACCAGCCGGCACCTGGTTTGGGAAGCGCAGAACAGGCACAGGCCCGCTTGCTGGGGAGGGCTCTCACTTAGCCCTCCTTCCTACGGAGACAAGCGCATAGAAGATTCCAGGGGAAATTAAGCCGAACCGAGGGGTAAGCCTTCCAGCACGGTCTCCAGTCCTGAAGGAGAAAAATGGGAAAGGCAAGTGGGTTGGAACGCATGGGAAAGGCACTCACCTAGCTGGACTTGGCGCCTGCGGGCTTCGAGACCGGACGCAGGGATACAGAGCTCTGGATTCTTTCCTGGCCACTGATCCGCAAGGTTTTTCCCAGGAAAACAGTCATTACAAGCCCTGCTCTGGCTTCTCAGGCTGCCCCGGTTCTCTCCGCTCTCCCCAGTCTACACTTGCCCTCCCAGGAAGCCGTGCCTTGCAGGCACCGGCCACTGCTCCTCTCCAGGATCAGTGTTTCAGCCTTGACTCTCCTGAGCTCCAGGCCAGTTTTCCAAACAGCCCCTCCCTCTCAGGCGCCGCAGGCACTGCTGCCTCGGAAACAACTGCCTTTCCCCCAAACCCTCCATCCCTGCTGGGCTTCCTGTGTGTGCTCCAGCCATCGCTCCATCCTGGCCCCCAGGGTAACAAGTACAGGTGTCTGGCTTCTCTTCCTCCCGTCCTCCCAAAACCCCCCCCCCACCACCCCCCCGCACCGTGCTGAATGGGTTTTTAAACCTTGCCATTGCCTCTATGAACCGTTTCTCAGTGCCATCCCTGCCCATCCGTTGACACTGCCCTGCCAGAGGTTATTTGGCTCAGCACAGTGCATGGCTTCCATCCCTCCTAAAGAACTGATTTTCCTGCCCCCGTTTCACCAACCTTGATTCCCCCACAACCTTCTGGCACCTTTACAACCACAAGAGTTACCCTCTGAACAGACACCATAAAGTGGGTCATCCGTATAATCTTTGATGGGCTCCACAGCAGCTGCTTGGCCTTCCTGACAGTCCAATCACGTGGTCCCATTTACTTCCCCAATCTTACGTCCCATAGTGCATGCATCTGCACACACACGCGCACACACACACGCACACACCTGAGCCCTCGGCTGTTCCCTGTGCCCAGTCCGCTCCCACCTGGATCTGCCTTGTAACTCCCAGTTCCTCCTCGAAACCCAATACCTCCAAGCTAAAAATTCTCTTTCCAAAGCCGATTCAGAATTTCCTCCATCAGAAGGAACCTCCCCATCGCCACACCACCATGCAGCTGTGTGATTCTGTGACAGTCCCCATCACAGTCTGAAGTTCACCCTTGTGATTTGTTTCCTGATCTTCCCAAATGACTGCGTGCTCCACAAAGACCGACTCGAGCACTACTCGGCCTGCTACCGACCCCCATTGCCTTGTACAGAGCAGGTATTTAATACCAGCTGGCTGAATTTGGTTTTACATTCATTAAAAAAAATCTGAAACATGACCAAGGGTGACCTTGTTTCATGACCTTGTGTCAGAAACACATCAGACTTCCTCAGTCTCCAGGTCAAGACTGAAATTAGCCTAGTGCTCATGCTACTCAAAGCCAGCAGCTCGGGTACCCAAGGCATTTGCAAACTATTGTCCCCAACATCCCAGTCAAGGTGGCATGGAATCACTCCAGAGCAAAACGAGCACCTGGCATCATCGCAGGCCACAAAAATGCAGCTAAGTGTAAGATAAAGGGAATTAAAGCCTGCCATATAATATTTCTAAAAGCCATGATAGTCAAGGAGGAGGTTTATTGCCAAATGCCGTGTGTGTATTGGATCAGCATACCACCTAGGATAGTACCACATTAAAAGCTTTTAATAAAAGAGTCATCTGGATATTAGACTTCAATTCCGGTCAGCATGCTAAAGCTCTCCGCAAATCTTTTAAGAGCGATTTCCACTTTGTAGCTTCCTAGTAACAGTAGAGACATGAAACAACATATGCCGCATTGATTTGGGGTTTCCATGGAGACGGGAAGGACATAGGGAAGGGAAGGACAGAAAGAGGCCACTTGGCCCAAAATTCTGCTAAAAAAAAAAAAAAAGGCATCTCGATTCCATTCCTCTGAGCATAAGCAGCCTCATTTCCTGTTCATCAGTTCAAGCATCCGGATATTTAATTGGTAATGAGCCTGCTCGACATCTCACAGGAACGTCAGAGGGACGAGAAAGAAGTCGGCGGCGGAAGGTGTGGGCCCGAGAGGTTTGCAGAGAGAACCCAAGGGGCACAGGATTTGGAATCAGAAGCAAGGGTCTCTGGGCCTAACTCTGCCATTAACTAGCTCCGTGACCCTGACTACCCTTACTAGCTATGTGCTCGCTAACTAAGATAACCAAGAGCTTTGCATTTAAATTGCCTTTTTTCGTAAAACATGATTTCACACCCCTGCCCTGTTTATTTTTCAAGGTGGCTATGAGAAAGTAACAAGAAAGGCTGTGAGAAGAAAAGCGCCTTGCAAATTCTAGTACACTGTACACTTGTATTATATTTGGTGAGGCTCAGAGCTTCCTTTTAAATGAAAGTTTGCCAGTGAGCAAGAAATATGCAAAAAAAAAAGAAAAGAAAAGGCTGATTTCGTGGAGAGTACACTGACGGGGTGGGGAGTGGGATGAAGGGAGGGCCTTGGATTGGACAGCCCTGAGTTTCCAGAGCGGTCAGTGTGGGCAAGTTACTCTCTCCCTCTCTGAGTGTCCTTTTCATCATGAGCAAAATGGATATCACAGCACCAATGTCACTGGCTTGTTAGGAGGATTAAATGAGATTGTGCAATCAAGTGCTGACAGGATGCGTGACGAATGGCAAATGACTGCACAGTGTGAGCCACCGGCGTTAGCCTTAGTGACTGTTCCATCACCTGTAAAATGGGACTCAGAATCCCCACTTCTTCCTCATTTTACCTAGAGGATTACCGGGAGGCTGTCTGCTCAGCTATTTGATAAGCTCTTCGGGGAGACGCACTAAAGAACTCGAATGCTATTATCTCAAGATTCAGCTTTACCGCCTGCTCACTGAGGTGACACGAAATGGTGCGAGGCACATTTGTGCGGGTTTTTGGGCTCCTTGGTGGCGAGGACGGCTTCGCGGCCTCTGTCACCTTTGTCATTTTCTGGAGGCCCCGTTTGTCTCCTTGCCACTCGATGCAACCTTTTCTTCTTTCCCACCTCTTTCCTTTATTCACTGTCTTTGTGCTTCTTCTAAGTGTGTCTAGAAGAATTTTTTAAGTTACGTTTAGGAGGCTTTGTTGTCTGAACTGCAACTGTTCCTTAGGTCCCCTAAAATTAAATGGTACACCAGCAACGGGAGAAATGACGTGAACGGGTAGATAGTGTAGGATTAAAGGGCTGTCTCTCTGGCCGCGGTCATCAGTGCTTTATAGATGCACCTTAACAACGCGTCAGTCAAATGCAGCCCCTGAAACGTACTTTGGATCCTGACTCAGATTTAAAATCATGAAAATACTAGGAAGCTATTGGGGAAATTCCAGCACTGATTAGACATCGTGTTAGTGTGATATCGATATTAAGGTTATTTTTTTCTTAAGCAATCTTATCATTTAGAGGTGCACTCAGAAAACATTTACAGTCCAAATGACATGCGATTTGTGAGTGCGGGGTGTCGAGGCTGGGTGGTAATACGGAGGAGCTCACTGTTCTGGTCTCTTGTGTATGTTTAAAATTGTGTATAGAAATGTTTCAATAGTGTAACCAATGACAATGTCTGCTTCAGTAAGATGAGCAGACAAAGTGTAAAATATTAGCGCAAGGGCACTGGCATGTGGGAGAAGGGGGCAGCTTGAACGGGCATTGATTTTCTGTGTATTTTCCATTGTTAAGTTGTTTTCCCATAAAAAACCTGCTATTTGACTCTGAGGGAGCAGGTGCTAAAATTCATAGAAGTTTAGAGTGGGTATGACTCCTAGATATCACCTGAAGAAACTAAACTTGAAGGACTTTGCCCAAGGTCACATTTCCTAAAGGCACAGCCAGGACTCACGCCCAGAGCTCTCGAGGCAGAATCCAGAGACATCCTTTTTTTCCCACCGGTGAGCTGCCCATCTACACACCCAGAATCCAGGGCAATAAGTCAGCCTTGGATGACGATACAAGTAATGACTCGTCTGCTTATCTGCACAACCCTCTCCATTCCTCTTGTAACCTTAACAACGCATCAATCAAATGCAGAGGAAAGAGCACCTGGTCACGTTGCTCAGTTGGTCAGAGTGTTATCCCAATATTCCAAGGTTGTGGGTTCAATCCCCAGTCAAGGTACATACAATAATCAACCAATGAATTATTAGTGAGCCTTAAACAGTGAACTCGGTTCTACAAGTCAGCTCCCCAGTGGCCAGCTGGCTTCTGTGAAGGTGCCTGATGGGCAGGCAGGAAGCCAGGTTGTAGAGAAAGACAAGCCTCGTGGAGCACACACAATCCTTCACACACCCACAGCCTGATCTCCTGGTCCACCAAGGTGGACCCCGCCTCGGGTATGAAATACTGCAAGCTGTTTCCTTGTCTTGTCCCCTACAAACCCATCCACGTGTACACACGTCCTCCCTTCCTTCTCAGATGTGTCCACTCCAGGTGAATCCTTTCTCCCATGTCCCTGAACTCACCCTCTCCCACTTCCTCTGCTTGATCAACTTTTCCCTCTTTTTAAATAAAAATTTCTTTATTTATCGATTTGAGAGAGAGAGAGAAAGGGAGAGAAGGAGGGAATGAGAGGAAGAGAGAGAGAAACACTGATTTGTTGTTCCACTTATTTATGCATTCATTGGTTGATTATTGTATGTACCTTGACTGGGGATTGAACCCACAACCTTGGAATATTGGGATAACACTCTGACCAACTGAGCAACGCGACCAGGTGCTCTTTCCTCTGTCTTTATTCTCTTCTCCCATGTTATTTGATACCTACAAACAAAAACAACTCATTAAAAACATTTCCCTTGGGTATCCTCCTTTTGTCAGCAAAGCTACCTGGAAGAATTTGTTTCCCCACTTCCTGGCCCCTCCTCATTCCTTCACAGTTTGGCTTCCATCCCTCTAACACCCTTGAAACAGTGACCTCCATATTGTGAGGTCCAATGGCTGAATGGTCTTTGTCCTCATGGACCTCTTCACTACATTTGCCAGTATGACCATTCATTTTTGACATCTCTACACCCTTGACCTTTTTGTCCTTATATGGTCCCAACTGCCCTCCCCTTCAGTTTCCTCCACTGGCCCCTCCTCCTCTACCCACCCAGTAAATTCCGGTATTCCGCCTCTACCTAGCCTTGGTTTCCTGCTCTTCTCTTCTTAATGTTCCTTGGGCAATCTCATCCTTGCCTATAGTGCTAACTACACTGAGTATACTAACCATTTCTAAATATTTTCCTCTAATTCTGACCCCTCTCTCAATCACATAGATTCTTATAGCCCGTGGTGACTGGAGATACCCCTCAGATATCCCACAGGTGTAACAAATGCAATACACCTAAAAATTGACCATGTCATATCCCCTTCTTTTCCTGACCTATTATATTGACCCCCCCCCCGCAACACACACACACATGCAAATATAAATCTCAACTTCCTCCAGAATTCCTGGTCTCAGTTTCTGGTACCACCATCCACTGAGTAACTCAAGCCAGAAGAAAAAGGGAAGTAATTAGAGATGATTCCTTTCCTCTACTCTCCTATAGTCAACCAATTACCAAGTGCTATTGATTAAGTGTCCTTCACAGTTTTCCCACCTGTCTTCTCCTCTCCATTCTCATTACCACTGTTCTCAGTCAAGTCCTTGTTCATGGTCCCTGGCTCGTATCTCTGTGATCGTTAGTCAATGTGATCCAGCCTATCTCTTTAAATTCAACCCCATTCTGCAGCCATAATCACCGGCTTAAATCACAAATGTGACTATGTTCCCTTCTGTCCCAAGCTATCAGCCCCCTTAGCCTAAGGATAAAGTTCGAGCTTTTGTAAAAATCCTGGGACATAAATTCCCCAATACCTGGGTCCTGCCCACCTCGAGGGTAACCCACCACTCCCCTGGTTTGCGTTGCATGATCCAACAACTACCATGTTGTTCGCAATCCTGAACACACGTCAAGGGCTCCATGTTTCTGCACCTCATTTCTGCCGTCCCTTGTGCCCAGTCATCCTTCAAGCTGCACTTCAGCGCCACTTCCTCCCAGCAGCACCCCTGCACATCCGGGTTCCGTGAGTGCCCGGTGCCCCCAGGCACACTTCTCCACCTCTCTGCCTGGCAAGATGGGGTGCCTGCAGCTCTCTTCCCCTAACCAGGCTCAAAGTTCATCAAGGGTAAGAAAGTATATTTGTTCATTCATTCGGCCAGCATTTAAGTATCTTCGATGTGCCAGACAATGTACCTGGCACAGGCATATTACATTACCTATGTACAACATGTAAATAGAAGACATATTTTTTATTTCCCCATCTCCAACATTTAGCACAGTCCCTAGCACCAAGAAGATGCTCAATAAATGCTTGGTGAACTTAGCTGAACTAGTCAGCAGGTAGATGAGTGAGACCAGGTTTGGTGCAGGATGCTGACCAGAAGGGGCAGCACAGAGCCATAGACAGCCCAGGCTCCACAATCAGGTGACCAGGCTTCAAGCTGCAACTCTGCCCCTTCATGGCTGGGCCATCTTGGCTTGAGACCTTGCTTTCTTATCTCTGAAATCCGAATTACTAAGGCGATGCCAACTGCTTATATTACTGTAGGAACTCATTGAGATACATAAGCCAACATGGACTGTATTAAATTATTCAGTCTTACAGAAACATGAAGTCACATTTTTAGCATCAGACTCATAGAAGGCAGAGGCCCAACACCAAACGGGTGTGATGGGGAGAGGCTGCAGAGAAAGGGGCAGCAGGGTCAGAGACGGAGAGGCCATGAGACCTGGTTTTCAAAGCACTGGGGCTGTGATGCAAGGGCAAGGCCTGCCACAGTGGGCTCTGTCCTCCTATCTCACAGAGCCAGGGCGCTGCTTATCAACGTCTTCCCCTTCGCAGGTGGGAACAAAGACTTTCCCATTAACCACCGGGGTCTACAGCTGTGGGCAGAGGGCAGCTTCCGCACACCCCCGCTCCTGACCCCCATATACAATAAGCTCTTTCTAACCCTCCATTTTTAATGACTTTAGCCAATGGCTTTTATGTCCTCCCTTTTTGTTCCATTCTAGCCAGCCACCTAGAGTCATGCAAAAAGGGAAACTCCATAGCCCTGGGACCCAGCGATGGGCCAGGCTATGGCAACAGAGGCAGGAAATAGTGGAGTGAAGATCTGGCCTGCAAGGGGCAGCTCTCCCACCGGGCCCTGCCCCTCCCCTCACCCAGCCCTCTGGGAAATGAGACACCTTGGGCTGTGCTGGGTGCACAGGAATGCCTGCGGTGGGGGCGAGAGGAGGGCCCGGAGCTGTGTGGGTGCACTCTCCTGCACAAAGATGCTGAGCGAATTCTGACACTTTTCCTTGAGAGACAAAGCCCTGGCAGGAATCTACCCTAACTATTCAGCTTTCTGGAGACCCTCTTCCTTCTGGAACCTTTATTGAAAAATTCAAAAGCTTCCAGGGAAATTCCAAACAGAGCACACTCCTGAGAATGCTAGTGCTTCGTGGGCAGTGAGGAATATCCTAATCCCCAAAGCAAAGAGGGGGAAGCAAGGAGCATTTCCTGCATCTCTGGAGATGCACGTGTGTGGACAAAGAGAACATAAGAAAGCACAAAACAGAGAGTCTGGGGTAGGACGGAGTGAAAATTCTAAGCCATGAAGTCATTTTACACAAGACTGACATGTGTATGGCACAGTCACTACCTCCAAAATCAAAGTGCTGAACTCGATCAAGTTTCTTTACCTCCTTGGGCCTCAGTCGGTTCCAGGAAGGCGGGAGGAATAACCAGCACAACGTAGGAAACGTGCCTAACAAGGCCCAGCACAACTTGGTAACCGGGAGCTGTCAGCCTTCCTTTCAACTGATCCTCACGAAAACTGTTAGAGGTAAGCTGGGCACTTATAGTGTGCCCATTTTACGGATTACAAAACTAACATTGTTCATGAGTCCTGAGTGAAGGGCCCAGAGTTATCCAATTAATGGCCCTAGGGAGACTGGAACCCAGGACCTCCGGGGCTTTTCCAACCCTGTCTAACTCAGCGTATTCAGTTGCTGCTGCTGACTCATTTGTGAGGGCCACGCCCACACTCTCACCAGTCCCCTGGGAGTCCCCGGCCTTGGTGCATTGGCATTGTGGCAGAGCACCCTGTTCTTCAGGTCAGAGTTCACTGACTCATGGGAGAGAGACTGTGGCTTCATTAGCAGGTGCAATTCAACTAGACAAAAACTATAAGGAAGTTTTCAGATTCCTGGTTGCGTTAGGCACTGTGTAAAACTGTTTTTTTGGTGTTTTGTTTTGTTTTGTTTTTATGCCAAAAGGACCTGGGCCCCAGAGCAGTTTACATGTGGCTGGCCGCAGTGGGCTGCAGACCACACTGCACACTCTGACCCAACCCCACCCTACCCACCCACTGACCTTCTCCCAGCAAACCTGCTCTAAGGGTGGGGCAAACAGTAAATGGCTAATAAGCACTAGTTCGCCAGACTGACTGAGGGCTCGTGGGGTTGCCACTCAGCCCAGTACCACGTTGCATGTCTAGAGCTCTGAACTTCGCCCAAGCATGTGTCTGATCTCATGATAACCGTTACCTCACCCCCCTACCTTCCAGCACCTCCTCTGTCTTCCAAGGAAACCCTCCAGTTTTCCTAATCCATAGAAACAAATAATCCGAAAATAACCCAAGTTGCAGAACGAGGGAGGCTTTCTTTCTCATTAGACCGAAAGCACCCCATTCTCCCCTCTTCCTGGGGGCTGGCTGCCCGTGTCCCTTTTGGTTCTCCCTCCTCCACGACCCCAATGCTCCAGGTCCCCTGACCTCATTTCATTAGACCGAAAGCACCCCAAGATCAGGACCTACGAGGGCCAGAAAGCCAGCTTTGCAGCCTGTGGTGCAACAGTGGACTGATGCTGAGGGCTCTAACACAGAGCAGAGCTGCCCTTCCCCCTCCACCCCTAGAAGTCTCTGCCTTTAAGTTCATGCTGGGGACTCCTCACCTCCTGTAGGTGACAACGGGGGCCCTCCACTCACTGCTTGGGAAGGGGTGGCCTCCCCCTGAAAATGTATAGCTATGTGCGGTGATGGATGCTAACTAGACTTATTGTGCTGATCATTTTGCAATATATCACATGATGATGTTGAACACCTGCAAGTAATATAATGCTGTGTGTCAATTGCATCAGTGTAAAAAAACCTGGTCCCAGCAAGTCTAGTTCTAAAAATATGTCTAAGGAATCCATCCAGAATGTGAGTAAAATTTTAATTCTGTTGTTATATCAGCATTGTTTGTAATGATAAAAATTTGGGAAAAATTGTTTAAAAGAATTGGTGGCCCGCCAATGGAACCGTTAATTAACGGCGCGGTGGGAGTCTTTTCACCGTGTATGCATATATTGAGTCATCAGGTTGCACGCTTTAAACATATTACAATTTCTCTAATTGTACCTCGATAAAGCTGAAAAAGAAAAAGAAATTGGTGGCCTCCAATGAGTGTTAATGCCATTGTGGTCGTGAGTCCCTCTGCATCGGAATGTGTCACCAGCCTGAGTCACCAGCAACACCGGAGACCTGCACGCTGACTGCAAACCAGGCAGCTGTGCGGTCAGACAGCCACGCCAGCGACCCGCTTCAAACAGCAGCAGAGCAAGATGTGAAAGAAACTCAGAGAGACAGCGTCATAGTCCCAGCCACCAGCTCACGCTATCTGCAGAGCCCCTGGAGGCCCCTGAGGGGAGACACAACATCCCTTTGGACTGGAAAGCACGGGTCAGGGGACCTGGAGCATTGGGGTCGTGGAGGAGGGAGAACCAAAAGGGACATAGGCAGCCAGCCCCCAGGAAGAGGGGAGAATGGGCGTATTCCTGCACCCCTGCTCCTGGCAAGGGTGCCTGCCTGCCCCGCTCCGCTCCGAGGAGCTCTGTTAGAGAATAAACGAGGGCCAGGACAGAAGGACAGTGCCTATCCTGCCTGGGGGTGTCCTGTACCTCCCAGCAGGACTCTGGCTCAGAACAGCCCGTTCAGGCCACTCCACTCAGGCCCTGCTGGAAGGAGCTTACCTGTCTGGCGGTGGGCAGTGCAGCTGGGAAGGTGCCGGCCCCAGCTGGGCATGGCTCGGTGAAGCCAGGAGTGACAGAGTCAGCCACCTCCTGGAGGCAGAGGCTGGTGAAGGGATGGCCACGTCGCCTGGCGCCTCCAGCAGAGCGGCTGCAACCCACTGCTCAGCCCCGCTGGCTCCTCTCAGGCTTTGCATCTCATGCACAGGGAAAGAGTGAGCAGCAGGGAAGGGGGAGGGGAGGCGGCGGGAGGGGAGGGGGCACTGTGACAGATGATGCGCACTGCCAGGCAGAGTCCAGGGGAGACCCTGGACTCCAGCAGGATGGCACTGCCTGTGTGGCTCTTCCGCTGACAGGTCCCTCACTGAGGAGACAAGGGGACAGCCACTCTGGAGAATTCCAGGAGTGGCAGGGTGCCGAAGGGTGACAGAGGGTGGAGGTGGGGGAGGGAGGAGATCCCCTGGCTTGCACGGTGGGGAAGGAGATGAAGCAGGTAATTGGCATGGGGGTGGGGGGATGATGCTTTGGCTCAAACACAGCCCCGGCTGGAGGCACCTGCTCTGTGAGGTGGTGTAGGGAAGGGAAGGGACAAAGCCGCATCCTCCTGGCCTGCCTTCAGGGCTGTCTCTCTCCTTCCATAACCAACAAGCAAGGCCCCTCGGGCTCAGAAATTTGGAATGGGCAGGTAATTTAGATCAAGCACAGTTCCAACTTTCTCAAACAGGAGAAAAAGTTAGGCGTGAAAAAGTATGAGGCATAAAATGTTTAGTGTTACTTGTCAGTCTGTTGTGGGCAAGCCTGTACCCCCTCTGCCATCTGCTCACCTGAGATCGGGGTGGGGGCAGTTGTGGGAAGAAGGGGGGGCCAGGAGGGGGCGATGGAGAGAGTATGCCATGTGATGCTTCTGTCTGTAAAGTTCCATTTGGATGGTCAGGAGCTTGGGCCCACGCCTGGGGCAGCTTTTGGGCGTGAGGGGTAACCTTTCACGTTGGATTCCAGAGTCACCGCGACCGGCCAGCCATAGCCACATGCGGTGGGGCAGGTTCACCGCACAGGCCTCGGAGCTGACCATCATGGGCTTTGTTTACAACCACAGCCGGGGAAAGAGGCTGACAAGAGAAATAAATAAACAAACAGTGGAAGCTGGCAAAGTCCAAAGGAAGCCACAGCTGGGGAACACTCAGCAAGCACAGTTAATGAAGGGAAAAGAGATCTCAAATAAGGGCCTTCTTGGGAGGGAGGAAGAGAGGGACAGGATGCAGAGGGGCAGGGAAGCAGATTGCCACAGACTTCTAGGGAATTGTCCTTTCCCGCAACAAGCTGGTCCTCTTCCTTCAGGCCCGTCTCCTGAGGTCTTGCCAGTACTGACCCAGATGACCCCTCAGGGACCGGCTGCTCCACTTGGGAAGCTGCCTCTGGAGACGTTTACGATCATCATGTCACCACTGCGAAGAACACTGCGCCAGTTCAACGAAACTGGATCCATTCAGCAAACAGTCACTGGAGCCCACCAATGTGTGCTGTGGGAGGCACGAAGATGCCTGAGACGCCTTTGTCACGTCTCGGGGGATCTAGGAAAGAAGAGGCTGACACAAGTGACTCTAATGAATGCATCCATGACCTGAGGACTCAAAGAATGTCCTAGAAATGCAGGGGAGAGCAGAGAGGCAGTCCGCCTAAGAACTCAGGGACATCCTTTCCGAGGTGTCCCCCGCTCACCTGCCCGTTGAAGGTTACCTGTGGGTTTTGACAAGCAGAGTTAGAAGAGCGCAGATTCAGGGCTGCAAAACGGCCCCTGCAAAGGCACAGAGTCTAAAACAGTGAGTGCTTTTCCAGGGAGACTGGAGCAGAAAGTCTAGTGTCACAGAAGGACAGAGCGGCGGAGATAATGTAGGGGTGCTTTGTGACCAGATGGTGAGAAACTTTAAATGGAGGGGTGTCAGACAAGTCATTTTCATGATCAGATCTGTGTTTTGGGAAGAACAGACAGGTATTGGAGGAAGGTAAAGGCAAACAAGGTTATTGTAAGTCCCTAGGTGAGAGAGGATGAGACCCAAAGTAAGGCAACCAGCTTGAGAAGGAAGAACAAAAGACAGAGACTTGGGAAGGCAGAGTCAGCTGGACTTGATTTGATGTGAGGGATGGATGGGCGGGGAGGAGTTCAGAACAGGGAAAGGTGGGAAGAAGTCAAGAATGACTCTATAATCTCACCTTTGAAAACTGGCTTCAAAGGCTAGGGGACCTAGGAGGTAGAGCAGGTGTGAGCCGGTAAAAGAAAAAACCATAGCGTGTTTGGTTTGGGATTGGTTGAGCTCTGTTGATATCTTGGGGCAAAAGATAGAGAGGAGATGGAAAGATAGCATTAGATCTTGCCAAAGAGGTGGAGAGCTGGAAGCTCTCTGCTTGGATAAGAGACCGCAGGAGATGAAGCACCCAAGGATGGCAGAGAGAGGGGGGATGGGGCAGAACCCTGAGAAGCGACTGCTTGTAAGGGAGAAGTGGAGAAAGAGGGTCAGAATGACAGAGCAGGGAAACCACGGGCGTGAGATGCCACGGCAGCCAGGGAGATGGGCTTTTGAAAAGGAGAGTCTAACACCTCGGAGAAGCCAGTGCGACTGATGACTGCGAAGATGGTGGCGGACTTCCCACTTCCGACTGCAGTGGTCAAGAGACAATAAATCCAGAAGCAAATGAAAGAATGAGGAAGTTCCTGCCTGAACAGAAGAGCACGACCTAGTCCACACCCAGGATTCAGATACGAGGGGATGGCAGGCAGAGAGCAGAACGCCGCAGTGTGGTGTATATGTGCACATGCTTAGATAAAGGTTTTAGCAGGCCGTTTACACACACTCTTCGTCTGGTAGATGTCGAATTCCACAGAACGAGGTGCCCATGGTTACCTACTTAATAGCACCTATACCCATGTATAGTGCTCCATGTAAAATTTGTCCAAAGGGTAAGTGAGACAATTTAGGAATCTAATCAACTTACATTTAGTTAGCACCTCCTAGGGGCCAGGCACTGTGCTGGGAATACCGTTGCTAGAAACAAAACAATTTGTGTTTCTTCCGTTTTCATTCTTCTTACTCTGCCTCTCCATCTGCCAAAACTCATCCACTTTAAGAACCCACCAGTAGCTTACGAAGGCGGCCGCGAACATCCCGAAGCCGTTCTCAACAACGGCCTTCTAAGGCCCTCTTGGTTTTCCACTGCTGTTGCTCCACACTCAGTCTATTGTATTTTAAACCCCTGGGTCTAAATTTACTTCTAGAGTTTGAGTCTCTCCACATCCCCCGGTGGTCTCAGTCCTGGCGTGGCTTTCTGACATATCGACCCTTCTGTTTTAGGTAAGGGTCTCCGCTCGAGGCCACACCTAAAGCCTGCCCCTTCCCAACAAGAAAAGCTCAGACTCCTTCCACGAGTCAGTTCCCTTATTCTTAAGTAATCTTTCTCTTATCTTGGGAGAAAAAAAAGGCAACCCTTCAGCTATTGTTAAAAATAGATACCCGAACCGGGCTGAACTCCAGCTGACAACTGTAATCAAAATCCAGATACCCAGAGAGCGCAGACCATGAAAGGTGAACCCTTACAGAATGCTACCTTAACAAGGCTCGTTCCTGGTTGAAAGACAAATAAAATACTGTATTTTTAATTCTACCACACATTTTTTTCTCACATTCTAGCATTTCTGTAGCCAAGATGTCTTCCAATCAGCATGTACCTATAATGTGGTAAGGTGATCACCCCCATCCTTCAATGCCTCTCAGAATACCAAAGCTGTTTTTAATACAATCTTGCAATTGAGGGATTCTTATAACCAAGAAAACGCTGTCACGGGCCACCACGCTTCCTTGCCACCATGCCAACTGAGTGCTTTTTAAAGTGGTTCAGTCTGAAGAGAAAAGTGAGGTCGTGAGAACTGCTAGAGTGCCCCAAACCCAAATCATGTGATAACGCACTGATTCACGGAATTGGAAGTAACACTGAGGAGGACGGCACAGAAAAATTGTTTTTTGCGATTGACATTTACGGACTGAGTGACGGTGACGGAAAGTGAAGGGAGCTGAGCTGCCTTTCTCAGCCTCCTCCTGCTGCCCTCTGGATAAGACGATGGAGAAAAATATAAAATAAGAAAAGGAAGAAGAGAAAGTCCTGCAAAATCTACCAACTGGCTGGTTTGAAGGCCTTTCCACGAGGAGCTGGCTTCATCTGGTCATTCGTTGGTCTGTCTCTTTTTGTTTTCGTCGTGGTGATGGTTTTATTGTGTCCCTCATAAGCCTTAAGAGGACAGGCTTGGAACCAGAACTGCTGGTTTGAATCCCAGCTCCACCATTAAAAACTGTGTGACTTTAGGCAAGTGACTTAAGCCTGCTGTGCCTTAGTTTTCATATTTGTAAAATAAATTATTTGATACTTGTACACTTACAGTAATTCCTTCCCTCTGAAAAGCCCAAAAATAATCCCACAAAGTCCTGGGAGAAACCTACATCCCTCCCTGATGCATAATTATTTTTCTCCCAAGATTAAAGCCATGTATACCTTTCATCAAGACTTTCCCTATTTTTGTGGGCAAAAAAAAAAGCAACATTATTTAAGTGAGGGTAGATTTGCAACTGAGCAAACTCATTTTCTAGTGTTCAAAATTTCACCAGCCCTGAATAAGAAAAGGGCAGAGTCGTCCCAGCTGGAGTCAGATGCTTATCATTATTTTGTTTAACTCGGAAATAATGCTGGCTTCAGAAGCACAGAACTTACTGCAGAAACGAGAACAAGAGGGCTTAGAACGGCCGTGCACACGGCTCTGTAATGAACGTGGAGTTCCGTATATCCAGAACGCCTAAGAGCCCCAAGAGACACAAAGTACTATTTATTTCCATGAACAGACTATTTTTTAGGATCCTGAAAAGCTTAAGGCAGAAGACAGGTTATGGCATAGAGGGAGTTATAATTTGCACATTCTGATTCAATTTTTATATCAAAAGCAGCCTCTCCTCCTGCTGTTCTTTCACCACCCCGTGCTCCTCTGTCCCCGGGCTGGAGGGTTTTCGTGGCAGGATAGAGACAGGCTCTCCTTCGCTTTATTCATTCCATCAGGGATTGCAGACATCTCTGGCTGAAAGGGTGTTTCTCGGCAAGGCTCCATATTGAGAAATCAAAGGAGGAGCTTTGGCAGCGTGTGTTGCAGGGGATGGGGTAGAGGGAGGTAGTGGACTTCTGCACACCACAGCTCCTCCCAGGACCCAGAGAGCCAAGGTTAGCAAGGAGACCCAGGTTTCCCAGAAAGGGGGCCAGGAAAAGCCAGCCTGAGAATTTTCCCAACTCTCAGCGTCTGGGAATAGGCGCACACCACAGGGAAAGTGGAAAATATTTTATGAAACAGGAGAGACACATGTCAGATGGCTGTGGCCTCAGAAACCCCCCCACAGATCCCTGTGGGAGGCTCCGCAAAGTCAGCTGTGTTGCTGCAGGCGCCTTAGAAATCCGAGGGGACTCACAGAACCCTGGGGACTGCCACGGGCATGCAGGGAAAGTCCCTGGAGTGGCCCGCAGTGGGCTGCAGCCTTGGGGCCTTCCTAGTCCGGGAAGGCCGGATGTCTCCATTCCAGGAGCCAGAAGGTCTGGGAGTTGCAGAGGGGGAGACCCTCGGGACTGAAAGGAACGTGCCCCAGCGGTGCCGTTGTGGCTCAGCTGCCTGATTAATGACACACGAGAAGACCCAGAGGCAAATTTAACAGGGGAGCAAACCCTCGCGGGGTGCCTGCCCTGGGAGAGATCCGGCCCCTCACACACCACAGAGGAGACCGGAGTGGGGCTTGCAGACTGCTTCTGGGGCTTTAGGCCAAGGGCAAAAACACAGGAAGGATCTGCCTTGGTCTCAGCATCTGAGTCCTGAGAGCACACTGATGTGCCCAGCAAGCCAGCCAAGGGGAGAAAGGCCTCCATCTGCGCTTCCCAATGCTCTGCTCCAGCAAGGGGAGGGGGCAGTCCCCTCAGCTGTGAGGCCGGTTCTGCCCAGTGATTGGCTGACACATTTTCAAAGCTACTCTCAAAGGCTTTGATGACCTGGCTGTTTCTGGGCAGCAGCTGAAGCCATTTGCCCTGAAAAATGGAAGAAAGCAAGTGTAACCGTTCACCCCAACCTGACCCCCCAAACATCCCCCACATACACTCTGCAACTGATTGGGGTACTTCGTCCCTGTGGATTTTAATGAGAGCACAGGTCTCCGACCCCTTAGCCTCCCTCCCCTAAAATGTAACCAGAGCATCTCTCTTCTTGGCTTCTCTTTCGAGAGGCAGGAAGCGCCAGTCCACCGCAATAGTGCAGCGGAGACCCCAGGCTCCCTCTGGGCTGCCGCCGCGGAACGTACGTGCAGGATGGGTCTCCCACGTCTCATTTCCACAGCCTGCGTGAAACAGCATTGCTGGAGGTCATAGGCATCTCAGGAAGACTGAACAGTTTTAATTAGATTTCTCGTTTTATTAAGTACCAAAAAAAAACCTGAAATAGCACTTGCCTTAAAAATTAACGCAATCTCAAATTTCTGTTAACTGATGAGATTTTGTATTTGAAAGTGCTTTGAATTTAAATTTTAGTATTTGAAAGGATTCTTCCGTAATCATCCAATTTGATCACTTCACCCATCCAGGGGGCTAAATACCTTTGAGGAAACTGAGTCACCAGAGGAAAGCAGATTAGTTAAGAATTTATTGTGAGTGATAAGGCAGAACTGGGATCCATATTCAAGTGTTTCCAAGCCCAGTCGAATACTCTTTCCAAGCTTCTCAATTTGATTAAATAATTACATATATTGTGACTCATTATTTTAAAATTGTCACATAAACTTACCCAATGTGTTTCTCGTGGTTTTTTTTTTTTCTTTGCAAACCTGTTAAATGTGTCCAACCTGACATTTGGGCCCCTTCTCTCCCTCTGTCCCAACTGAGGCAAACGTGAAATTCGGGGCACAGAGTGGAACAGTGGGAGTTTTAGTAGTTTCGGCTGATGAACAATAGACAACCGTTGGATGTCTTTGGGAAGATTGTGACTTCGTCGTTAACAGCAGCATTTTAGGAGCTGTCACCTGGCAGCAAGCTGTCAGACTCAGAGAAGAAGGCAGATCAGAGTTACCACTGTTCTTGGGCCATGTTCATGTCCAGTCTTCCTCTGGGACAAATGCGACCTTTTGCCTCTCGAAGTGGACTGTGAAGGAGGTACCCGCAGCGCTGGCACCAGGGGGAGCGGCTGCTCCTGGGAGAGGCTGCGATCACAGGACTGGCCTTAAGGTTACTCTTGAGAAGCATCGGTCATATCCAGCAGCCTGGAGCACTGAACGCTACTAACCAAGGACCTTGACTTCCAGCTGGGGCGGAGCAAGACCTGGGCGAAATTGGGAAGCAGTGCCCTCTATCCAAATAGGCAGAGACATCTTCCGGGGAGGGTCCAGGCAGCCTTTGGGCTGAAATCCGAAGCCTCCATCCATCCTCAGATCTTTCCTCCGTCCCTGCTGGAGAGTTTGCATTCCTTAAAGCACTTGCCTTATATCTCATATAAGGGCCAGGAAAGAATCAAACAGCCAACCTGGGAGAGGGTTAAAGGTTCAAACCTTAGTGAAATATTTACATTGTCTGGGACTTCCTAAAGAAATCCAATTCTTCAACTTGGTTGTTTAACCCTTAAATGATACTAATGATGGGAATTCCAGACCAGCTCAAAGGCATGGCTCACCGGGCAATGACCTGATATTTTGAGGAGCGTAAAAACTTTTGTCCCTTTATTTACACCAAATGGGTGCCCGTCTATCATACTTAGACCACAGCGCCCTCACTGCAAGTACATGGGCCAGTAAGTCAGCTCCTCGAAAGGGGAGTGCAATGGGCCACTAGAATGTGTAAGCCATGACAAAAGGGCAGGGACACTTTGTCCCCATCACATTTGTTCATGTCCTCACCGACTCACTCATTCGTGCAAGTACCTTTCACGTGCCATGCACTCTGCAATGCTGGGCAAGACAGACGGGTTCCGCCCCAGGCTGAGTGTACAGTTTCAAATCAGCCCTGACCTACATCTGGCAGACTCTTTACCCTCCAGGCTTCGACCTCTACACGCTCCCTGCTGCTGCCCTGGGAAGGAGGGGGGGCACCTTCTCCTGCAACCCAAATTTCTGTATGAGGTGCTCTTGCATGAGGTAGAGAAAGCTGTAAACCAGAACTGTTCCCTGGGGGCAGGGAGAGTTGTGTCCTCTCCAGAGAAGAAGGTGAATACCTGCTCTAGTCTCATGTGTCCTACCACTCACCCCGCCCCTAAGCCCCGTGAGAGAGCAAACAGGATTACAGCTTGTGGAGGGGTGGCCTACAGGTAAATTTGCATGGACTTCAGCTAAGAAAATTGCTATCCCTTTTGCTCTCTGGTGTCTTCAGCTCACCACAACTCCAGGGGTTTTATTTCTCCTAACTCTCCTTATTTCTCCTAATTCATGCTCATAGCACCTCCCACCTTTTCCCTCCATTCCAGCGTGGGGTTGGGGAATTTGTTGAGAAGTAAAGATTGGTAGTTACAGAATCATCACGGGGATGTAAAGTACAGCGTAGGGAATACGGTCAATAACATTGTAATAACTATGCATGGTGCAAGCTGGATATTGGAAATATGGCAGGGAAGAATATTTTGTAGAATGTATAATTGTCTAACCACTAAGCTGTACACCTGAAACTAACACAAAATAATTTTAAATATAAACTGTATGTGAAGTTTTTTTTTAATTAAGAAAAAATGCCGTGCCTGGTGTGGCTCCGTTGGTTGATCATTCCACAAAGCAAAGGGTCACCAGCTTGGTTCCCAGTCAGGGCACACATCTGGGCTGTGGGTTTGGTCCCCAGTTGGGGCACATGCAGGAGGCGGTTTCTCTCTCACGTTGATGTTTCTCTCCCTCTCTTTCTCCTTCCCTTCCCCTCTCTCTGAAAATAAATAGATTTAAAAATTTTAATTTTTAAAAATAAAGTGGAAAGAGAGAACCAGTATCAACTATAACCTGATTATCTATAAAAATTGGGCCAGCACGGGGCTGTGGATAATAACTACAGATGATTCTGCATGATTCTTTGTTCATATGTGGGCATTTTTTCGAAGTAGATTTACCTTCCTAATTACATTTTGTTTGTAGTTTCTCAGCACCCATTGCCTGGGAAGTCAGGGAGGAGTTCGAGAAGTGGGCTGGGTGTCAGGAGCAGCTGGCTTGAGACAACAGTTGGTAGGAGGTAAACCACGCACTGAGCAAAGATTTAGTGAACGGCTAGAAATGGTAGAGGACAGCACTTGGTTTTCAGGAGACCTCCTTTCAGGAAAGGAGGAATGAGGTACAGTCTCCGTCCCGGAGAAATTTGCCATCTTCTTAGGAAGAAACTACAAAGACATCACCTATACACAGTTGAGATTTCATGATAGCTTTTAATGTGAGCCTAAATAGCATTGTTTTTCACCCAAATGTCCACTGGGCCCCGGTGGCTTTTGATCTAATAGGACTCAGGTAAATAGTGATTCCCCCCAGTAACCATACCATAATTTTCTATGTTTCTCTGCTTGTATAAAATGCAACATTCTCACCCTGGGTCTGATAGCAGAAGGAGCATCGCCCAGGGTACACGAGCATTCAGGATAATGGATTGGACAGGTTTCCTCTTGAGACTGCATGTCTGAGTTTACTGATGACTTAATCACGGAGGAAGCACATGGGGAATGTCGCACGTTGTCCTCAGTGAAACCATCCCCGGGCAAGCCCGTCCCAGCCTGCCTTTCTGTGTTTACCCAGGTGCCTGGCATCTGTGCTCCACCGCCCCTCACAGGGCAGGCGCCTTCCCCAGTGCGGCCGTGCACAGAAGAAGCAGGTGCCAGCCTGGGAAAAGAGGGAAAGGGACGGGGACCGTCTTGGACCCATATGCAAAGTGGGACAAAAGTGTAGCCCCCTGGAACTAACCCTTCAGCCAGATTCTCCCACAAAAACGAGTTCCTGCTCACACTCTCTCTCTCTCTGCCATTTCCACTATGACAAGAAGAACTGGTGATGTGGATTATGTGTGTGTCCTTTGCTGGTGTGACTCCCAAACTCACTGTCAGCACCCCACTCCTGGGAGACTATCTTGAACCCAAGGCATCCTTGATATATTGCTGGGACAGAGGGTGGCTCTGTGTTAGGGATGGGTGAGGAGCTCCCAAAGGCACCTCCAGCCAGGCTTCCCGAGGGCCAGCACGGCCATTCTCTGCACCGTCGTCAGAGGCTCTCCCAACACACGTGCCCGTTTGTGCTGTGCGAGCCGGGTGCGGACCAGAGTCCTGGCCTCCTAACTGTGAGTGACCTCTGAAGTCGATGGGCTTAGTTTCAGGGGTCAAACGTTTTTTACACATAGGAAGTGTGAGTATTCTTATGTGAAAGGACACATATGTTATGTATGCTCTTATCCTGCATCACAGTTAAAAAAATAAAAGGCTGTTCTATCCAGAACAAAAGCATTGATGTGGGTGAGCATGAAGCAGAAAGCCTAAAAAAAAAAAAGACCCCATAATATTCACAGAATCAATGCTCATGAAAGAGTAAAAATCTGCATCGTGTACAAGCACATAGTGCCTCTCGCCCCCCTGACTCAGCAAAGGAAAAGTAGCTACGTACTTGCATAGCTTCTCCTATAACTGAAGTACATTAGGAGAAAGCCGGGGAGAAAGGAAATGGGATTCAGTGCCCCAGTATCACTGAGAAACTTTTCAGAAACAGATCTTGTAAATCAGGGCCACGACTCGGCTCCACTCTCCAGCTGGTGCTAACCATACCACCTGCTAGAGCTGAGCTGCAGAGGAGAGAATTAGCCCCCTAGGTAGGGAGACCAGGTGCCCCCAGGATGCCTCTGCACTCTTAAAAGGAACGTAGAAATGTGTAATTGTATATCAAAATCCAAATTCCCCTGAAGAGCTGTCAGTGATTTACCTCTCTGTGTGAATTTGTTTCAGAACTTTTTCTAGAACCAGGTATTAATACGAACAAGAAGATATTGTGAAGACCTCACATGCCATCGTGGTATGACTACTGTCAAAGGGGCTGCGATGGAGGAGGCTGGAGAGGCAAAGCAACCTTTTCTACTCTGCGTAGCTCAGAGCTGGTCCGTGGCCTCCTGCCCACTAAGAACACTGAATCCACTGTGGTTTGAGCCAACTTTCTAAGAACACTGGCCATTTGAGCTTGGCTTTGAACTTACGAGTCTAAATCCAAGTCTGAAGCCAGACAGAGTGTGCCCAGAGCGTCAAGAATTTGATTTTATCCCTGACCAGGTGGCTCCATTGGTTGGGTATCATCCTGCAAAGCAAAAGGTCACTAGTTCTATTCCCGGCAGGGCACATGCCTGGGTTGCAGGTTCAGTCCTTGCTCAGGGCTCATATGAAAGGCACCTGATCAATGTTTCTCTCCCTCTCTTTCTCCCTCCCTTCCTCTCTTTCTAAAAATAAACATCTTTTTAAAAAAAGAATTTGATTTTAATACTTGTAAAGCCATCCTTCCCCCTTTTCCGGCCCTCCCCTCCCCCACCCCTGCCCCATCAGAAGATTCATCCTAATAACCCCTATTACGGGACCAGATGATTTCCATGCTGCGGCAAAGAAAAGCCCAAGGGCAGAAGCACCTAAGACAACTATCTGGTCATCATCATTATTAATAAATAACATGTATTAAATACCTTCTGTATGCCAGTATGGAGCTAAGCTTTTGACCATCCCAACCACCCACGAGGTGAATTTATCACTGGCTGATGATAAAACTAAGGCTTAGCGAGGTTAACCCAGGACACATGGCTTATAGGCAGTGTGGCTGGAATTCAGCCAAGGCAGTCTGACTCCAAATGCTTCACCAATAGGCTCAGCAGCAGCTACCCTTGGGCAGGAGAGCTGGCCGGGATGGAGGCAGCCATGAACGGTCTGCTTGCCGTTCTGTGTCTTCCCCTCCAGCCTTTTCCTGAACAATGGGACCTGACAAAAGAATTCATGCCCATTCTACCTCCCAGGTTGTAATGGAAAGGAGACCCTGTCCTGGGCTCTGTGGTGTCCTTTGAGGGGAGCCGTGAAGGAGAGACAGACACACCTGGCTCACGGCCACTGTCCGCCCTGTGCTGAAAAGCAGCCCTCTCTACGGAGGCGTGCCTGGGCTCCCACCCGAGAGGAAATTATGGCTCAGACAGGGGTTTGAAGCCATCAGTGGCCTGACAGCATAATACCCATGACTCTCACAGTATGTGTCTTTCAGCTGCAGAAACAAGGACAGGATAATTTTAGCTCTGTGTGTCTTAGCCCAACTCCATCGCTCCAGCCACCCGCTCAGCTCCAGACAGAGGCTGACCGTGTGTCTTTCTGCACCGAGGCCCTCGGACCCTGCTAAGAACTACAAGCTGCAAAGTCTGGGGGATAAGTCTGAGCCTCAGTGGGGAACAGGCCTCAGAGCTACCGCCAGCTCTCACCCCTGGCTTCAGAGCTGGGTGTCAGCAGGAAACCACCTTCTCTCTGACCACAGGCCTGAGGTGGCAACCTCTGAACATCCAAGGAGGCACTGCTACACCCAGCATCTGCTCACGGATGCACAGTAGCCCTGCACAGGTAAAGAGCGGGCAGGGGAAGAATCACCTTCTCTGTCTAAGTGTGGTCTGCACATCAATGTGGCCCCTCACACCTAATCATCTTTAGAACCCAAGAACTGAGTCTCCTGAGCTCGTGGTGAACTGTAAGTGACCCCAGAGGGCCACAAGCTGGTGAGCACAGACCAGGTGACATACCAGGAGCACTGCCACCAGATAACGCTGAATCTCAGAGGCACGCCCCTGTCTCGTTGGGACTTAAAGTTCTGACAAGCTGTCTGTGCCAGGTCTTTAAGAGAAAGATACCTCGTTACAAACTATTGTCAAAAAGTTTTTTCAAATCTCACCACTGCCCCTGACTTGCTTTGTGAACTCAGGCAAACTTAACATTATTTTTTATTTTTGCCTCAGATCCTCATCTTTAGAATAGGAATAATAAAAATCACCTATCCCTTAGGGTCTTTGGTCACACAAATGTGAAACACCTATAGCTCTTGGTTGCAAGCAAAAGAATTCAACTCTGGACAACCTAGCCACCAAGACAGCTCCCAGACTGAAGACAAAAAAACTGCACACTCATGTCCCAGGAAAAACAGGGTTTGGAGAAACACAGGGACTTGGGGATACTGACATGGACAAGGTCTTCAGGGCAGCCCCGCCGCGGTGAATCAACTCCACTCATACACTATTTTCGGCAAAACCTCCTAAGCAGAAAGTGCGACCACTGCACCATGATATATTCAGATCATAAATGCCAGACAGAGACCCCCTGACCGACCCTATATATCAACCTATTGCTTATTATTCTGCCATTAAAATGTCATTCTTCCAGTTTCTGAGAGTCCTCTTTGAAGTGACACGGGTCCCACCTTGTCAGCAAATACTCTACCTTTGCAGAGGTTTGCTCTCCTTAGACTGAGGACCAAAATAGGACACTGTCTGGGTACCTGCCTGGAAGCAGAACACCTGACTAGGACAAGACCCAGGAGAGAGGAAAGGAGGACTGGGAAGTGGCTGGGGACATACACCAGTGACAAGTATCAAGACAGCTACTCGGTGGACAGGGGTCCGCCAGCACTGGCCCCGCCTTGAGCTGTGGGACTGTCCAGCCAAGTGACATGACCGCAGCCTGGCATCACCCTAACCTCTGTCTGCAGAGCACTCGGCCTCAGCACAGACACCGGGAACATGGTGGCCCCATTGTTGGTTAAGTTCCAAAAACCTCCAGCGCTGCCCAGGGCCTGGGAACTCAGCCGCCTGAGCACCAGCAAACCCTAGCTCAGGCTTCCCACAGGGCAATCCTTGTTTTCCTCCTTTGTTTCCACCACTATCCGTGTGATGTTCAGAAATCAGAACTCTTGAGTAGCTGCACGCGTAGGTCTCTGCAGTCGAAGGCTACATATCTTAACACCAGTGAGGGTAACAATTAAAGTAAAGAACTTACTAAATGCCAGGCACTTTACACGTGTTATCTTATTTATTCCCCTACAACAAGCCTGCTGGCTGGGCTCTGTCACTCCACTTTAACAGACGAGGACATTTAAGTCTGCGGTATTGAGGGATTTGTCCAAGGTCACAGATAGTAAGTGGTATTGCTGGAAATAAATCCAAGTGCAAAGCCTCAAACACACTTATTGCCTCTTGCAAAAGGTGCTGACTTGTCACTATGTCCAAACCATGAATTCACAACCCACGAAGGACCCGTGAATATGGGATAGCTTTTCCCGAAGGTTCACTCGGAAGTTCAGAATGTAAACTTACACAGCTACTTGGATGTCAACCCGTGGTCACACTTGACCTCATGACTCAGGTTGCAGGGACCCCAGGCCCTTCCCTAGTAAACATTTATCAAGTTGTATTTGAATTCTACCCAGAAATCCAGCTACCTTTTTAGTCTGCCTCTAGAGTCCTTATTGATACATCTTTTCAGTATGTTCCTATGTCACCCATGGCTAGAACAGAAAAACGTCCTTGGCTTGGAACACCATCTGAACAGCTACTTTTATACCTTTTTAAAATGTGGGCATCCTTTAAAATATCCACATTTTATAATAAACAACACCATTTAGAATATTCCAACACAGAAGCATTTTTTTCCTTCTGTTCTCCTTTTGTAGCCATGGAGACCTCAAATGCAGTTTGAAAAAAACAGACAAAATTAAAACCTGCACAGAAAGTTGGTATCAGAGCAAACAATAATGATAGTTTATATGGCAGCAGTACTTGCGTCTGAGGAAATCCATCAAACATTCTACAGACAGTCCCTCTCTCTGATCTCTCCCCGAGGTTGGAAAAGGACAGGTGGTCTTGTCCTCTTAGAATCCACACAGGACCCAGCGTGAAGGCCATGATTAAAACAGACTGGGGTTGCAGGACGCTGAGATGCAAAGAATTTCACCCACCCAGTTATTTAACATCAGGAGGGTCAAATTAATCATTGGAAGCTAATTCTTGAATCTGTTAACTCAGCCGCATTGGTCTATCCAGACAAGCACTGCCAAACTCAGCCCTGGCTGGTGTGGCTCAGTGGATCGGGTGCCAGCCTGTGAACCAAAAGGTTGCAGGTTTGATTCCCAGTTAGGGCACATGCCTGGGTTGCAGGCCAGGTCCCCAGAACGTGGGAATGTGAACACATTGACATTTCTCTTCCTCTCTATCTCCCTCCCATACCCTCTCTCTAAAAATAAAAAATAAAAAAAACATCTTTTTTAAAAAGGAAGAATTGCCAAATTCACAAGAAGTCATGGAGAACAGCAGAGAATAAACCTCAGGTCACTCCACTGAATGTGTTGCTTTAAAAAAATAAAAGGTTCCTTGTCCCGCCCCCGCCCCCGCCCCCACCACTCTCCTTGATAACTGCAGTGTCCCACATATCTCCCACCGCCACCCAGGGGGCGTCTCTGAAAACAGATCCGATCGCCCGACTCCACTGACTGCAGGATGGACTTGAAACTCTTCCTGACACGGTCCCGCCCGACCGGCCTCCTGCCCACTTTTCTGTCTCCCTGCTCTCCCCATGGTGGCCCGCTCTCCCCACCCTACGGCAGGCGCTGCAAGTGTGAGAAGCTGTGAGTAACCAACAGTTATTTAAATAGTCCAGGTTGCCTCACCTCCCCTGACCACGCTCCCACAACTCGACCTCATCATTGCCTGTTTGAAAACGCTCTTTCTTTTTATGACGACCTTTTAAAGTAAACTATTTTATTACAAAAGTGTAGAGAAAACATAGTTTTTAAAAAAAACAGAAGCAAGAAAAAATATACATAATCCCATTACTCAGAGATGATATCCTATTCTCATTTTGCTAGACATTTGATCCTTGAACCACATAAGGGCTAGGGGCACCCACCCCCCATACAGTTGAAAACCCAGGTATAACTTCTGACTCCCCCCCAAACTTAACTGATAGCCTATTGTTGACAGGAAGCCTTACCAAGAACGCAAGTAGACAATTAACACGTATTTAGTGCGTCGTATGTGTTATACACGGTATTCTGGTAAGCTAGAGAAAGCGTGGTTAAGAAAATCACAAGGAAGAGAAAGCACAGGGATGATATTTGCTGAAATAGTTTGCATGCGCGTGGGCCCACGCAGCTGGAACCCGTGCTGCCAGAGTCCCCCGCGTTCCTCACGGTCGTCCCCAGTGCACAGAGCTGGACATTCCCACCACACCGCTCTGACTTCTGATGTCCGGCTCTCGAGCCTCAGCCTGTAACAGGGCTTTTCTAACCTTCCCTCACCCTGGTCCCCAAACTTAATCACACTCACACTTCAGGTCTCCGTTTAAATGTCGCATCCCCAGACAAGTCCTTGCCTGACCCTCCCCCACCGAAGTGAGTTACATCTCCCCCGTTACTCTCTCTGTAGCACGGGGCTCTTTTTTTCATTGCAGTATCTGCATTTATAACCGTGTACTTATTCGTGCGTTCAGACGTTCACGCCTTTCTCTTTAGACTCTAAGCTCCGCAAGAATAGGGACTGTACCTGGTCCCACTGTGAATGTGTGTTGGAGGAATGAGTGGCAAGAAGCTCCCTTTCGCATGCCCCCACTAACACCTTCCTGTGTGCTACCACGTTGGCTCCTGCTCACCACGCTGTGTGCTCCCAGAAGCGAAGGCTGTCTGTACGTCTATAAAGTAATATTTAATGTATATGAAGTCATGATTGCAACCCTACACCACCAGGACTTGCACATGGCAGATATCCCATTTTTTGAGTGATTAAAAAAGATGGGTTGCTTGCTATATATAGGCGGGACAGCTGGCCAGTGATGTTGTTGGGAGATCCTATTTCTTATGTAAATCCTTCCTTCCTGGTTTTCCTTCATCGTGGTTTCTCTATAACGCCAATATTCAGCTGGAAAGGGAAAGCGTTGCTCTGTGTCTCAAGTGTTTCATTTTCAAAGCCAAACATCCAGACCATTGGACGCATTTGAGTGAGCGTCTCCTCATCCAGGTGTTTGACATCCTGGCTCCTCGGAGTCTAAAGGAAAGCAGACATGACGCCTTGCTCCTCCATCACCAACAAAACTAAGTCAACATAAATAATTTAGAGAAAATGAAAATCAGTAGTTACTGTGGTGAAAATGCATGTTTTCAGTGCACCGTAATCTTTCTACATTCCCAAGAGCATTGGTTGACACAAGAGAAAACTGTTAGGTGGGAACATCAGTGAGTTTGCTGTTAGCTGCAAATAAGAACGCCCTCCTGAAAGTGGCTTAAATATCCACAATCTTCACAGAGCACAGTAGAGGAAGTCTGGAGATTGGTTAATTCAGCCTCTCAGCAGCATCAGTGAAGACGCTGGTAGTTTCTACCCTTCTGCTCTGCCTTCCTTAGGAGACATATCCCTCATAGTTTCAAAGTGGCAGCAAGAGCCCCAGGTGTCACATACACAACAAACAGCAAGCTGCAAAGAAGACAGTTATTCGCATGCACCTATTTAAGTTGGCGAAGGAGACTGTATCACTCCCCCCGCCATCGCACTGCAGAGGAAGACTGACCCAATGCCCGTGCTCACCCCGGTTATTGGAAAGGGAGATAAGATCAGCGTCATTGCTTTAGATCAGCTCTGATCAAACTAAGCATAATTGGGTTTTGAGCTGTTTGTGCAATTTCTGCTTCTTCAGATGTGTCTCTTTTAAATCATCTGATCATTTTTATCATTACTGAAGACTTAAATAGTTTCTTCATCATTTAAAAAATTTTCCACGTGATAAAATGGGACTTTTCTTCACTTTTCTTGTTTTTCTTTCCTTTATCTCTCTGTGGGCCTTCATATTTTCTAACTTCAGAATACGAAAAGTTGCAAATAGCTTTTTGAGAAATGACTGAATTTAACCCTAAATTATCACAGGAAAATGACTTAGTCATAAAAGAGCAGTGCTCTACATGGTGTGATTTGAAAGAACTGCTGCAAGTTCTTTCACACAAAAAAGTTTTACTAACCTGCTTCATGATCTCAAATTCTTTCTAAGTAAGAGTATAACCTTTTAGGCGAAAGCTTTGGGTTTCCCGTTAAAGTGAAACTATCCATGGAAGGGATGATATCTCACTTCTCTGCTCAAAAGTCATCTGTTGATTCCCCACTAGCTACAAAATAACTTCCAAGCTCTCCATCTGATCATACCCTGAGATGGGCTAACCCTGCCTTCTCAGCATCATCCCCAAGCCCTCCATCAGGAACTCACTACCCAAGGGGACCACTGCACTCATGTGTTCTGAGCATGCCCAGTGCATGCCTTCCCCTAGCCTTTGCTTCTAATGTGTCCAGAGCACCCTCCCTCTCCATTTGAAACTTTATGCTTATCAATAACCTGCCTCTAACATCGGGTCAGCAGCACTTAAATTCTACCTGGATTATAATTAATGTTTTAATTCTTCCGATTTAGTAAGGCTTTCTTTGGTTTAAAGTGACAGAAACCCAATTCATTCATTCATTCAAGAAATATTTATTTAGTGCTCACCATGTGCCAAGTTCTAGGAGTTAAGGGTGCAGCAGTGAAAAAGGCAGAAAAAGACACACAATTCAAGTTTCATGAAGCCAAAACAGGGAAGAAAGAATGTCTTGGCTCATGTCACAGAAAAACTAAATTTGGTTACAGTCACAAGTGAATTTAGGGATGTCATCAGAAATGAATCTCTCTCTGTCATGAAATAATTTAATTCTACTTTTCTTGGATATGCTTCATTCTCTGGCAGGATTTCTTTGTAGAGAGATAGAAATGGCCGCCTGGCAGCCCTATGCTTATAACATTCTGGAGGCAAAAACGCCAAAAAAAAAAAATAGAGTGATTCTTTTCCAGGGAAAGGGCATTCTAAGGATCTGCAAAATGGGATGCCAAGCCAGGTGTAGACTTAGCCTGCGCTTTTCTGTGTGTCTCTCAGTCATTTCACATGTGCAAAGTTATTTCTAGCCATCCGGGTGTAGGAATGGGTTGCAGGAGCACTCCTGTCGCCCACTGTGCTGGCCACTGAGCATCACAAGACAAAGATTCAGGACCAGAGTTCAAATTCTGGCATAAGGTGAGCGACACTGGAGCGCATGGGTAGTGGAGAAGTGAGGTCAGACGTTTACAGGGTCAGAAGCTAGTCGGTGGAAAACTCTTCCAACACATACATGTAAAATTCCCAGTGGAGAAGTTCATTTCATTAATTGAGGCCAGATGTGCACTCCCTAACACAAAGCTCATAATTATGAAACACTTTTCCCCTCCTCGATATAGACAGGCAAAAGCAAACATATCAGAATTGCCCTGTTGCGGGGCATGAATTTACAGCAGCACCGTAGGTTCCGTGTACGGAGTTGCGTGCTTTATGCCCCTCAGTGGGTCGTGTCTTAGCATATTCGATCCCTCTTGTCCTGATGAAGAAGGTAGTTCCAGATAAAATTTTGCAACATTGCCAAAAACACAGAAAAATGGCCCAAAGGAACGTGTTGTTTTTTCCCTTGAAAAAGTCAATGCATTCATTGAAAAGTCAATGAATATAGTGTAAGAGTAACTTGATTACATAATTATATCTGTTAGCTATTTTCTGCCTCCCCAATTGCCTTATATGAGTTTCCTAGGGCTACTGTGACAAATTATCACAAACTAGGTAGGTTAAAACCACAGAAAGGTGTTCTCTCAGGGTCCTGAAGGTTAGAAGCCCAACATCAAGGTGCTGGCAGGGCCACGCTCCTTCCTAATTTCCGGTGCCTCCCAATGATCCATGTGTTGCTGGGTTTGCAGCTGCATCTTTCCAATCTCTGCCTCCACCGTCACATGGCCTTCCAGCCTGTCTCTGTGTATCTTCTCTTCTGCTGGTAAGGACACCAATCGCCAGATTTAGGACTCATTTTATTCCAGTCTGACCTCACCTTAACCAATTACATTTGCAAAGGCACCTTTTAGACCAAGGAGAGCATTCGAACCTTTCCACAGCTTCAGAAGGAGCAGCACCAGCTGCTCACCCAGCAGAGCCCTGAGAAAGAACACACTAGAGGGTGATACAATGATGCTATCAGGGTGAGTGACAGGACTGAGACCCAAAGGCCACCTCATTTGAGGAGGTACAGAAAGAAGTTCTGGGTATCCCTAGGACCCCCAGAACCCAAGGAATGGGAGAAAGAACCTAAAACCAAAACTTGGTGATATGTGCCACCATTTTATTGGGTTGACCTTCTAAGGCTAGTATTCTGGGTATTCTAGAAGTATCGTGTTTTCTACTAGATTCTACGTCTAGAGTTTCAGCAGGCTCAGCCACACCATGATGCCTGAGGTTAAGGTCATCGATCAGCCAGGATTTCCCCAGTCCCAGGCAAATGAAAGACACATTAACTGAACTTTACAAATCAATAAAGTATCACCCCATGAAAGTACCAAACCATTGATGTTAACAATTCATGAGTAACTAACATTTGCACACCTTTTAAAGGTTGCACTAGAGAGAAGACAGTTAATAAATTATGAACATTTAGGCACAGGTAAAACTGCTGTCTCAGCTTCCACAACTGCTGCCAGCACTGCTTGAATTTGCTCTGGATCTTTAACAAGCCCGGGCTCCTCCTCAGCGGCTTCTTGGAAGCTTGCAGTTTGCAGCTCTTAGTTAACTGCAGTAAACTGACACTGATTGTCCCTAGGAAGGAATTTCATGGGTGCCCACGTAATGCTTTTCCCAGAAAAACCCTTAGGTTTCCGAACTTTTGTTTTCAATGAAAAGGCTTTGGGTTTCACTAAGCTTTCTCTGTAAATGCTCACAAGCATCCTCAAAGCAACCCTAGGTAACCCTAGGGGTAGAGTTGGGTCTAGGCTACCCCCCAAGCCCAGTGTTTTAACATGCTACTCCACTGAATTTCCATTCGACCACAATCCTCCCCAGGAAAAGTAATGCACCCCCACATTAGGGAAACTGGAATGTTGCCACTCTCCTCACAGTCGCCTTCACAAAATGAGAAGGAAACTGGTGGTAGAACCCAGCCACAGGGCATTGCAGCAGGTCCATGGTCTGGAGGAGCCCTATGGCCGGGCACCAGACTTTTGATAGGGGCTTTTGTTATTGTGGACCCTCCTGGCTGAGGCTGGCTTCTGGGGTCCATGTACCTCACTCTAGGGGCTCATTCAGCAAGAGGGGGATAGCCCATTAGCTCCTCCCTCTCTCATTCCAGCCTTCCTCATCCCATTCCAGCAACAGATGCTAAGAGTTAACTTTTATTGGATGTTTGTCACGTTCTAGGATCCCATCGAGGCATTTTCCAGGTGTATCTCATTGAAGAGATGATAACTGCCTTAAAGCAGGACTTCGAGTAGGATTGCCTGAGTTCAAATCCTGCTGTACCACTGCCTGGCTGTGGAACCTTGGGCAAATTATTTAATCTCTCTGTGCCTTACTTAGCTTCTTCATCTGTAGGATGAGCTAATTATAGCCACACCTTATGGGATCATTGGGAGGATGAAATGAGCTCATAGATGGGGCATATAGAACAGTGCGATTTGAGTATTAGCTATTAATAGTATGTCTGGACTGAAGACGGTTTATGATGGGTGATGGGTTTTGGTTTAGGTGTTGTGGAGTTTTTCTCTTCATGACATCTCCAGGGAGTAGAACTGGCATTCGGCTTTTTATTCATTTGCATAAAATGTGAAGAATTTTCAAATAGAACCTTTTCTTGAAAGACTCATGACCTAAATGGAATTTAATAACTAAAAACTAAATATAGTTCTTGTAGGCTATTTTGTTTCATGTTATGAATTTTAAAACACTACACAATTCGACAAGGATTATAACTATCATCTGTATTTCTCTGCCTTGATAATAATTAATTTAGTGTTATAAGTATTTGTAGGTTCAGAAAAGCATAGCTTTTTCCTAAGGTAATATGGCTAATGTATTCTCTTATTGTATGTATTAATCAACATTCTTTCCCTATTTGTCTGAAAGTTCTTAGTAATTATTTTTATATATGAAATGATAGCTCTCACAATCATATTAATTATTGCAGAATTTTACTCTGGCAGAAATAAATATATGTTTGTACTTCATTTGACTATGAGATTTAAGTGAATAAAGCACAAAAAGAGCCCTGGCTGGTGTAGCTCAGTGGATTGAGCTCGGGCTGTGAACCAGGCATCGAAGGTTCGATTCCCAGTCAGGGCACATGCCTAGGTTGCAGGCCATGTCCCCCAGCAACCACACACTGAAGTTTCTCTCTCTTTCTCCCTCCCTTCCCTCTCTAAAAAATAAATAAATAAAGTCTTTTTTAAAAAAAGCACATAAAGAGATTTTTTACTTCAAGTTACATCTAGAATAAAACTCCAGTTGAATATTCCAGTATCCCAATACCCCCATATTAACAACAAATTCAAAGAATATGAGTTCATTGTACAGATACTGCAACACTGATATTTTATGATGGCAAATAAATTCTTACACAATCACTGTTCTAGAGTTCAGAGGTATCAGAAATGATGTGGAAGCATTCATCAATCAGGGCTTCAAAGACTAAGCCAATCCGAGTAGGATCTTCTGGCGAAATACCAAAGCCAAGGTTTGGTGTGTCTCTAATATATTAGAATAATCTGTAGGCATGATGGGTGATAGTTTAAAAACTAAAGATATGGGAAAATGCTTATGACAGCCTCAGAGAACATAATAAAACAGGATATTTCATTATATGAACAATATGATCCAAGTTATCTCCATATGAACTCTCTGGACACTGAAGAGTGGAGACCCTCTCCAGCCTGCCTGGGGAAAAGAAGCCTGGCTTCGGGACCAACGCTGAGCGGCATGAAGAAGCCAATGAAATTCAAGAGGCAAAACTCAATAGAGCTAGAAGAAAGGAAGCAAAAGCAGAATAAGGGCAAGGGTTTTAAAATCATCCCCTGACGTGGCAGGGAATCTAGAGGCAACGTGTGAAGCTGATGAAACCAGAAAAAATTTAAGGATAGTCTCTAAAGATTCAACAACAGAGACCAACAGAAAAACTAACAGTGGTGACATAAAAAATCAGAAGGGGGAGAAGACAAGAATAGTGCAAGAGTGCTTTTTCATAGGCGGCACTCGATAGATATACCCTAAAATAATCAAAAATTAGCAGGATGAGTGTTCTATTTAGAAATAGACAGCAATGACCCAAAACAGTAGACAGAGTCACATGTGGTGGCCTCCGACAGGAGGAAATGGAGTAAGGCAGACACTATTGCTTCTTTTATAAGGCTTCCTGGTTGATCTTTTTAAATTCAAGTTTCATGCATTACCTGGACAGAAAACGTCAAATAAAATGGCTGATTGCATGAGAGACAGTTTTCCCCTAGGATGTGTTTGTCTGCATGGGAGGTAAAGATGTTAGCTCCGTGTGACTTCCTGTCTCTTCACCTGAGAGTCCCTTGAAATGAACAGCCACAGGCTGGGCTGGTGAGGTCCCGACCGATTCCTTCCATGTCGAGGGCGGGGGGGAGGGAGGGGCCAGGGGGATCACTTCTGGACACTTCCATCCAGTGTGCCCTCTTCTACTTGCATTGGTAACCGTGATTACTACAAAAGGGGGAGACTTCCATTTTTATTTAAAACTCGCAGCCTTCCTCCAAAGACAGCACAGCACAACCGTTTCTCATTTACATTTCGTAACTCCCTCTGTCACATAATGACTCGTTACTCTATGAAAATGTGGATGTAGATGGCTCCCGAAGCCAAGCATTGTTAAAGAACATAATGTCCTTCCTTGCCCCATAAGTCAAACCCTGATAGAGCTGCATTAACATACCGATTAATAATTTTTGCACCTTAAAATTTTCATGTGGCTTTAATACTATTTTCAGCTTTTGTTTAAGGAATATTTAATTCAGAAAGCTATGCAATGATAGGTAATTATAGCTCTACAAGAACACATATTGACACGTAGTTTAAAAGACCATGAAAGGTGCCTTGCGCTTGCAGTGAGTTTATAATTTAAACACAAAGAGAAATTTTAAGGTTGCCAATCAAATATTCATCAGAAGAAAGACTTCATGGAGGATCGCACGTCCTTGGGGCACTCAGGCAAAGGAGATACTAAAAATAACACAGGAGCAGATTTGGCAGACCTTGTTTAGGCAAAATTCCAAACACATCAAAAGAGACCTGATTTTTTTTTAATGTTTCTCTAGCTTGAAAGCAAAGGCAACAGCATGTAGGGTCAAGTTTGGAGAGGAGGGTGGAGACAGTAAACAAATGGGCAAGAAGAAGTTTGAATTTCATTTCCCAATCCTTTCTTTAAACATCTTTTCTTAACGTGAATTGTCCTCCAACATCTTCAACCCTTTAAATGGAACCCAGGTCCCTCTTGCTGCTTCTGAGAAACTCATTTTCTCTAATGTGTAGGGGCTGAATGGGTTAACCCTCCTGGGGGTGGGGAGTTACATTTTAAACAGCCCACACAAGACAGCAGTAAAGGTTGAAACATGTATCCCCTATCACACCAATTGATAATCACCTTTTCTTTCAAAGAGTTTGGTCAGGTTTAAGAAAGAAAATTTTGCAGTCCTTCCAGCAACTCTCCCCCGCCCCATCACCTTGCAGAGAAAGGTCAATAGACCTCACAATTTAACATGCTTAGTGATTTTCTGGAATGCTACAACTGACCCGTCCCATTTCCTGAAATTCTGAGATTCTGATCCAGCCTCAGAAAGCTGTACTTTTAACCAGCACAATAAGCAATTCCAATGTAACCCATCCCCTGACCCACATTTGAAAATCACTGCATTGCACTGAGAGACTAAAGGAATACAGAAAACTTCACTTCTGTCTGTTGCAGGGAAATCCACCAGGGCAGGGTTTGCTAAGAACGGTGTCAAGGACCAGCCAGGGTTCAAAGCAAGGAGGAAAGTAGTGAAGGGAGACCCAGGCAGATCTCGCTCCAGTACCAGGTGTTTATCCACACTATCCAGTAAAATGAGCAGCATACGCGGACTCAACATCGACAGACTAGCAGGGGTCCTGCAGCCAACAGTCTTCTGTTTAATGTCATTGCCGGAACAGAAGACACGGCCTGGACGCCAAATTATTTTGGCTGCAGATCTGAGTAAACGAAAAGTAGGTCAGTTGCAATATGCTCTCTACAGTCTCTGCATTCGTGGATGGGTATTGATTGACTGACTGGAAGGTAAAAAACTAGTCCTCGTGGTGACGGCTATGATTTTGGATGTCCGTGTATGATACTTGCAACTTTACAAAGTGCAGATATCCCACCAGAGAAGAGAGTAATGCTTGCCAGTTAAAAAGATTAGAAGATTCTCATCAATAAGTCATAGGAAAAAAATAATCGAAGGGATCTTGGGCTACCACAAACATACTTTCACTACCCCAGTACTCCCACATCTCTCTTTGACTTGGTAGTTGATCCAAATACTTCTCTGTGCCTTTTTATGTTGTGTCATTGTAATGTGTGGTTTTGTAAGAATTCCGCTTGACCAAGACGATCTTCCTGTAATAGAATCTACTAATATTAACTAAAGAGGTAAGGGAATTGACCTAAATACCCAAGTTAGGCACCAAAGAGTTATAACTTTGCATTGCCAGTACCCAGAGGATGCTGGGAGGTGCAGAGTCGAGGACTGCTTAGTGTCGAGTAAATAAAAGGTCAGGATTTAATGTGGGCTAAACTTAGTATTTTCTACGGCAACGCTGTCCATAGGTGAACCACTAATATGCTCATATGAGCCCCATATGCGGTTTTCAATTTCCTAGTAGCCACATTAAAAGAGGTTAAAACAGCAGGTGAAATTAATGTGTACAGTATATCTTAGCACAATACAGCCAACATATTATCATTGTAACATATAGTCAGTATTTTCAAACTATTCATATTTTACACTCTCTTTTGTGAGACCAAGTTGCTGAAATGCAGTGTACATTTCAAGCTGACAGCATGTCTCAATTTACACTATCAGCCCCACTTCAAGTGCTCTGTGGCCCCATGTGGCTGGTGGCTGCCACACAGGGCGCCACGGTCCTAAGATCCCAAATGGGTAGGAAATTCGAATAGAAAAAGCACTCATTGAATATATTATTTTGACATGCGTCGCATTACATTGATTATAGAGTATTATAAGCATCTGCAACTAAAGAAAAGCCACTGTGTATTCTCTTTAAAAGAAAATAGAGGGGTTTTTGTTCCAAATTAGAAAAAGACATCCATTAGTTAATTTTTGCGGTGGAATCCTTCAATCCAACAGAATTTGAAGACCCATGCTTTGGGATAATATGGGTCATTTATAACTCTGAAAATAACACAAAAGCCGTGAGAGCAAAATGTGATGGGGACAGGGCGAGAGAGAAGGAAAGGGAAAAGGAAGGAGGGAGGGGTCCCGTCCCTGCAACAGAGAGGACAGGAGCGCCGTGGGGGCGGGGACTTCACCTCCATCGCATTTTTGCCAAGAACCAGTGCTGCTCCTGAATCAGCATATGCCTCTGCGCAGCCTCACTGCACCAGTTTGCAGTGATTTATTGCTCTGGCTCTCTCTTCTCCATGTTCACAAGAGACACATCTGAAGGGTCATCTGCTCCTTCTGCGCAGCTTCCTGCTGGATGCTGATCACCAGGGCCTGCCCCGCACAGAAGCGTGGGCCATGACCTCCAAAGGTCTTTGCACCTCAAATGCCTCCTCCACTTTTCTGCTGGAAACATTAAGGATCCTTAATATAAAATATGGAATCAAGAAATAAAGGAATTGGTTTAGCTGGACTCAGTGAAACATTTATTGATGGAGACAGATGATGCAATGACTTAATAAGAGTAAACTAATAAAGGACCTGGAAACCCAGTGTGAGTCTGGGATTCAGGTCAGAGATGGATGGCAGGTCCAGGTAGGGGGCTATGGCCAAATGAAGAGGCCGTCACATCACTGGGAGGGCCAAGGAGACTGTTTCAGAAGCACTTGGTGGGGCAAGAGACTGAAGGTTAACGGTAAGGACACTGAAAGATGTGGAAGCTGGAGAATTAAGGAGATATTCTCTCTCTTCCATGGAAGGTGCCATCTGGAGTCCCATCCCTGAACTTGATACGCATTTAACCTCTGGTCCTTCCTCATCCCTGGTACACAGAATCACTCCGGATCATCTCCTGGGGTCCCTTCGAGCTGACAGGCTGCTGCCCGTGTGAAAATGGATTATGCCCGTGCACGGACGCTGGGAGATGCTCAGCTTTCAGATGCACAGTGAAACCCGCTGGTCACAGTCAGCTGCCATTTTACCTCACTTTCTGTTCTTTCTTTAGTGTCAGCCTGCTACTCCCTGCTTGGGAAGAGAATCGGTGCTTCATAGGTGAGAGGAAAAGAGCCAGAAAGATGGCTTTCCAAGGGCTTCTGCAGCCCAGTGAGAGTTTCTCTTCTCCCTAATGCTGATGGCAGGCAAGTGTCACTGGGCCACCCAACCTTGGGATGAAGCTGCTTGGGATGGGGTAGTGGGCACCAAAGTCACATCCGTACTCACACACTTTCTGGAATTTGTAAGGAATTAATGCTTCTTTTTAAAGGAGAGAAAAGAAGAAAAGAACAAGTCAAATTGCTTCTTTCTTCTCTAAGGGATTTTATGTTTATAGGCTTTTTATTTGTGTCAGAGATTCTTCTGCCTGGGAGAAGGGGGCGCTGAGGCTTTCCTTGTTATGTCCTTGTTTTCAGGAGAAAAACGGAAGCCTCCTTCCATCCACCCAGAGGGAAGCTCAGCGGCCCTGGTGTAGGTGCCTAGGCACTGAGGCTTCCTGTCCTTTTAGCCTTGACCTCTGCCTCCTAGGGCCTCCCTTCCAGGTACCCCGTTAGGGGGCAGCCAAGCACAGGCCACTCCCACAGGAGCCTTTGCAGGCACCAGCAGTTACCTGGCAACAGTGACAGTCGTGCTAACAGGAGACAAAACAGCAGTGGAAACCAGAGAGAGCAGCCCTTTCCAGAATCTACAAGCAGCAAAGGGCAGGAAGGCAAACGGCTCTTTTTATCAATGGCTTTTCATCCCCATTCATACCGTTCTCCTGAATCCCTAACTCCCAATTTCTATCATCGCCTGGTAAAAATAGCCTCCCATCAGAGAGTTTAATAACAGACACAGACAGTTATCTGGAGTAGTGTACTTGGGGATACCCAATAAGCAACCCCCTTCCCTCCAGTGCAGAATGCTCGGGTTAACCGACCCCAGGCTCCCTCTGTGCACGTGCTGTGCTCCAATCCCAGGTGTTATTTTGACCACCTAATGGTCCTTAAATTCTGTGTACGAAGAAGAACTGACAAGCAATTATCTTACTTTTTGTCGCCCTAGCCACAGTTCCACAGTAAGTAATCCTGGAGAGCCGGCGTAAGCATCCTAGCTAACAATGCCCAGCATTTACTGAACATTTACTCTGTTCTAGGTGCTGCTCTGGGCACTGTACAGACAAAACAATTGTGTAACTTCCAAAACAATTTTATGAGATCAATAATATTATCATCTCCACTCCACTGATGAGAAAACTGAGGCTCAGATGAGCTAATTGTCAAAGGTCATACATCTGTTCAGAGCAGCGCCGGGATCTGAACCCCCTTCAGGAGGTGAACTCATGTTCGAACACTTGGTTACGTGAAGATAAAAGGTGAGAGACCTTAGCAAATCCTAAGAGGGAGCCTGGGTGATAAGGCAGAAATGAAAATTACCCAACTATAAGAGTCAGTGGATAAAAATTAATTATACCGAAGTCACTGAATAGAATATGCTAAGAAAAACTTAACTGCCCGTTTAAGGTGGGATTGTGTCATAATAAGGGAGGCTGATCAATCCCTTCCAGCAGAGTCCTGGAAAACCATGTAGTTACCCACAGACCTGGGGGCATGTAAACGTCAGCCTACCAGGAAGATGATCCTTGAACGCCCTGTCATCCTCACCATTCTGATTCAAAGGGAAAAGCAACATGGCCGTGTGAGTCCGCACAAACAGAACGACATGTGGAGTGAGATGACCGGAACTTAAGTCCTGGCTCGGCTGTCCGCTCTCTTCGTGACCTCAAGGAAGTCAGTTCCATAAACATTTATTGTCTCAATCTTGCGCCAAGTACTGATTCAGGAGCTGAGAAAGTAAGAATTACCAGAATCGACCATGGTCTGACATGGGGTCGTGGGCTCAGAGGACTGGGAAAATGGTGGACAGCTTCCCACCTTCTCCTTACCTAGACAGGGAAGACGGACAGCAGCTTCTGTTGGGGGCATCACGCTAGACGATGACCATGAAAAGCACTTATAGGCTACGTAACACATCATGCAGCGTTAAAGGTGATTACTAGTGCTAAAAATGAGCTCTGAAATAATTCACAGACATTACCAGGCTTCTTACCCACATGAACTGATCCCTGCCAGCCTCACCAGCTTCACCGTCCTCTGGCTCCCCGTCCCTCTTCCTAGGCAGACAGGCTAAAAATACTCCTGCCGTAGGGGCTCGCACTGCCTGCAATGTACTTACCCCAGTTACCTGGGTGGTTCATGCTTTCGTTTCATTCAGAGAAGTCTGCTCGAAAGATCCAGGGAGGGCCTCCCTGTTCACCTGATCTAAAATAGAGAGCATGTGTGCGTGCACAGACACATGCATGCACACACATGCACATAATACACACGTGGACAGACACACTCAGACACATACATACACACAAGCACACACACACACACACAGATCACTCTCTATTTCCTTATCCTGCTTTATTTTTCTTCAGAGTACTACTCTTCCTAAAATTATGTTTTTACATGCTTGCTCATGTGTGTTCCATGATCCCCCTGGATGCAAGCCCAGTAAGGGCAGGAGCTCAGTCCTGTACAGTGGTCTATTTTCAGTGCCCAGGGCAACTCCTGACCCATAACACAGCCTCATACATATTGAGATATAACTCACATGCCATACAACTCACTTGCCTGAAGTGAAAATTTCAATGGTTTTTATTGTATTCCTAGTTTCGTGCGACCATCACTGCCATCCATAGTAGAGCATTTTCACAGCCTCACAAAGAAACCGCCTTGCCATGAGCAGCCAGCGCTTCATTTCCCCCCAAAGGCCCTACCCACCCCCGAGTCCTGCTAATCTACTTTCTGTTTCTGTAGCTTTGCCTGTCACAGACATTTCAAAGAAACAGAATCCTACAATGCATGTTCTTTCGAATATTAAATGTTGATAAATGAGTGGAAAATGTTAAATCCAATTAGTTTCCATACCTTCTAGACATGAGTAGCCCCACAGAGCTTCCTTCCATGGGTTCTGAGCAATCTAATGTTTAATCTAGAAAATGAAGGGTTAGTCTGGCAAAAAAATCTCACTTATTTATGGTACACTTTTGTTTGGTTGGTTTTCAATAGTGACATTTTGACAGGAGTTGAATGAAAGTTTCCTTTTGCATTACCAACAGAAAAAGAGAGAGAGAGAGTTGACAGCAAGTAAATACTTCAAATGAAATTCTGAGGGGCCTGTTTATTTACTTAGAAGACCGACTGTTTGCAAACACTCTGAATTACAAATAATTTAATTCTAATCTAGGCAGAGGCCAGCAAGCCTGGTGTTCTGATATGCTGATTACAAATCATTCTCTATTCATTAAAGCATGACCCTGACCAGCCAAGTCTGGTAGACATAATTCCATGCATCCGTGGACTGGAATGTCATAAAATGGCCTTTTATTATTTATAAGCATTTCCTAATTGACTTCACCAACCCCCAGTGGCTTTCACCTTCAGTTACTTCAAGTCAGTGAGGTTTTAGTGCATCAGTATGCTCTTCTCTAGCACATTAATCGTTAAACTACTTCTGCTTGATTCACAAAGAGCAGTGAGCATAAGTATCTAAGTCAAACCATGAACGAGGCTCTTAGAATTGGAATTGCACTATGGGGTGTAACCTCTTGCCCAATGCTGGAATCCCTGTGACAACTTCCCCAGCATCCCAGAATTCAGGGTGTATCGTTACTTAAAGCAGCCTCCACCATTCCAGGCAACTTTAATGCTAGCATATTGTTCTTTAGAGTAAACTCCCCAAGTATCCCAATTCAAAGAATTTTCCCCACGTAAATGTCTCCCTGTATCTGCTCTCTTTTAGTCCGAGTTCTGGCCCCGAGTCCTGCCCAGGGCAAGTAAGTCCCTCAGTTATCTGGAGACAGCTCCCCCCCACCCAGGAATTCTTCCCTGAGCTAAACCACCCCCGTAAGCCATCATACAAACTGGTCTGCAAACCCTCTCTCTGCTGCACGCCCACACTACTGCCACCCCCCCAACCCCTACCTTTCTGATCACCCACCATCAAAGCAGTTCACTGCCATCTCTCGGCACCAATCTGAAACAAGGGCATTTAATTGTGAGCCTTCCCAATAAAAAAAGAGGCTGTCCAAACCTTCTGTTAATTGCTAAAACAACCTCTTAAATGCAAACACACATATATGAATTATTGAGAGTATACAGATGAATTCATCCATAGTTAGTGACTTCTGAGGGCTTTTCTCTTTCATTTGTGGGTCAAGGACAGCTTTGAGCTAAAAGGAGCAGATCCCATTTAAACAAAGGATGATATCCATTCAGGAGCTCTGACCTGCACGTCCTATCTTTAGACACATGTAATTTCAACTTGGAGTTATCATGGACTCAGCCAAGAGAGCCGGAGCTATTTCAGCAGCTGTGAAAACAAAAGCAATAATACCAAGCTTCTTGTATCCATTTAATTTGGAGCTTTCCCAAGGAGACAAAGTAAATTTCAGTGTGCTTCCCATTTAAAGATGCCACACAGAGCATGTCTTGTGATTTCACAAGTCCTTCTCGTGGCTGATCAGAGCTGTAAGATAAGGGGAAGAACTGACAGCCTATTTCTATCAGAGACACCATCTTAACGAGAATATTACAGTTCTAGGTCTAATCTGTCTATCCTACACATTCAAGGACAGTAACAAGTTCACTCAGAACTGAGCCAGTATGGACGCCTGAGTCCCACTGACTGTGGCTACTCCTTAATTTTCAACCAGGGAAACATTCCCAGCCCACGCGTGAAACAAGCAAGAAGCATTTTCCTCCCAACAGACAGCAGCAGGCAGAACAGAAAGAAGTTAAGGAAGGTTAGTCTAAGCAGTATCCAAATCACCGCTCCACCATTTCTGATGAGTGACTGAGGAAATTGCTTACCCACCCTTAGTCTATTTCTTCATCTGAAAACGGGGCCCTGGCTGTCTACCTCCTGCTGTGAGCAGTCCTGTAGGACAGTATACATGAAGTGTAGTAAGCAGAGCAGGCACACAGTAGGGGCCCATTAGCAGTGACTCATAAACAAATGGCAGATCAGAAATTTGCTTGGTGAATGCAGAATGACAACACGGGGCATGGGGTGTGTTTAAGGACTTCCTCTCGGGCTCTGAGGGGCGAATGAACTGCCTACTTTCCATTCCATCTAAAGACAGAGCAGTCAGCTAGAATGACCTGCATCCTTTCCTGGGCAACAATGAAGTCACAGCGACACTTCCCAAATTTTCTATTTTCAGGCTTTGTGGGGACAACACCCTTCCCTGACACCTGTCATCGGGCACGGCCCTTTTGACATCAACACTAGTTTCAGATCCCTGCTTTTACAGAAGATTTTTCTTTCTTTAGAATCAATAGGAAGGCACTTGAGCCTAAGGGCAGACTATGCCTTATGTCTAAGGCTGGATTGCTTCTGAAGGTTTTCTTTTCTTTCTTAAAATTCAGTCACAAAAGGTGACACTTTTTCCTTGGAGTATCTTATTCTTTCACCAGACTCATCTGTTTGAGGATTCCTCTAACTGTGGATTGATTCCTGTCCCCCGGTCCCAAATCCACCGTCGTTAAATGAAAGTGGGGTTCTCCGTTTCCACATTCAACACAAATGCATTAAATGCCTTTTTGCTTATAAAATAGGCAAAGAGGAACACTATATAATCCATTTTTTTAGTCTGAGTTTATCCTCTCTAGTTCTCTTCCAACTCTTCTACATCATTAACCCCACAGATGAAAAAACTAAGACCCGGAGAAATCCAACCCAACTAATGTCACACAGAGATCAGTCCTCCAAGCTATTACTCCCTCCACTCTGTCCCCTCATGCCATGACCCCGGGTCTGGGCTGAGCCACCTGCTCAGACATTCTTGAGGGATTACCTTGCTTCCTCGGCAACCACAGGAGTTGGCACATCAATCAGGCGTTTGCTGGGATGGCCAGTGGTTCAAGGGCCTGACATGGAATATCAGCAGGTGTTTCCTCTCAGGACTGGACTTTCCTGGCATGAGTGGATTCTCTTTCAGGAGCTGTTTGGTCCCATGGGACAGTGACAGCTTTGTCTTCTTCCCCTTCTTTCCTCTTATTGTGCATTTACAGAAGGGGAACGGACTGTGACTAAATAAAGATGCTAAAGCTGGAACTGTGGGCCACTCAAGTTGGTGGGCGCTGAATCATGAGGAGATTCTAAGCTGCCACTTGTTCTTCTATCAAGCCTGAGTGACTCAGTTGTTTAAATCTTGTGGCAAGACACCTGGAAGCTATTTACTCGTTCACGAAGGACTCAGTCACAGGGCAGAAATGTTATAATGATTTGCCACCACCTCATTACCCTGAGGGCCAGATTTCTGCAAACTTTATGTGGCGCTGATTCAGCCATCCGTCACTGAGGCAACGTTCTTCTGCAATAGCTATTTATGTCCCAGCACCATCTGAAACACCTCTCAGATCCTCTTTGAAACGTTCAAGTCCCAAAGAGGCAGCCTGATCTGATGTCACTGGCTGTGGGTCCGAGGAGAGTGCATCTGAAGGCCGGCCAGCCGCCTCGGGGTCTTGGATTTCAGTTCAGGTGATACTTCCCTCTTATCCTCAAACTTATTTCAGGACAAACTTCCTCAGAGTAAGACGGTCACAGGCCACGTCAGCTCTGGGACAGTCCATGGCCCACGGCAGCAGGAAGGAGGTGGAGAGACGTCGGTAGCTGAACATTTGATAACGTTTCAGACTTGCCAATGGCCTGGCTTAAACACTCGGCCACCTACATGGCTTCTCTGTGCCTCAGTTTCCCCAACCAAAAATGAGGATATTTACCCCATGGTGAAATGAGGTGAATAAATGATGAAATGAGGCTAACCCCATAACAGTGTGTAGTTGGAGTAGCTGGACATCCAGCACGAAGCCAGCAGAGGGGCAAACCTGCGAGCCTATCTGTACAGGGAAGAAGTCCTCTGGTTTGCTCTCCCCCACCGTCTCCTTCAGAGGGCCTGAGGTCTCACCTGGAAGAGTGACCACCAGCCCTGACTGGTGTGGCTCAGTTGGTTGCACGTCATCTCACAGAGTGAAAGGTTGTCAGTTCAATTCCCAGTCTGGGCACATGCCTAGGTTGGGGGTTTAGTCCCCAATCAGGGTGCCACGTAGGAGAAACAACCAGTCGATGTTTCTCTCCTTCTTTTTCTCCCTCCATTCCCTCCTCCCTAAAAAATAATAATAATAAATAGATATTTTAAAAAATAAAAGAATGATCGCCAAGAAGAAAACAAGCTGTCCTCGTGTCCTCCCTTCTTCCAGGTGACAGTAGCTGATAAAATGCTTGTGGAGGACTCCAAGCTATATGAATAGAAAGTTTTCTTATATTGCAAAATGCTGGAGAATGGCTTGCCCGGAAGTCATCACACATCAGGCAGACAATAGAGGAAATCATTTCCTTTTCTTTCTTCCAATCTCTGGCTAAAAGTTTCTCAGTCATTTAAGGAGGATTTAATCCACTAGTGGACTGTCCCCATTTGAGGACTGCAGGGCTAAAGTTAGTACTGACCTGAACGCGACAACCACAAGGGGAAACAGACCACAGTTTCTCTCTGCTGCAAACTAGCCGTCTGCCAGTCGGCACAGCCTTCCTTCCCCAGAGTTTGGGGGCCACAGTTTTCCACCAAGGTCTCTCCTTGGAAATGCCTTCAAGCCAGAGAAGGCTCAGGAAAACTCCCCACTGGCCCCCTTCCCACCTCCGATTTTCCCTGTCTTTCAAGGGACCTACTCTTTCTCATTGATAGAGCACCTTGCTCTCAAAGGTTAATCATCATTGCCCCAGTTACATGGTCACCCCCAAGGACCCTTTTTTTAAACAACCCATTTTAAGACTCTGAGGAAGAGTATTGCCAGGGGCTAAGGAAGAGATTTTCCCTTCGAACAGCTCTACGAAAGTAGCTTCCAATTGCAGCCTTCATATTAGTCCATTTGGAAGGCGACAACTGTATGGGTCAGAGAGAAAGGACCAAGAGAGCTAGCAGACACATGGTGTGAGGATTCAGTGATAAGACAGAATTTTCACTCAAAAAAGGGATCTCTCCAGGAGATGCATTGGTGCTTTCGAATACGTGAATGTGTGTACTTGTAGTTTGGTGGTTGTGGTAACAAACCATAAAAACCCATTCAAGCTACCTCAAGTAAACTGGGATTGTTACCGGCTTCTAAGGGGCTCAGGGAAGTCCAGGGAAGTCCAGGAGATGGAGCCACAGCAGGCCTGGGTGTCCTGCAGCAATGGGTAGGGCAGTGGGTTTGGATTTAAGGTGGTCTAGAGACTACAGGAGCAGAAGCTCAAGTGCCTTTTTATATAGAAAATCGCCTCAAACATGATTCATCTGCAGGCCACCCATCTGCTTCCTCCTCTAACGACAAGCAAATTCCTTCCAAGTTGCTTCATTAAAATTCCATTGAGAATCTTGGTGGCTTGGCTTACTTTATTTTAATGACTTTATTTTCTCAGAGCAGTTTAAAGTTCACAGCGAAATGGAGAGGAAGGTACAGGGCCTCCCCATATGCCCTTAGCCCCCACATGTGCATAGGCTCCCCCATTATCGACATCCCACACCAGAATGGGACATTTGTGACAAGTGATGAACCCACACTGACACGTCATTACCCAAAGCCCATAGTTTACATTAGGGCTCACTTGTGGTGTTGTACAATGTACAATGACATGCACCCATCTATGGTATCCTACAGGGTATTTTCTTTTCTTTTTAAAAATATTTTATTTATTTATTTTTATTTTTAGAGAGAGGGGAAGGAAAGGAAAGAGGGAGAGAAACATCAATGTGTGATTGCGTCTCACGTATCCCTCACTGGGGACCTGGCCTGCATCCCAGGCGTGTGCCCTAACTGGGAATCAAACCGGCGACCGTTTGATTCACAGGCCCGTGCTCAATCCACTGAGCTACACCAGCCAGGGACGTAGAGGATATTTTCACTGCCTTAAAAAGTCTCCATGCTCTGCCTAGTCATCTCTCCTCCCCCACCTCCAACCCCTGGTGACCACTGATCTTTTTATTATTTCAACAGTTTTTACCTTCTCCAGAATGTCATACAGTAGGAATCATACACTATGTTACCTTTTCAGATTGAACTAATATGCAACTAAGCCTCCTCCATGTGTTTTCATGGCTCGATAGTTCGTTTATTTTTAGTACTGAAATAATGCTCCATTTTCTGGACATACCACAGTTCATTTACCCATTCATCTACTGAAGGACGTCTAGTTGCTTCCACTCTTTGGCAGTTAGGAATGAAGCTGCTATAAATATCCATATGCAGGTTTTTATGTGGACAATAAGTTTTCAGCTCCTTTGGATAAACACCAAGAAGCGAGATTGTGGGATCATATGGTAAGAGTATATTTAATTTGTAAGAAATCGCCCAAATGTCTTCCAGAGTGGCTATGCCATTTTGTGTTCCCACCAGCCGTGACTTAGATTCCCTGTTGCGTCATCCCCACCAGCACTTGGTCTTGTCCATGCGTGGATTCGGGCTCTTTGAATAAGAATTTCATCGTTTTAATTTGCATTTCCCTAAGGACATATGACATGGAACATTTTTTTCATTGCTCTAGTATATGGGTTTAAAAGCACAAGCTTCAGAGCCTGGTTTTGAGACACGGATTTGAGACTCCTGGCTCTGCCTTTCCTCATTTGTGTGACCTTAGACAAGGAACATGGCCTCCTCAAGCCTGAATTTCCTTGTCCATAAAGTAAAAATCGCTTTACCTCCTACGACTGTGAAAGGATTGCATGAGACCATGAATGCAAAAGCATTTCGCATATTGCCAGATAAAGTCGTTATCATTACTATCATCCTCCACATCCTCATTTTTATTAGCATAACTCAGTCTTGCGTGGTTTGATGGCAGAACCTGGCTTCCACGTCAGGCTGACTCCCTAACCAGCGATTTTCCAACTACCACTTAGTGAATCTATGTCGGACTGTGTTTTCAATTTAGCTCAAGAAACATTCACCACTTACTTAATATTCCTGCCAAAATTACACATTCTGACTCTAATCATGAGGGAACAGCAGACAAAACCCAATTTGAGGGACATTCTAAAAATTAACTGGCCTAAATTCTTCAAAGTTGTCAATGTCATGAAAAACCAAAGGAAGGCCAGAAAACCATTCCAGATGTGTGCGCCTGAATTGGGTCTTGGACCAGAATGAAAGCATTGCTGTAAAACACACACACACACACACGCACACTCACGCTGGGAACTATTGGCGAAATGTAAGATCTGTAATTAACAGCATGTCATTGTTAAATATCCTGAATGAATATTCTTCTTAGAAAAAATACACTGAAGTATTTAGGGGCAAAGGAGCATGATTTTGGAAACTTGTCCATGGTTCAGAAAAACATCATATAATATGTATAAATCTATAATATATAAAAACATAACTATGTCAAATATGTGTTTGGCATAATTTCCAGGTAGTTCTCTCCCTACTTGAGACTCTCTTCTATGAAATATCTGTGATTTCTTATTGCCCCTTGTCGAGTGAGACCCAGCACAAAAACTGGAGATTTTTTAATAGTCTCCTCACACACCAGTGAGAACACAATAATTATTATATGTGCTGCAAATTAACTTCCACAAGTTAGGTAGAAGGCTTTACAATTGTTCCTATTAAGTTTTGTGTTTTTATGTGTATGGAGAGAGAAAAGGGTAAAGAGGAAGAGAGGAAGAGATAAAGAGAAAACAAATCTGGCAGAATACTAGAAGTAACCGTTACAAGTAAGACACTGTGTATGACAATGTCACCTGGTATTATATAGGACTTCACAGTTAACGACACTTTCACATGACTTCCCATTTGATTTGATTCCACTGAATTCTCAGTGAAGTGCAATGAAACCATATCTTATGGGGGTAGGGTACAGAGCAGGGGTCTACACTTTCAGGCAGGAAGGCAAAAATCCTGACATTTTTTTAAATGACCTTCCTGGCACACTCTTTCTGTTATCGTGTTATCTTGTCATCACGAAGCACCCATAAACCAATACAGTCTCTATCTTACTTCCAAAAAGACAAAAAGAGAGGAGATAAGTCAATAAGGGAGAGAGTTAACATTTATTCAACATATAGGGCTCTTCCCCAGTTGTCACAACAGATTTAAGAGGCAAGTACTATTATTATCACCCCGTCCTGGGTGAGGGGACTAAGACTCAGGGGAAGTGAAGCCACTTTTCAAAGTCACAGCAATGACATATCCAAACCCAGGGGGAGGAACACGTATCCTAACCCCAGCTTCTCTAGTGCCCAAGTCTGTTGCGTTGACCACTTGCAACCTAATGCAGCTCTCCACGAGGTGAGTGATTGCCAACGTTTTTTCCAGTCCCCAAAATAGTGTTTTCTAAGCTGGAAGAGACAACCACTGATTAAACACAGCAGCCCTCATTAATCAGTTTCTTCAATGAAAACTAAAACAGCAGGTTTCACCATTCTTATTCTTAACTACCTTACTAGGAAAAAGAAGAGGGCAAGGGAAAGAAAGGAAATTAGCACCAGAACCCAAGATGACAAATTCAAATCCATCTTTCCTGCCTCCATAGCCAGCTACCCCTGGACTCCCCAGAGCCCTTCACCAGTCCCAAGACAACAGAACTCCTCACCGTGCTCCTGAACCCACGCAGGATCTTCGGCCCCTATAATCATTTTTTCCTCCACAGTGAGAAACTGCCATTGAATCGTGTCTCCCTATTGTGAACGATGAGCTTTCCTCAACAGCAACTGGCTAAAATTCTCAGGTTGGAGTAACAATGGATCTGCCACTGGAGCCCTTACACCCCCTGACCTGCCCCCTTTGTGCCTTCCGTCCAGGTGCTCCCGCTGCTCTTGGTTATGGCGCTAAGGTTCTGGCACTCCCCGCCACTACACAAATGCCCAGGGGCTCATTCACAACTGACACCCAAGCCGTCACTACTTAGTGTTGCAAAAAGAATTTTGGAATCTCTGGGAGTTATAACCTTTCCCCGTTTTCATTTGCTGCTGACAAGTTCTGGAGAGCTGTGGGGATAGCAGGAAGATATCCATTATCTTATGGGTTGACAAGCCCCTGACGTGACCTTCTCAGCCAATATAACTGCAGGCTGACTTTAGTCATGGTCTGTTGATCTGGCTTCCAGGAATACTACCTTGAGGCATCCTCCTATTCCTTATCTGTGCTGGGTGTTCTAAGAAAAGCTTCCTGCATCTCACCATCTGAACCCTGGGAAGGAGGGAACTTATAACTAAATCACAGCTACAACTGTATATTCTGGGGGCAGGGGAATACAGAGAACTCTTATTTCATTTGCAAAGGTCACTAGATAACACTTGGATCTTGTAAGTCCATGCATCTTGAAAAAAGAATTTTAAGCTAAAATCTGAGGACAGGAAGATATCTGCAAATGTTAGCAAAATCTGTGCCAAATAAATGTCCAGCTTGCTGAGTGTTGCTGATTCCTTCCAGTAATGTTGACTGAGCACTTCCCCATTTTCTAAGATGACCCTTGGATTACCAATGAGGCTAGTCATACCTTTGTATCCTGAGATTTATATCCACGATTTTCTTGTATGAAAACATGCAAAGGATTTATCACCTTCAAGATTAGCTCTGACTCAATGCCATTACTATAATAATGTCACTGTCACTCACATGCATTCCTAATATGCTTTCCTGGGGCAGAAGGGTGGAGCATATACAATATGCTGGTGTTGTCCCCAAGAACGCATCCCACCAATGCATACCAGCTGACATATGTTTCTGTGAGCAGAAGGCTGAGAACCAGCATCTTGTGCCTGTCTCTTTCTGACTTGGTTACAGCTTACGGTTTGCACCCCTAGCCACGCCTACTACAGAGCCTGGAACAGAAGGAGGTGACAGAACACAGCAGGTTCTGGACTAAAATCTTAGCCTGGGATGAAAATCGGATCGCCCAGCTCCGTCAGCTACGTGATGTGCAGCAAGTTTCCAAATCCCTCTGTTTTCTCATCTGGGATAATATTATTACTTCATGAGATTATTATGAGGGTTGAATGTGATAATAATTTTAAGGTGCTTAGCACATTGCCCATCACAGGGCAAGCTCTACTGACGTCAACTGTTACTACCAGCTCTTGTTACAGCAGGCGCTTGGACGATGCTGGATGAGCAAATGAAAGACCTATCCTTGAGTGTTTTAAGAGCAGAAAATTACCCCAGAAATATGGAATTGGCCAGGTTATATTCATGCAGGTGCTTTTCTGGGCCAAATACTGCCACACTTTGTCCTTGCTTCTAAAGCACATATATTCGGATACTTGTCACACACCCTGTGGTGGCAGTCAGGTCCTACATGGTGTACATTGTCCCACTTGGCGAGCAGTAGCCAGCACTGGCAAGAACTCCGGCCATGGTCAGGAATATCCTTTGTGGTTGTGCCAAAGAATTTTCTTCCAGAAATACTAACTGCCTTCTGTGGGAATCAATCTTGCAGTTTTGGCTTCCAGTAGTATTAAAATAAATCAATTTCAAGAATAAGGGGAAATCAAGAAATGTGTATCCTTCTACTAGTGGTGTATTTAAAGTAACCTTCAGCCAACAACTCAGCAGGGTGACCAGCTGGACGATAGCCATGTAGAACAGTCACAGTTTAAGAAAGGGTGTTGATAAATTCCTTCCCAAACATTCTCTAGAAAAACTTCTGTGATAAAAGAGAATGAGGCATGTGTGATCAATGGCCGAATGTGACTTTCCCACCAAAATTCAAGGCAAAACTCACAGGCATGTCATATTTTCCCACATCTTTGGGCCTTTGCCTATGCTGTTTGCTCAGCCTGGAATGTCCCCTCCCACCCTCTTAATCACAGCAGATGATAGTGGCATAGTACAAAAGTTAGTGGCACAGGTTCAAATCCCAATTCATCCTGTCCCCAGATAGATTACATTAGGCAAGCCATCTAACGTCTCCGTGACTCAGATTCCTAAGGAGATGATGCTTTCACCAATTTTGTAAGGTTTGGGAAAAAATACAGAGGTTAATATTAGAATAGAGCAGGCAGTTCATGAAACATGATAAGCCCTACATAATTAGCATCGTTATTGTTTTAAATCCTAGCTCCAGCTTTAGACCCTTGGGAAGGTTCTTTCATTCCCCTGGGCAGAGTTACACACCTCCTCCTCCCTGCTTGGAAGTCCCACATTCAATTACAACCATCCCTGAGAATGTCAGCCGTGCCACAGCGCAACAACATAAGGAATGCAAACACCGTCATTTTACCCCGAGAGTCTTTGGCCCTTACAACAGAGCCGCGAACATGATAGATGCCCAATAAATATTTGGTTAGCGTATGAATACATTAATTAAATGCTATTAAGCTTTTCAAGCTTCCCATCAGTCGGTATGTTTTCTTTCTTGCATGAAAACACAGAGAGGCTGCTGTTGCTATGGCTGCTTCTAAAGTCAAACGAGGTAAGCTTCTGAACCATCTCTGAGTTCGTGCAACAATCATTGGTATCATAAGAATTCGGTATTAGCACCATTCACAGAGTGGATTAGTGTCGTCCCTGGGCCAGCAGAATGACTCGGCCCAGCACATGTTATCTCTGGAGATGAGCCTTAAATTGTCCTCGGGCGGGTTCTCAAGCACTGCACTGCTCCAGCATTGCCGGGACAGGGGACAAGTCACAGCTCTGAGTGGTTAGTCACAGTCCATCTGCAAGTGGAGAGGGGCCCTGGCAGGAATGTGATCTAAGGAGACACTAAAAATAAACAGTCCGTTGAAAGCCAAGAGAACTTCCCCTTGTGAAAGTGAGAAGGGGGTGATGAAGCAAGCCGCTTCCTGGCAGTGCAGAGACAACATCCTGTCTGAGACAGGCTGTGAGAGGCCAGGGTCCAGGGGAGGCTCTGGCTGCCTTGGGACCGTGTGGAGCAGCGGGGAAAGCATGAGGCTTGCAATCGAATGAATCAAATCTTAGTTCTTCCATTTGATGAATTAACCTTCTCCTCTTGAAAATGCAGAGACAAATAATGAAAACTAGAGTACCTTAGACATATAGGAAATGATTCAGTATGCAGCTGGGAAAGGCCCCTCTTGGACTCACAGAAAGGGTCCCCCCTGAACAGAGGACTCTCCATCCCCTTCACTCTAGGTTTTGAAGAGATGTCTTTGCCTCCTTCTCATTTAAATTAGCAAGTTTTAAGGATGTTCTCAGGGCAATGGGCATAAAGGTTCTCTTGGGATAAAATTTTTATTAGAAATCTGCTTCCATTTGGCCACTGTAGCTTGGAAATATATGAAGCCCTACAGTGTGGTTCATGGCCTGTGTAGACTTGTCTTACCTTAGCAGCAGACATTTAAGACGCAAACTGACTGGTGAGCTTTGGGAGCTGGCTGCCTCCAGCTGGCGAGAGCTGATTCTGCACGTCGCTTCCCGCCTCCACGTTCAGTAACCCTGGCAAACGACAAATGCTATAAATTAGGACTTTTTCCCTCTCGCTCCAAAAGCTGGCTTACCAGAACACCACTGACTGAAAGCCACAGGAAGCAAGAGTCCCCCAGCCATCACTCTCCATTCCAAATACTACCAAAAAGAAACCACACACATAAATACTAGAGGAGGGACATTTTGGAGATACAACACGATGAGGATAGAACAAAAGGAAAAAGAAAAACCCTGGTATATCAACTGCACGTTCCCACCACATGAGGTTCTGGCAATGAGGTGCCTTGGGGTTTTTTTTAAACTGAGAGTCACTGTAATATGCCAGGGAATTTTGAATCAGCCTTATTTGGAGCCTCGAATGAATATATCCAAATGTCACATTACAGCTAGAATTCAAACGTCTCCATTGCACATCGAGGGTAACATAACAGTGGAATAACCAACTCGTCAAAATAGGTGATGTGTCATTTATCCCAGTGGGCAAAGGTAGTGCTGCCTCTGTGACCTTTTAATACACAATGGTCAAATGAATGAACAGGCACTGTTTCCTCTTACATGTTCTATCTATTCTCTTCAAGCATGGACCTTCCATCTCTGCATCTTTGATAATGAGGGGAGGCAAAGGTTTCTCGTTTTTCTGCGGTGGCACCAGCAGTGGTGGCCATTTTCCAGGGACGGCAACGGTGCATTTCCGATACAGAAGCAGCAGCCATGGTCAGCGGCAGTTTTCCATTAGATCCGTCGGCTGGTTTGGGGCAACATTCCTCTAGGCTTACTCCTCAACCCCAGTTTTCCAGTCCACTCGACAGTTCTGTGATTCACCCAGTGTTCTTTATTAAATAAAATATTTTTCCATTTATTAAGGGTCAGCTTCTGTTGCTCAGAAAACTCTGACTAATGGAAGAACTCTGACTGATACAGTTATTTTTCCTATTTCCCAGATGTGAAAACAGAGGCTTTAAGAGGCTGAGCTGCCCAAGATCAGAAAGTTAGCCAATGACAGAGCAAAGATTTGAACCCTCGTAATCCAAAGTCCACCTCGTAAACCAGAAACATTAAACCACAAAAACCACACAACTGATGAATCAAAGGGGTCCTTGTTTTTTTTAAGTTAAAACAAATTACAGAAATATTCAGTCTAACCCAAAGTTCTGAGAAATTAAGTGTCAGAGCAGAAGCCACAACCCAAATCTTCTGACCTGATGGGCTTTCCACGGTACTGGGCATCTTCATAATCCCACCACATTTTTCTTTACATATTTTGAGACGGATTTTTAAGTGCAATTGAGTTCAAGAATATTATACAGGAAGGAGATTGCGATTGTCTTTGGCACCCCACATTTCCTTCTGTATTCAATGCCCATCTTACGGAAATTGATTATTTTGTAGTTCTTTCAGCAAGTCTATCTTTTAAATTGTTTACCAGCAAATGCCTTTATTTTTCCCTCATTCTTGAATGACGTTGATTTCTAGGTTGAACATTATTTCTCATCAACACTTTCCTAGAATCTTTGTGACGGATAAGAAGTTTGCTATTGACCTGCTTGTCCTTCTTTTGTGATTAAACCCCTTTTTCCCCCTAGCAGCTTTTAATATTTTACCTGACTTCAACAGACTGCAATACCAGCCCAATATGAGGTTTGTTCTTTTTGATCTCGCCGGGGACACACTCCGACTTTGATTCTTAGGACCCTCGTCTTTCATCGGTTCCGGAAAACTGCCATTCGCCGTCTCCTCTCACATCGCCTCACTGCAGTGGGGTAAACCGCTACTTGCCCCCCAATATCCATTTTTCTCTATTTCCTCGGAGAACAGAACTATCAGTTTTTTTCAGGAACATAGCTAGCACCTCTCCCTGCCTCCCTAGTGGCTTCGTGGTATGACAAATGACATGTGTATCTCCTGGAAAGTGCTTTTAAAGAAAACAGACATGCATGCCCCTTTTCCCTCCCCCGCACTTTCCTCTCACCGCCCCCTGGGTCGAAGGCACAGACCCGGGGGCGGGGGGGGGGGCAGGCAGAGATAAGAAGCCATGTGGGATCCTGAAATAGAAGCCACAGACTGAAAATAACGGAGCTGCTCTGCCAGCTCTGGACACCTGGACTATTGTAGGGGAGAGAAATAAATCTCTTTGTTGTTTAGACAAAATACTTGGGGGTCTTATCTTTTAAGCAGCTTCTATTACATCTTAACAATTGTCCCTCTGTCTCTCTACTCTCCCCCACCTTACACTTTCCTCAATGTGTGTGTGCACCTGTGTGCACACACTTTACCTTCTCGTTATCACCCTCATTTCTCCTCTCCGCGTGCATCGTTTTCTACCTCGTTATTCCCTGTGCTGCATTTCAGGTGACCGTCCTCCAGCGTTCTGCAAGGTCACCTTGTCCTCCTCGGATCTAATGTACTGTTTGGTATGTGCCTTTCCATTTCTGATGGCAACAAGCCTACTTTTAGTTGCTATTTGGTTTCTTCTTAGATAAAGCTGCTTTTTTTTAAATAATAAAATATTCTTTTATTGTATGCTTTCTTTTTGGTCTCTGACTTTTGAAAGTTACTTATTTCATGACATCTCCCAGATTTTTTTTAAGTTAACTTCATTCTCAAATTGCTAATTTTCCTGTTTATCTCCAGTTTCCCCTTCAGGATGACTCATTTCCTCATTTGGTTGGTGATTTTTCAGTAAGATTCCAGCAGGGCTGGTTATCCCAAGGGACACCTGTGTGTTTGAATTGTAGGCCTACCCCCACTGGGCAGTTGGTTTGTTTCTGGTGAATTTCTGAGGGTTCAAAGGTCCTGGGCCAGGTTTTATGGCAATTTCTCAGGTTGAGGTTTCTATATCCCATAGGTTATATACATTCGAATCCTACATTGACTCATGGCAGGTAGTGGGGGACACGTTTTCCCACCCACAGCCCCAGACCAGCTCCAAGCCTCCTTCCTGCTTCCTCATGACACTTGTCAATGTTTTCTCCTGTCCTTTCTCATGGGTGAGACACCCCTCCAGGGCTCCAAGGCTGATTGACAGAACTGGGTCACAGTTAGGGCTAGATAAGATACAGGACACCCAGTTAAATTTGAATTTTAGATATAGTGTTCATCTACATGATGTGTATCCATTGTTTATCTGTAGTTCCAATTGAACTGGGCCTCCTGGGTTTGTTTTGGCGGATCTGACAGCCCTGGTCACAGTGGCCTGAGGCCGCCTATCCTACCTGGGCCTCAACGCCATGGCCGCCAGATTCTAGCGCCTACGTGCAGGGTCAGCAGCATCATCTGGTTATCACACGGGCTCCCGGCTCCTTTTCCATACTGCGCACTAGGCCGTGTCCTGTACTTTTTTCAATACCAGTTGTATATAAATAGTTTTAATTGCTGCCACATTTTGTCTAGGCTTTCTATGTGACAGCAGTGGGAGGGAAGGCCTGTCCACGACAGCTGTCTGCCAATTGTCAGAAATACTTTAATTGCTTTCCGTGTGCCCCCATCCTTCAGTGGCACACTCCCCTGCGCCGTCCAGTGGGACGCCTGGAGCAAGGGCTTCACGCCCCCAGGTTAACTGGAAGATGAGAGAATATGCGGGAACAAGTCCACAGGACTTGTGTTTCAGGGATGCTGCCCATCTCAGCAAAAGGAGGTTTTCTTTTTTGGATGGGAAGGGTTGGAGTTTCCAGAAAGGCTAACATGTCCCGGTTTTAGCCAAGGTTTGACTTCCAAAGAACCTGACTATCCAAAGATTTTCTCTATATTTTTGGGAGCATAGAAAAGGGGGAAAAAATCTGACTTTGCTGCACTTTATTTTCACTGGCCTGACTGAAAGATGAGAAGGTAGAGGGTGAGGTAAAAATAGAAAATTATTAACTAAAAAAAGTTCAAACACAAATATTTTAAGACCTTTGATTAGTCAAAACTTAGAAAATGGAAGACTTCTAGTCATAGGAGGAGAACAATGATGTGCTTTTGTATTGGAATGTTTCCGTTTCAAAATAGATCTAAATAAAGTTCTCGGAATAGAAAAAGAGTATTTTGTTTTCGCTTTCGACATGGAAAATTCCATGGGCCAAAAATTCCAAAACCGTTTCCAGATATTTTCTGATTTTTTTTCCAATAATTCCACATCCTCCATATGGTTTCCAGGCAGGGCTGCTATTATTATTATTGTTATTGTTATTAATTATTCAGACACAGATTTTCACATAATCTCCAAATGAAGTTTTACTTTCTGTTCTTGTGTTCTCTGTGTTAAAGCTATTAATTTGTTCAGGACAGCATTTAAAATACAACACATTTTTTAAACACTCTGTTTTGGTACATCTGTATATACATTTTAACATTCCAGAAGTCTTAAACATGGATCCATGCCTGGGTTTTCTGCACCCTCTGATAGGTTCTGCTGCTAAAAAAATTCATGATTTGTAAGCCTCAAAGTATGCGTCCCTCCCACACACCCCCTACCTTGATGCGAGTTCACAAAAATAAGGTGTGCATTCTGCTACCCAGGAATTATTTCTAATTCAAAGGAAATGGAGGAATGCTCCTGATTCTTGTCCCCTGCCCCAGAACTTCTTCGTTGTGCGAAATCTTTGGCTCCAACCCGCCTCCACCTCCACCTCCTGGGCCTGCAGGAACCTCTCTGAAATAGGTCTTCCCATTTATAGAAAATTTACTGGATAACGCCCTGGCTGGCGTAGCTCAGTGGATTGAGCACGGGCTGTGAACCAGGCATCGCAGGTTCGATTCCCAGTCAGGGCACATGCCTGGGTTGCAGGCCATGGCCCCCAGCAATCGCACATTGATGTTTCTCTCTCTCCTTCTCCCTTCCCTCTCTAAAAATAAATAAATAAAATCTTTAAAAAAAAAGAAAGAAAATTTACTGGATAACAAAGTATGACTACAAAACTTTGGAAACATATTAAATCAGAGAACCACACAGTTTTAACACATGTCTTATGAGACGTAACCACGGAGCCTGGAAAACATTTAGAAATTACACAAAAACATAAGGAAGTGGAAATCACATGTATCTTCACCACTCAGGTACATTTCTCTGCATAAAACATATTTTTTTAAAAAAATGGAACCATGTTCTTCAAGTTTTGGAATTGGCTTTCTTCATTTATCTCTGTACAGAGATCATTTCCTACCATGTTAAATATTTTTCTATGGTAGCATTTTAGTGACGATTGATTCTATTTTATAAATATGTCTTAATTTGGCCCTGGCTGGTGTGAGTCAGTGGATTGAGTGGCGGCCTGTGAACTGAAAGGTCACCAGTTCAATTCCCAGTCAGGGCACATGCCTGGGTTGGGGGCCGGGTCCTGGGTTGGGGGCGTGCGAGAGGCAACCAACGGATGTTTCCCTCACACACAGATATTTCTCTCCCTCTCTTTCTCTCTTCTTTCCCCACTCTCTAAAAATAAATAAATAAAAATTAAAAATATGTGTTCATTTATTTCATCAGTCCTGTTTTGGGGGTTCTGTGATAATTATCCTTGTAGAAAAGCTATTCTTGCCGTCGGCCATGATTACATCCTTGGGATAAACTCCCAGAAGCGACACTATGGTCAGAATAATACATGCATATTCAAGATTCAGGGTACACACTACCTACCTCACCAAACGTTTATCAGTCTCATCAGTAGAATTTTTTTTAAGATTTTATTTATTTATTTTTAGAGAGGGAAGGGAGAGGGAGAGAGAGAGAAACATCAATGTGCAGTTGTGGGGGCCGTGGCCTGCAACCCAGGCATGTGCCCTGACTGGGAATCGAACCTGCGATGCTTTGGTTCGCAGCCCGCGCTCAATCCACTGAGCTACGCCAGCCAGGTCATCAGTAGAATTTAAGAGTACCTGTTCACTTGCTCCAAGGAATCCTGCACAAAGATAAACTCTAAGAGGTTTCCTGTCATACAAAAGTATGCTTCCTCAGTGAAAAGGGCTTACGACATGATTTCTTTGAACACTGAACTCTCCCAGCACATGCAAAACGTCATCCAATTTCAAGGATGACTTTAAGTGTCTGTGGGTACTTTCTGTAACACAATTCATAAAGGAAATAAGGTACTTTCTCTGTTTGATTTTCGTTTTAAAGGAAGGATGCCGCCTCTCAAAGAATCCCTTCTGCCCTGTCCTCATCTCGACTGAGAAGAGGCACCGCAGAGCAGCACACAGGGTCTGCCCCTCATCTGCGGTCTGTGCCATATTCGGTTTCCCAGCAGGCACCGAGTAACCACGGCAGCCTGACATGCTGAGAAGCCTTCCCTGAAGGCTGCAGCCCACACTCACCCATCCCTGCACTGAACTCCTATTATACTTATTGTCTGTACCACACAATTAGCACTTTATTATATACTGTCTTGTTCTCTAATTGTCTGTACCACACAATTTAGCACTTTATCACATTCTGTCAGATTCTGTAATTGTGTCATGTATTTTTGTCTTGTCTCTCCACCTAGATTACAAGCTCCGGGGTGGCAGGGCCCCTGCCTGGTCCTGCTTCCACATTTCCCACAGCACCAGACACTGTTCCAAGCAACAACACAGTGTGTGTTCGACAAACACTGGCTGGTTTATTGGTTGGTGGGTGGGCGGGTTGGTGGGTGGGCTGGGAGACGGGTTGGTGCATATTCTGCTGGGCTTCCAGGAGACTGCGCCCTCTAGAACCTGGAGCAGAGAACAGACAAGGGGCTGGGAAATAGGAGAGCCGGCACCACGTCCTCCCAGCCACTGTCCTTCCGCCCGGCCTGCTCCTCGCAAGTCATTCAGTCCCCATCTGCGTTACCTTGTGCATGTCGAACCACTGAGCCAGAACATTTGGACAGACAGTACTGTTTTTTAGAATACCATGGAAATCATGGTTTTCGCCTAAAGATTTTACATTATATCATCATCCACTTGCACGGGCCCTGCCATCTGGAGTGAGGAGGCCATGCTTTGGAATTAAAGAGACCTCTTATGAGCTCTGTGATCTTCAACAAATTGTTTAAGCAATGTCTGTCTGTCTGTCTGTCTGTCTCTCTCTCTGTCTCTGAAATGAAACTCTCATTCCTCATCTCTGAAATTATTCCAATGACTATAATTACTTGTGATTATGCCACTAAGTGCCCATAAGCCTGCTGGAATATTCTTATTTTTTCCAGTTCTGCAAAATACTCTTATTTTTCCAATTCCGCAAATATCATGTCTGAAGGCAAGTGTTGAGTACTATTATTACCATAATACACATAATTAGTACCTCTGTTTGTCTCGCACTAGCTGCAGGGGATCTGCCGCGGCTGTGATTCACGGGGCTACTTCTCAGAGAACAGAGTCAGGTAATGACACAATTTATCTTTCTTGGTTGAAGAGTTGTTTACTTCCAGTGGTCTACCCCATGATATCGGACTTACTTCTCGTAAATAAGAAGAGAAGAAATACCAGTTTCTAGCATTAACAATCCCACGCCCCATCGTCACTTGGACCTCTGCTAGAAATACTTAGGTGAATCGAGCGTTGAGTAACCATATTTCCCTGAATTTGGGATGATACAAATAAAATGTTCTGTCCCTTGTCATCTGCTTGTTCCCCTTCTGGTCAATATGTTTGGCCATACTGTCTGTTTTCGTGTTTCTGACCCTGTTTTTCCCACGGGCAGGTACACAACAAAATGTAGCTAGTTAATGAGTTGTTCAACAGGAAATTCTCTCAAAGCAAGACCAGTGTACGCCTCTCCCAGGAGTTCCGCTCGAACCCTGCATGTGGTCTACCCCTAAGGGCCCGAGGGGCCTACACAGCTTTGAATGCCTACTTTGTAGGGCGGAGGTCGCCCTTTAAGAATAGCTTCCTTCCCTGTGTGAGAGTGTTACCTGAGTATCCTTTTTGTGCATCTAGGCTGAATGACTGTTCGATTATTCTTTCAAAGGGTCTTACCAAGGTCTCCCAGGTGACAGGCAGGGACGGGGTGCTAGGGATACAAAGATGAAAAGCACAGTTAGGAGCTCAGCCCTGGAGGAGCCCACCGTCTAACGGGAAGCAGACATGTCAGCAGATCACTGCCACGTGAGATGGGTGTGAATACAGTTGTGTGGCCATGGTGCCAGCCTGAGCCAGCTGTGCCCACCACTAAGAGTGTGATCAAGCTAAGGGAGTGGATGAAGCAGGGAAAGCTGATGAGACTGGAGAAAAGTGACCACGTGAAGCCAGTTTCACGGCAGCCTTGGTGTGGAAAGGATGATAGGCGGAGATAGCTCTGGGGTAGGGGGAGAGGAGGTAGAGAGAAAATGTCTTGTCCCTGCCTTAGCTCCCTAGACCCACGCCTGAGCTTATAGAAGGAGAACCTGCAGGGAGGGAGGGAGGGGCCTCAGGGAGACACTGGACACAGGTCACACTGCTTTGGGACCTGTATGGGGAAAAAATATGGCAAAGTAGACGAGAAGGGGCTTCTCTCCATGTCTTCAGGCCCCAAAGAAATGCAACCTTGGCTGAGCGTGGGACCGTGGCTGAGATGAAACACTGCCCCCTAGTGGCTTCATGGAAGGAAACACCAACAAGGAGCTCAAAGTTGAACGGGAACGGATAGCAGGGGGAAAACATGGGTGGTACAACCATGCCTCCCTAAAATAAAAATTAAAAAAAAAAACAAACAGGGAGATTTGGAGAACAGGGCTGTTGTCTGTCAGGCAGGTGGCGGCACAAGCAGCGCAAGGTGAGTTAGTGCCGCCAACATAATGGTCATTCCCACAGTGCTGAGGCACAGACAAAACTCAGGGCAAGCCGCTTCCACAAACCCGAAGTTGTGTGAACACCCGAAAGCCCGTGTTGTCTGGCCATAGATTAAGCATGTCTATACTAGTTGGCAAAGGGAGTGAGGTCTGGTAGGCTGAGAGACCAGAAGCCGAAGTTAACAAAAGGAGATTCCGAGAGCAACGTTGGGATTGGGGGTGGAGAGAGAGGGATCGTGAGAGGGAGGGCAGCCGGACCTCCCCCTCCCCGGGAGAAAAGCAGTTGAAGCGCAGCCCTGGTGGAAGCGTTTCCAGCAAGATGGAACTATAGAAAACAGCCCCGAGGCTTCAGGCAGACTGGAGTCAGGTGACTAGACGGAAATGTCCAGAACCGAATTCTAAAAATAAGGCTCGCCTCCAGAGCTGAACAAAATGAAATTCTACCTACCAGCACATGGTTAAATAGAATTCAAACAGACAAACAAAAAAACATTTCAAACAGTACTAATGGGCACACTGAAAAATAAGTCCTTCCTGCCTTTAACCCCCTTTCCTGGGAAAAATGATTCAGGCTACTGGCACAGTAGCCTGAATTTGTAAGTTGTTAAAACATTTAAGCAGCTCCCTGTAGGTTGGTAAACTGCCATTGCTCTAAGCTCTTGGAGTGCTGCCCCTCCCCCCGAAAATCTCAGTCGATCATTAAAGAGTTAAAGCTTGTATATTGGAGGATCTCCAGCACCCCTGCTTGCCAATGCTAAACCAGCTGTTCACTGTTCTGTTTTTCTTCTAGGAACTATCTATGCTTATCAAGATACACTTCTACACAGGCCTCTTTTTTTTCTTTTAATACAAGTGGAAGAATTGAATACTGTTACGTACTTAGCTTTTTTTTTTTTTAACCTACTTGGTTCAGCTTTAAATGCATGGCCAAATATAGATCACACATTTTTCTTTCAGGGCTCACAATCTGGCTACAGCTAAAACACCTAACTTGAGAAAGTGCTGGAATAATTTATGGGAGATCTCCAGTAGGCCCAGGAGAGCGTAGTCAATGAGATGGTGGAAATGATGCTGAAAGCTGGAATCTGAGCGAACGACTCCAGGACAGCAATGACCTGATGGTTTGGGTAGAAGGAATAAGCAGAAACAAGACCAGTAAGTTCTCCCCAGATGGGCCACCCATCTGGGCTCCTGCCCCCTGCAACCAGCTAGGTGACTTGGGGTAGGGAGGTGGGGGCGGGGGGACTCAGCCTCCAGAAGCCCAGACTATTGGCACCCAAATTCAGCTGTAATCAAGAATCTAACCAGCCTTGGGTGGAAGAGATTTAAATTTCAAATTGCACTTACCTCATCAAATTCTTTCCAGTGATTTTTCCCTTCACTCAAAAAAAGAACATAAATAAAAATTCTTCCTAGAAGAGAGAAAATATATTTCTCCCAATTGCCCCATTTTTACCTCAAATGCTAAAAGGAAGCAGAGTTATATTCACAGGGGAGAAAATACTAAATTAAACTTGAGCAAGATTTTTAAGTATTCTTTATACATCAAAAAGTTAAGATCACTGAGTGTACTTTTTTACAATCATATTTATCTTCAAAACCCAAAGAACCAATATTTGGGGAGGGGGACTTAATTTTCTACTTCTAATTTCTGTGTTTCTAAACATCACTTTTTCATTATTTTAATATTAAGAGACAGATTTTAAAAGAATGTTAAAATTGAGGATGTCAACTGCACACATTTTGGGGGAAAGGAGAAAAGGAGAAAAAGGAAGTAGGATGAGGAAAAGGTTATCTAGGGGTTTTTTTCTTTTTTTCTGGTATTTCCAGAAACTTACAGTTTGAAAAAGTCGTTAAAAGAGAAAGCAATTTGTGCTGATAGACTGCCCTCTAGTGGTGAGTTTTTGCCATATTTGGAACAGGAGCAACACTGAGTTTGGATGCTTTGGGAAGAGCTCACTTCTCTTTGCCATCCCTGGGGAACCCTTGGTGCATTGTCACAAGAAGAACAGACTCACTTATGCGCTTCCCAGGACCTAACGTTCATGCGGACACAGCCTCTACCCAGTGAGTCTCCTTCAAAAGGAATTCTTGTCTCCATAATGATTCTGATATCGTCACAGAGGCCCTGCCTAGCAAAATTAATGTTAACCTTCTCTTCTGTTTTCAGCCTACGACACCTTCATAATTCTCCCTTTCTAGTAGTCACACGAGGCCTGATTTTTCCAATTAGTAGGAGATGACAAGTTAGTGCTGTTTAACCCGTTGGCGCATGAGTCCAGAGGTACAATTCAGAAAGAGGGTCTCAGAGTCAGCCACGAGGCAACAATCTGCAGACTGCCCTCTAAAGAGGCACTAGAGTCCTCTGCCCCCAGCTCCTGTGTCCCCTGTGCTGACCCCGGTCCTCTCGGCCACAAGGCTCCCTGCTACGGCATCAACACCCATCAGCAAGGGGGCCCGCTCCCCCATCCGCGCCAAAGTCTATGTTCAGGCCACAGAGCTAGCATTGTGCTTAGTCATCAACATCCGTCTGCACTGCATGCTCATTGGACCGTCACCAGAGTGCCTACCATGTAGCAGGCACTCTGTGTGTCCCGGGGAACCGAACAGACCATTACTGTCCTCGAGCAACTGACTAACTAATGGGCAGAACTTGCCTCTGCATCGCTGGGTTTCAAACTTGAGTTGTAGTGAAAACAAAAGACATGATGGGGAATACATATATATATATATTTTTTAAAACCAAAAAAAGATGGTAGTGTAGTGATTGCTGGGGGGAAGAGGGTATGAAGGAACTAAATGGTAATGGGAAAAACATAATAAAGAGAAAATAATGATTAATAGAGAGAGCTGAAGAGAGCACATGTCTCTCACCTCCCCCCTGGGCCTGCAGGTGGGCCTACACTTCACTCTGCACTCAGCAGACCAAGTCAGAGAACAGGGTGCCGGCCTTGAGCGCCCCCCAGTGGAGTTAGAGGTCCAGAAATAAACCTGTTTCTGATCTGTAGAGTGGGATGATGCTTCTCCATCTATGAAATCTGAATTTAAAGTATACCCACCACATAGGATTGTTTTGTGAATTAATAAATTAATTACGGGTGCTTTGTGCAATGAAGGAACGGTTATTATGGATTTAATAGCACTTTGCAAACCAGAAAGCCCTTTGGGGAATGCATTTTCTCTAAATGAAATAGTAAGCCTCAGCCATTGCTTCATTTGGAAGATGGAGGTTACTTCACACCACTAGAGAAAGTGGAGGACTTGTTTATGGAGGGGGTTCTGATTTATTAGCACAAGACATGACTTTAGAAAATAAACTTTTACTATTCCTGCAAATGGAGGTGTTTTGGTTAACAATACTTTTCCCTTTCGAAACTCTTTCAACTGTTCTCAAGAATACGCCAGAAAAGCTGTTGCACTTAGTACCTAACCTGCTTTTAATATCGGTTCACCTCTCTTTTCAACAGGGGAGCGTGCGGGGTTGGAGCAGCAGCAGCCAGAAGTTCACAGCCCACGACCACGAAATACCTGCTGTTGCAGGGCCCGTGACGGAGGAAAGTCGAGACCAAGACCTAAAGATGCCCCGGAGGGGTCAGCCAGGAGCCTGTGAGCCCTCGCTGCGGACACCACGGTGGCCGCGCGCAGCTCTCAGGGGGCCGGCCCCCGCGGGGGTGACCCTTCAGCCCACCTGAGTCGAGTCAGACCCAGGGAAGGGCCAACTCCGCTCCTGGGGTGCGGGACGCGGGACTCTGCGTGTCCGCGCCGCCCTGCGCGCTCGGCGTAAGAGGCGCGGAACCACAGTCCCCAGGGTCGCTGGGCGTGGCGGGCGCGTGAGCGGAGCAGGGCGGCCCCTGCGGAGATAAGGGGCGCGGCGGAGCGACCCGCGGCACTGCGCGGAGCGGCGGCGACTGCCACGGCCAGGGAGGCCACCCCGGCGTCTCGGGTGAGCGTGGAGGGACGCGCGGGGACGCAAAGGTCACCGGGGGGTTCGGGCAGAGGGGCGCAGGGGATGGGGTGGGGGGGGGGTAGAAGGCGAGGAAAAGGGGAAGGCAGACAAACTGGGAAACGGAGCCAGAGGAAGTGTGACGGCGACACCCACGGGCCTGGAGCAAGTGTCAGACGGACGGGGACAAAGGGACCCCTGGTTTCCTTCCTCGTCACGCGGCTGGTCTCTAAGAATCCGTTTGTCAAAATGACCAGAGAATTTAGCGATTGAATTTGATACAGTCTCTTCATTTTACAAGAAATTGGTCGTATTTCTGCATTTGTTTTGTTTTGTGTCTCTGTTTCTTCCTTTCCAAGAATTTCTCTGTCAACTATTCTCCTTATCTAGTTGCATCCTCTTCCTCCCCCAGAGATTTTTTTTTAACTTTGCCCTCTTCAGCGAATTTGGCTAAGGCCACCTGAATCCTTTGCGATAAGTGTTCTTGGCTGTGGGTACAGGCATAAAATTTCAAGAGTAACACCCCCTCCCCAGTGTTTTCAGTAATCAAATTCTAAATTCACATTCAACCTTAGGCTGGAGAACATTCTAACCATTTGCTCTTGGCATAAGCTATAAAGACCTTCAAAGCATAACGTTACCAAGTTTATTTAAAACTCCAATTGACAAAATATAGGTGCTTCCCCAGTTACAGCTGCTGTGATCTTTCACCCCATCTCTTCCTGTAAGAGTTTCACATTTCACAAAGTCAGCACACGTTGCTCATTTATTTAGGGTGTTGATCTGCACAAAGATACATTTTTTAAAAGCATTTCTTGCCCCCAGATGGCTTACAGTCTAGACAAGGCGCCCAAACTACCATGCTAATAACTCTGCTATAAAGTTTTTAGATAAAAAGCCAGTGTTTGGGGAGGTTCTAAGGGGTACAAAATTATTTTCATCTTGGAGGATGGGGGGGAGGGGGTATTCCCTAGCCTTTTTTAAAAGTTGGCTAGACTGAAGGAACTGAAGTGGGAGACAACAGCATTCCGGGTTGGAGACCCACAGGAGAAGGCAAGCCGGCCAGAAGCGACAGGGTCGGGTGCTGCAGAGGTCTTTACAGAGACCAGACCAGGGAGTTTGGTGTTCAGCTCATGGGAGCCAGAATGAGACATTATTGGCAAAGGAGAGGTCAGAAAGTCTGTGCTACTGGAAGACGAATCTCCAGACTGTGTGGATTGAAAGAAGATAAGAGAGGGGGAGTTAGGACAGTGATTCCCAGCTCTTCTCCTACTCCCCCATGCTTCGGAAGTTATAACTAATCAAACTATACTGAGTCACTGGACTTGATTTCTTTCAATCAAATATATATATATATAACTGCCAGTTTGAGCTTCTGACCATCACAAGAATATCAGTGTAACTGACCTAAGCATGAAATAAATGTAGCTAAAACCCCAAGAATATAGAAGTCTAGTGTGAACAGCCTAGTACCGTTTGACTGAGGGGCCTTTTCCTGCTGAACTCAGCCCTTGGGACTCTTATCACTTGAACCCTCTTGAGCCCCCAGAGGCCCCTTGGACCTGGGTTGTGCCCATTGGTGTAGATAAGAGGTAACAAAGGGTAAGTTATGATAGGGGCGGTCAGGGGAGAGGGAAGGAACGCAGGAAAGAAGATAACAGAGTTGAAATGACTTAGTCCCCGAATGGGACGAGGAGCTGGGGCTGGGGAGGAGGTAGCAGCACAGCTGAGACGGCGGGGAAGAGGGTGCTGGTAAGGGATAGTACTTGCTAATGCCCTTCAGCCAGCAGACGAGACTTCCGGGAGGGGGCTGAACTTGCGTTTACTCTGTCTGGCACTATTGTTAACCACTTTTCCAGAATTAATTCATGTAATTCTCTCAACAACCCCAGGTAGTATGATTACTACTACCCTCATTTATAGAAAGGAAAATTAAAATATAGAGGGGTTAAATAACAGTCACCGTGAGTTTTTAAATGTGCAAGTGTCCTCAAAAATATAATATACCCCTCTTGCTGATTACCTGTAGACGTCATCATATCTGTTCTAAGCCAACCATCTTTTGTAGAATCGTCATCAAATCCCATCTGATTATATTTTATGTTCTTCAATTGTTAGACTGTGCATTTGTGGCTTCAGATTTTTATGCCTTACAGCTCCAAAAAATAATAACATTTTCTAGTAACTAGTAAGTGGCAGAGCTGGGAGTTGAACCAGGCAGTCTGCCTGCGGAACCCAGGCGATTACCCAGGATGCCGTGTTGCTTTCCTTACCTGTTTTGGACAATTTTTTGGCTTTTCTATGCTGGTTATGGACAAGGAAACTGTCTAACAGATGGCACGGCATCTTTTTCCCAAAATGAGTTATGTCAGGTTGACTTCCCGCTTCTTTGGAAGTCATCATCCAGCTATGGTCTAAACACTTCATTCAATCAACCGAAAATCTGTCCATTTTTAATTGGACACAGGTGTCTGCGGAGCAACCAGTGAAGGAAAAGCAAAGGCAAATACAATGTATTCCCCTGCCCTGGGGAGCTTGGTCTAGCACAGGAGAAATGAATAAACAATTATGATATTGTTTATGTGGCATATTAGAACTAGGAAAACGGGACAAAACTGGTCAGAATTAGAATCTGAGAGGGTAGTTAGTTAAACTGAAGACAGCTGCAAAGATTACACTGAATCCTTAAAACAGTAAGTGCTGATTCTAAGCAAATTTCTTGCCTAACAGACTGAAGGTATAGAAAGAGATAAGAAGGTCCCTTTTCTCCAGACCATATTTCCGTTTAAGTAATAGTAATTCCACATTTGAGCCCCCTGAGCTAGGTTCGTGTTCTTCCTTTGGTCTGTTGTTTTTTTACCTCTGCTCTCTGAGGTCTGGCATTGCCCTCTCAATGAACTTTGAAAAATAGTCTCTCCTCCTTCAGAATTAGGCCCTAAAATTCCACGTGCTCACTTGCTCTCTGTCTTTGCCTACTTGTAAGCATTTTTCACAGTTCAGAATGGTGATCGGACTTTGCCCGGGAGTTTTATCATTCATTGACCCTCCTTGAAGAAGAGAGGAATTCTGTTGTATGTTTTCCAGACTTTTTTCAGCAGCTCAATGGCCTCCCCGAAGAAGAAACTCCAAGGTCTGGTTGCAGCAACCATCACGCCGATGACTGAGCATGGGTAACTACCATTTGGGATCTCAGAGGGATGTGTTCTCACTCCGCCAAAATGGGCTGACGTTCTGCATATCACAGTCACTTAAACTCTGCACTTCTGTGATATGGGTGTCAAGTGGCAGCTTCCATCCATCCTCTGTTCGCACTGTCCCTGACCCAAGTCAGAGACGAGGAATCTGTGGTTCAAACAGTGCAGAGGGAGAAGCTGAGCGCTAGCAGCTGGCCTTTTCCTCGGGTCCGTAGCTCCGCAATGCAAATTCTTCTGGGATTTTATCCCAGCCCTGGCTTTCCCAAGGAAGGCCAGTGGAGTTGGATAAGACTTTCATTTTTGCAGGGTTTAATTTCAAGCCCTGGCCTGGCCCCTCTAGATCCTGGCTCCAGACCTCTGGGTGATTCCACCCCAGGCTGTTCAGAGACGGGATGAAAGTGGGGAAGGGAGCTACGAAAGAGACCCCTTTAGGCATATTTACAGTCTCATTGCGACACTGGCTGAATGTTGGGGAGCCTGCAGGAGCGGGAGGTAGCAGTAGATGATGGCCGAGAAATCGTTGGCCAGACAAGTATTTCGCTTCCAAATGAAAGTGTGGCATTCCGTTCGCTTACACTGTCGGGTAGTGCCCTTGTGCTGCGTGCCCCTGGATGACGTAGAGCTCCTCCCAGGACGCTGCCACTTAGAGAAAGGAGATCCAGCCACCTCCTGGATCTACATGTTTTTGACCTTTTAGAGGAGCCAGTCTACCAAAAACCATCAGACCATTCTGGCTTCCTTAAGCTTCTTTCTTCCTCCATCAGATATGATGGCCATACCTACATCACGGATTGTGTGAGACTCTCCACAGAATAGTGCTAAGCACAGGGTCGGTGTGCACTTAGGGACGAAAGTCTGAACTGCTTTTGTGCTGTCAGATCGGAGTGAAAGGAAGAGGAGGAATTTAAGATATCTTTAAATAAGGCTTTTTTAAATTTTTGGTCTTCTATTGCTGAATTGGTAAATATTAACCCTACCCCTTTAAAATAGAGGAAGTTTCTTATAATGTTTACTGTTCTCATTCGAAGTTATCCACGTCGCTGCTTTCCCTTAGAGTTCAAGACTTCCAGTTTCTAAGATTCATGAAAAATACATCTTTGCTAGGTCTAAATGAAATTCTTACTGAGATGGCATTTAGATTCCTCAGTGGTTAGTAGCAGTTTTGTTTTGTTTTTTTTTTTCTTCTTTTGGTTGCTTCTCCTTTTTCACAAGTTCTAAGAAAGACTGAAGTCAGCTTTTTCTCATTGTGTCAGCCACTTGCTGGGCGGATAGCAGAGGACATGTGATTGCGTGAGGGGGCAGAATTTACTTCCTGTTATGAAGTAAGATCCTGTTTGCAAACTCAAATCACTACATCTGGGTGATGCTGTGTAATCTTTTCAACCAGACCCCTCTTAGCCTAGAAGGGGCTTCTTAAAACAGTCTTAACTGGTTCATTCGGGCCCCTCCGAGAGTGGCAGCGTGCTCTTCCTCTCTTTTCTGCTGTGTTCCTGGGACACGAGGCCCCATGTTGGAGATTATTACCCTGACGGCTCTGCTGCTTCCTTCTCCGTCCCCAAGTACCTCTGGCCCTCCTGCTTCCAGTTCACTGTTCTCTTTTTTTCATCAATTCAAATCAAAATAAGAATACGTTTTCTGTAAGGGGCTTGTAAGCATTAAATTAGTACATTAGAAATGCACATAGCCCATGGTAGGCACATAAGCTATGCTGGGTCCCTTCTGTCCCACCGCCTGCTCTGTCCAGATCATCCTATATGGGAACGGAGCAGGCCTGGAGCGCCCACCAGGAGCAGGTCAGCATTAACGTACTTGCCCACAAGGGGATCCGCACTTTGGACATGTTTGCAATAAACAGGGCGCAAAAAAGGTCACATGGAATCTCACACCTGGACATTCTGCCCGGTGGCCTGCCATCGTGGGAGTTTTCCTAACCTGGCTCATTCAGTGTTACCACGGACTCCATGATTTGGAATGGCTGAGCAAGAACTATTACCCAGCATCCTTTTTAATTCATGATCCTGAGGAATCCTCATGAAGGAATCAACTCTCTCAATATAAGCTGATGTCCTCGAGCGGGGGATTGGCAGAGAGAAGCCCTGTGCAGCCCGCCCTCCTGCTACCACTCCAGTTCCCCAAACATCATACCCCACCTTCCTCTGTGCCTTTCCACATTCTGTTCCTCTGCCCGTTTCCACCACCACCCTCTCCTTTCCCGACTGCACTTGAATCTTTTCTTCTGCCAAAAACCAGCCTTCGGGGATTCTTCCTCATTTTCCCTGAAAAGAGCGAGAGACCCTTCCCCTGTGGCCCCGCAGCACCCTGCACCTACCTTTTCACATTCTATCAGAATTATCTGTGTACAGTAAGTCTTAGGATGCCTGTTTGTCACGTGCCTGTCTCTCCCAGCGGGCCTGAATGGCCTAACCTTATTCAATAGCTATCTCTCAAGCACCAGGAAACACGCGAGGACTGAGCATATAACTTATTTATTTTTGTATCTTCAGCATCTAGCACAGCGTGCAGTAAATGTTGTTATTTCATGAGTGAATATACAAGGATGAGTAATGCTGATGGTCGAAAAGGAAGAAAGGAAGCTAACGCTGATTGGCTAAACTCCATGTCAGTCATCATGCTGGGCATATTCAGTACGTGTTCCAGTTTAGTCTTCACAAGATCTCCGTGACAGAGCTGTTACCCCTATTTTTGCAATGAATGAAACCAAGATCCCAAAGATCTTGCCCCTACCCACATAGCTGGACAGGGAAGTCTTTCTTTACCCAGCCCAACCCTTTTCTGTTTCTACACTGGAATAGAAGACTTTTGTTTTCCTTGGTTGTTTCAAGAAGTCACTTTTTGTTTCAGGCAACTACAGTCATTAAAAGAGAATTCTCTTTCAGATCGGCCACAATATCAAGAAAAAGAGCTGTGTTTTGTCCCTCAAATGCCCTTGACTTTACCGTGGGAATCTATACCACGGTCTCTAGGAAAACAAAACCCATTACCCCAGCCAGCAAGGGCCCGACCTGCTCGAGTTGGAGTTGGTCCGATTATTGTCTTTTTCGCTGTGTTTGGGAGACTTCACGACCCACAGAGGTGCAGAACATGCTCTGGCGAGTTGGGGCAGACATAATCCCTCCTCACTTCTCTGCTGAAGGAGCCTCAAACTAACCAAGTACTGTGGCTGTTTTGCCAAAAGCACACATAATTCCCATTTGATTTCAATTGCTGAGAGAGACAGGTGAAAGGCAAAAGCATTGGAATGCCTGGTTTTCTGACATGCATGCCAGATCATGCCAGTTCTGCAAACAGCCGTCCTGTGGATTCTGTGCTCTCAGAGAGAAAGACTTTTCTGTGTACTGTGGGCCAGGAGAGGGAATAAACAGTAACGGAGATTTTTCTCTGAAAAGAGACTTCAGAAAAATTCTATTATCCTTATACCATATGGGGAGAGATACAGCCCATGTGCGGTTTCATAGTTCACCCACTCGGGCCTCAGTTTGTGGTTAAAAATAGTTTGACTGAAGGTGTCTCCTCTTACAGAGTTTGGAAGCAAACTAGATATCTAAGAATAGAGCATTAGCTGCATTAGTTATGGGCATTTGTACACTGACATGCTGTGTCGCCGGTATAGTCACGGAATATCTGAGGAAGCGGGATGATAGTCAGTTTGGACTGCTGTGAAAAACTATGGTGAGAATGTATAACACACCAATATTTATGGAGGAAAATACTTCGCTGTGTAGTTGTGAATAGGAAAATGTCAAACTTATAAGAGTAATCATCCACAGGGAGACCTTGACAGGTTTTTTTTCCCTTTCTTATTGTGTACTTTCCAAAATAAATTATATCACTTCTGCCAATATGAAAAAAGTTAACTGCTTTTATTTTTTTAAGATTTTATTTACTTATTTTTAGAGAAGGGAAGTGTTGGAGAAAGAAAAGGAGAGAAACATCAGTGTGTGGTTGCCTTTTGTGCGCCCCCCTACGGGGGACCTGTCCCGCAACCAAGGCGTGTGCCCTAGACTGGGAATCAAACCAGCGACCCTTTGGTTTGCAGCCCGTGCTCAATCCACTAAGCCACACCAGCCAGGGTGATTTTATCTAAATGATTTTATTTAAAATATAATCATGGACCTAAGGCAAAGACTCTGAACCCAGGGGAACTGGAATGAGGTGTTAAATTTGAGTTAAGAATGAGAATGACTACAGCAAGCATGGGGCTGGTTCTGAGCCTGCCTCCCCCAAGGCAGCCAGTGGTGAGATGTGCTCTTCGGGCTCTTGGAGGAAGAGAAGATACAGTAAAAAGCCAGTCCAGCTTTTTCAAGTGAACTGACTTTTTCAAGTGCTACCTCTCACTTCCGTGAGGACCAACTCCCGAACAGCTGGTGAGGAGAAGAATAGTTAAATTCTCATTGTCCCGTTCTCACCAGTAACTTCCTGGTAACCGACACCACGCCTGCAGCAATGAACACGGAACCCATATGCCCTGGGGAGGCAGAGTAGGTGGGAAAACAGGGAAGAGAGCAGAGACCCCAGGGAGACTGTTCATCCTGTTACCACCCTAGCCTTGCTCTTTGGGTGCCTTTGTCAAAAATATGGTAACAGCTCCGGGTGATTTCGCTAGGCTCATTTGTGACGGGGGCCACTGAGCACCTCTGCCAAGGGGTGAGACTTGTACCCGCACTCAGGCGGGGATCCAACATCCCTGAGGTGACCCGGGGCTTCTGTGCCTCCATGGGGGCAGCCATTGCACCTCGAGGCCACTGGTGCTATGTGGAAGTGTGGGCCTGGCCTTGTTAGATCTTCCAACTTTTCAAAGAAAATCACTTTTTTATAACATGAACAGAAATTTTTGCCTTGTGAAAAATCAACAGAATACATTTGGGGCCATCCCTTGTCAACCTCTGACCTTGCCAAGGGGATTTGGTAGTTCCAAAAGGCCCGGAAATCCCACCAGTAGCAGCACCCCTGCGGGCTGGACGCGTTTTATAAAAAGCAGCAGAAGCAGCAAAGTTCTCAGAGGGACATAATCTATCACTCAGGAACAACCGTAACCTGAGTGATACTGCCGTAGCTTGTCAGTCATGAAGGTCTAGAGGAGTGGGGGAGGATGGCAGGGACAAGTGTGGATGGAAACACCGCCCACTGAAGCCATAAAAGAGTGTGGAGTCACCGAGGAAGGAGGGGGACCCTGGTTTCCCGTACTTGCCTGGTGGTGCAGCCCATTGCCTGGGAAGAGGAGGGCCCCAGGGCAGGGCAGAAAAACAGGAGCCCCCAAAAATCTGGGAAGGAAGCGGGATTGAGGGGTTTCATCCTGTTTGTTACTCCAGGTCCACCTCCTCCCTGACGCCTCCTTAATTAGAACGATCAGTCAGTCCCTCTTCTGACCTCTGCACATGACATTTTCAACTCATAGCCTTCACCATATTTTCCTCAATACTTTAGTTATTTATATACAGTATCTCCTTCACTCGCTGAATGTAATAGTAAAATTCAAAAGCATGGTGCAAGTGTGAGGATACGCTGCTTTTCAGGCAGATCGAGGGTATTTCGTTACCATTGCACATTCCCACATCACAATGCCTGGTTTCCGTCACTGCGGAGTAGTCACCCCAGTGATGGTTGAGCATGTCACTGGAGCCAGGGACAGTGCTGAGCACTTGTGTGGGTCTGGCCATTCAAGGCCCACCTGGTGGTGGGGGTCTCTGCTGAGTTCAGGAGTCCACTTCAGGGACACAGACATGCACCCTCACAGCCTAAGTCAGTTTCTCTCTTTAAGGATTTCTGAGAATGTAAACAAGCTCTCCAGCTTCCTTTCCCAAACGAGAAAGCGTTAGATTAAACTAAACCAAAAGAATGCACCGTGCCTACCAGGCCGGTACCATCCGGAGCTCTACACGCTTCTCCTTGGTGAAAATGACAGGGCCGCTGTCAGCATCTTTGAGTGAGTGGGTGGGGCTGGGGAGGGCTCCTGACTTCAGTGACAGTGTACGGGAGCCACCTCCTTTGAATCTGTAACTCCAACGCAGGCTCTTTCTGGGGAGGTTCTTTCCAGGTTTCGATCTGTGCTTTGACGTGTGATTCGGAAGTCCCCTGGGTCGGCTGGAGCTGTTTCTTGGTTGTTTGCATGAGTAGGTGGACGTCGGTGGTCAAAGCCAACATTAGTGTCACACAGACAAAGCCCCCACTGGTGGTTCCTGCATCTCAGAGCCTGTTCCAAGTGGGGACGGAGCTGACAGAAGCAGCGAGGAGCAGGTGTCCTGTAAACATACGGCTCCAAGTGGTCAGAAATGCCTGAGCCTGTCGCGCTGCCTCAGTGGGGGTCCTGAGATGGATTGTTAGGCAGCTAATTCCCCCACCTTATCTCTAAGTTAGCGCAGCCTACACTCGCTCCTGTCAGGCATTCAGGGAACCTCCCTCCTCAGCAAACCTGAGAGGCGAGGATTCGGCATGTAAGCTGGCAGAGGAGGAGTCTGCTCCCCTGGTGGCCTTCTAACTGCGTGGAAACACACCTGTTCCCTGTGGCAAGCTGTGGCTGGTTGTCACTCTCATGCTGTGGGCGGTGACTGCTTGTGAATTCCTTGCTTTGGTCTCTATGGTTCCCATTCTTTTTTGACAAATACCCTTTTATGTCTTTGTTTCCCAAATGCATCAGATTTTTTGTTTTGTTTTTTAAGGAAGACAATAAGTAAATAAGAAAAGAGTGTTAATACAGTTAAAATGAAGTTAGGGTTCTCTGGCCCCACTGACCAAATGCAAATGTCAGCCAACTACTACTCTGTTCTGGTCAATGTAGCCATGGGTTCCACAGCATTGAACACAGACTCATGACACTCCCATCCTCTCCATGGAAAATGGGTGACGTTTATATGGTTTGTGTTTGAGTCAGTTTCTAGATTTTAAAATCAACATGATTTTCAGTCTTGCCTTGAACATCGGATCCTTACAAGGTCAGCGATCTGCAAAGTGCTTGCAGATGACATGGGGATCTTGTCACAGTGCAGATTCTGGCTGGGTAGGAATGTGTGGCGCCTGGGACTCTGCATTTCTAACAGATTCCCCCAGACACCACAATTCGGCAGATCACACTTTGAGAGGTCAAGTGACAGCAAAGTTCCTTCCAACTATTAATCCTCTTTGATTTAAAACTAGCAAATACAGGCGGATTGAGCCTTCATTTGTTGCCATAAATATTAAGTGCTAAAATTCTTAAATTATTAAGGTTGAATTTTCCTATTTTTTAAAGCCGACATGGCTGTTCCTCACCAAGTGGGAAAGAGTTCTCACTTAAACATGCCCCCAAACATCACTCTTCCCCAAAGGGACAAAAGGGGATTCAGTAACTTCTTTTTTTATATTACTTGATTTTTAATAACTAAATGTAAAGCTTTTGTTGATGAATAGTGTTTTGCTCACATAAGTAAGGAACACATGGTTGAGCAGAGAAACCACCAGACCTGGAAGGAAAAAAAAAAAACAACAACGAAAGGCTGAGAATTTCACTGACCAGGTGGATTTCAAAAACTATTAACAATGGAGAGCAGATGATAGACTTGGGGACTGACTGCATAGTGTTCTTAAAAGAAGACTAAGTATACCTTTTTTTTCTGTCTTTTAGAGAAATCAACTTCTCAGTAATTGGTCAGTATGTGGATTATCTTGTGGAAAAGCAGGGAGTGAAGAACGTTTTTGGTAAGTCATCTTTAGACATTCCTCTGCATAACTGCAGCTCAGTCCTTAGCCACTCTCACCTGGTTAATAGCCAGGACGTCACCATGTCATCATGTCGAAGGTTATGACCGAGTCTGGTGAAGCTATGTCACGTTTGTCAACTTGTGGTCTCACCAGCTTCAGACCTGAAAAGCACCTCAAGAGATTATCTGATTTGGCGGGGCGCCTTCAAAGCAGATAAGGCATTATTTTTACCCCCGTTTGAAGAAGAAAATTTATGGCTCAGGTATGTTATTTGGGTTGCTCAAGGCTATTCAGCAACCTGCCAAGAAGTGATAGAGAAGCAACAAAACCCAGGCTTCTCTCTTATAAGAATGGGCTTTATTCCCTCTTCCTCCAGACTTCTCATATTTTAAATGTAAGAAAGACTTTAAGGCAATCAGAGAACTGGCAGTCACCTTCATTTATTCACAGACGGTGGGAATGTAGAAAATCAGACCTCGGGCACTTTAAGGCTGACAGCTGCACTTCCCAGCAGCTAGGACGCCCCTGGTGTTGGGTTCTGGGCCTCAGCCCCTTGGACTGGTTGGCATTCTAAGCATACTGCACTTTGGCCCCGAGCTACTGCTCTACCAACATGGTCCCCTTTGGAATTGGAGGCACCACGGGGTCATAATCAAAACAGGCTAAAACGTCTGTGAAAAGGTGGCCACAAGTCACAAGCAAAACCTGTTCACAAAACCTCTCAGTGTCTGCCTATGGCTCCAAGCCATAGTGGGGAAGATAGGTTCTTCCTCCTCCGAGGGCTCCAGGGAGCGCACCTGAGGTGGCTCAGGTGCCCAAAGGAGTGATAAAGACAGGCTTTCACACTCCCCCTCGCCTCCCCGCCCCCCACCCTTCCCTGTGTCCCACTGAGTGCCCAGTGTTTGGAGATAGGAAGTGCTGCCACATGATTTAGCCCCAGGGATGTGTCCTCACGTCATCTGCATCCTTTCTGTGACCCATTCGGAGAAGAGGAAGTTTTGGAATCACAGGTGTGGACTCAAGCTTGGATTACTTAGTGATTCAGAAACTCGCACTTTCATCCGTAAACAAGGAGAGTTAGTTATACTTTGCAGGGCTGTGGTGAGCAGTGAATATATGAGTGCTTGCTCCAAAAAGGACTAACGTCCTCGTGCTTTCTTATAATTAATATTAAAAAATACAAGTAGTCCTAGAGTGCTCCCATGGCAAACCACAGGCAGAGGTCATGACCGCCTGGACATGCCAGGACTGGATCGTGTTGATTTTCCTGCCATTCAGGTCCAAATGTCGAACTGGGTGGTATGTTGGAGATTTGCCTAAAACCGGGGTGGTTACCTTTGTCTTTGCTCTCCATCCCTGATAACAGTGACCGGTCTGTAATTATAAGTCAAAATTAACCTTCCTGCTACTTTTGACAAGGTAAAGGTGGAAAGCGGAAACACGGCATTTTCCCTTCCCCCTCTCCAATTCTGTCCTCCGACTTTTCTATCACTTCCCCTTGAGCAGGGGATTCCTGATCCTGCCTTCCCAGCGTTGGATGAGCGAAAGGTATTGGTTGGCCCCACTGACTGACCCTTTTTTTTGTTTGGAACAGTGAATGGCACAACAGGAGAAGGACTGTCTCTGAGCATCTCAGAGCGCCGCCATGTTGCAGAGGAGTGGGTGACAAAAGGAAGGAACAAGTGAGTGACTCCACCTGGATAAAAACGCTCATCTGCGAGAGCTGTGTCTACAGAAGAGCGCCCTTCCTCTCCACGCGGAAGGACAGCCACGCCTGACTCTCAGAGATCCCATCCAGACCCTGGACCTGCCTCCCATCCGTCCACCAATCAGTTCGCTTGGGTTACCTAGCCTTGGGCTGGAGGGATAAGAGGGAAGGTGCTGGTGACTGATCCGCTGGGCTCCTGGCTCTTCTGCTGAGAAATTCATGCTCCCTGCCTTCACCGGATGGGTACCTGATGCTTCTCTGAGCCCTGCTTCCTTACAAGTCTCCTCCATGCACATGGTCAGCACGCTATACGTGGGGCTTCCTCTCGTCTTGGTGAACTTCCTGCGTCCTCTACACTTCAGTGTGATGATATGTTTTTGTTATAACTCTCAATTCATGTCATGGTAAAACAAATAGAAGAGTGTCAGCTCAATAAGCATATTCAGTTCACCAGGTTTTATTGGTTGTCTATTATGTCTTTGTGTGTTATGCACTGTGCCAGCCCTGCGAATATCAAACAGGATCTCGGCCCACAGGTTGCTTACCGTCCAGTGGAGATGTCACATCGTGAAAACTAACCGTCTGATCTTTCCGATAAGTAGTGTGAACAGGGATCAGAGAAGGGCGTGATTGATGCTGGTGTAGGTGGAAGGAAGCAAACACTGGCGGTTAATCCCAACTGAGCCTGGAGCAGAGGCTGGCAATGTGCAGCCCATGATCCTTAAAGGGTCTTAGAGCCCCTTGAGTACTCTGAAATTATATGCCAGCTCTGAGTACAGGTTCACATAAGCCTTTTCTGGTGATCCATCAGCTGCCAGCTAATTTGCAGGCAGATCCTAGGCCCAGAAAGATTCAAGACCATAGGCAAAGTAAAAGAAGAGAAAGACTAAGGATAAACATTTTTAAAAGCACCAGAAACAGGGATACTGATGTGGACAGAGACGGACAGGCCTCAGAAGCTAGGGTGGAGGTGGGGAGTGCGTCTTGTCACTGAATCCGTTCAGTTTCTGAATCCCTTCATGCGTAGTCGCATGGCAATTAAAAGCTTGACTAGAGAGACAGGCTGCCCGAATATGGGGCCTCTAACCAGCTCTATGAACTCAGGCAAGTCTTGACTACCCTGTGCTTCATCTGTAAAATGGGAATAATAACAGTCCCTGTCTCATAAGATGGTGGCGAGGACTCAAACAGTGCCTGGCACGTGGTGCTAAGTATCACATAAGAATTTACTGTCATTATTTACAGTAGATACTGTGTCCATTATGATGTTTATTATCATAATTGTTAGATGCTGTGAAAGTCAGAAGGTGGAGGGCGGAGAAGGCCACTTGGACTGACATGGAGGAAGTGACCAATGACCCTGCAGAGAACAGAGCCAGAGGGGATTGCAGCAGAGGGAGGCTGCAGTGGCTGAGGAATGCAGGGGCCCATGGCCGTGGGGCAGGAGTGTAGCTCATTCTCAGAAAAAAATTCTGGTGAAGGGAAGGAGAGATGGATCGGTAGATTAGAGAGGAGGAGAACAGCTCTTTCTCTTCAAGTGGGGACGTCTTGAGCGTGTTTCTGTGCTGAGAGGACTTTGCCATAGGAGAAGATATGAAGGAGAATGGAGAGCCGATGCCTTGGATGGAAGCTCTCGGTGGGGAAGGGAGGGGTAACCAAAACCAGCAGGTAGAGTAGCTTTAGGAGACAGCCGAGAAGCTGTGTGGAAAGCATGGGCGGTGACTCAGCTAAGTGCCAAGCAGTGTGGGGTCTGTGGGTGAAAGCGGCTTTACCTCTGGTGTCCAGGGAGTGAAGACATCTGCCCAGAACCAGGAGTTGGGGTGGAATTTAGATCTTAAGGAGAACAGTGAAGAGTTGGAGTAGCCACTGCAGGGAACTGGAAAAGCAAGTCAGTCAGGTTGACCAGAAGGCTTTTGGGAGCCTCCTTCTCCTGAAGCAGGAAGTTTGTGATAAAGCCATAGGGTAATTTTCTCCCGCAGCACCTCGCAGCACGGTGGAGGGGAGCGGGAAATGGGTGGCTGTTTTCACTGGAGCCAAAAGAAAGGGGTGTGGAGGTCCTGCAACAAAGCAGGTGCTGGTGAGAGCAAAACAGATTGGTCAGCTTCTTTTCTCCTTCCGGCGTCTTTTATCGACCCTTAACAATGCAAACCTGATCATATCCTCTCCCAGCTAGGTCCCGTGTTATCTAAGACAGACAACTCAAGGATCAGTGTAGGACGCAACTGGGCCTCCACGGAAACCATCCCATGAGGACAAGGTCTGTGTCATTCAGAGTCCCTCAACCTCGCTGGGACACCTGGATTCACAGCTGAGTCTTAGCAGTCCTACCCTGAGAAGACCAGTTTCACTGTGGCCTCTTCCGCGGGGCCACCCATAGCACCTCCACCGATGAACACTGGAGTCTCGGAGAAAACCTCTGATGGCCAAATTCTAGGGACTGACAAGATGGGGAAAAGCTTTTTCCAGTGAATTCACTTCTCACGTGGCTAGTTCTTAGTTGTCCTCTTTGAGGAACTTTCTTTTTATCTCCTACACAAACACACAAAAAAATCTCATTTTTACACCTACCTTTATGCATGTTATCACCGTCAAATACTGCACCCAAAACAATACTGTGTCAAAAAAATTACTCAGGCACTGATTAATCAGCCACTAGTTTCAAAATTCTACTCCTCGACTGAATCTTAAATATTATTCTCTGGACATTTTTTTAATCCCAAGTTAGGTTAATTATAAATAGACCACTGCAGAATCTGATAGTCATGAGACTGAGATTAGTCAGATATTACTTAACTGCTAAAACCAGCACAAACCAAGATGCCACAGCCCTTCTGTGTTGTCATAAACTTCCAGTGATGCAGCAGTGCTTTCTCGTTTGCAGGTTGGATCAGGTGGTAATTCATGTAGGAGCCCTGAGCTTGAAGGAGTCCCAGGAACTGGTATGTACGTAGGTCCGTCTGGGGGAGACCACTCGGGGGCCTCCGTTTTTATGCTGAAGTTACAATCAATACAATTTTTGCTGCATATTGGATGCTGTGCTGGAGAATAGTAGGTGTGGGAACTCACAGAGCTCCCCATCCAGAAACAGGCCCAGAGCCCCAAAGAGAATAGCCCAGGTGATAACTGTTGTAACAGAGCTTTGAATAGAAGATGGAGGCGCCTCTTTTCTCTGAGCAAGGTGAGGATGGGAATAGAGGTAGCGACGTTTGCCGGGAAGCAGCCCACTTACAGCCAAACTGTTTTCTCTGGGAAGTAAAAGGCCAGGCCACCTGCTGGGCCTAAAGGGGGTAGAAGATGGGGTTTAGCCATGATGAGTGGTAAAAATTGAGACTGGCTGCCTGGAGCGCTGGAGAGTGAACTGAAACGAAGAAGATTACCCTCACTGATTTCACGGCAGCATTATTCACAATAGCCAAGAGGTGGAAGCAGCCCGCATGTGCATCTGAGGATGAATAGATAAGCAAACGGGGCACATACCTACAGTGGGGTATTATTCCATCTTCAAAATGAAGGAAATCCATCCTGTCATATGCTACAATATGGATGAGTCTCTTTGAAGACATTATGTTAAGGGAAATAAACTAGCTACATGAATAAGGAAGGACTGCTGTATTTGGTCTTTGTCCCTTTTTTGGCAAAGAGCTCCCAAAACCCTTGGAATTTCCTGTGACAAGAGCAATAAAGGTGTCTCTTGTTAGATAAAGAGGTAACTTTTGTAAAGAACCTGAGAATGGGGCAGTTGCCAGGACAACCGACCAGTGACTAGTGGATTACAGGGGCAGGGGCTGGAAGTTGAATTACCAGTGGCCTGTTTTTTAATCAGTCATGCCTATGAAATGTCGCCTCCATAAAAATTCAAAAGAGGGGATGCCAGAGGGCTTCCCGGGTGGCAAGCAGGTAGAGATTTGGGGAGAGTGGCCCACTTGCATTCCCTGGGGCGTGGGAGCTCCACTCCCTTTCCCCGTGCCTTGCCCCGTGCACCTCTTCCTGCGTTATGTCCTTTTTGTAATAAACTGGTGTTCAGGTAAGTAAAATGTTTCTCTGAGTTCTGTGAGCCACTCTCCCAGGTTAATCAACCCATGAGGGGGTTGTTGGAACCTCTAATCTATAGTTGGCGGGTCAGAAGCACAGGTAATAACCTGGGCTATTACCTGAACAGGGGAGAGAAGGTTAGGGGATTGAGCCCTTAACCCATGGGATCTGACCCTATGTCCAGGTAGGGTAGTGTCGGAGTTGATTTGAATTGTAGGACACCCAGCTAGTGTCAGAGAATTGCTTGTTGGCATGAGAAAACCCCCAGACCCATGCACATCAGCACTGTGACCAGACCTCCAACAGTCCTTTTTCTTCTTTTAAAGGCCAGACATGCAGCAGAAATAGGAGCCGACGGCATCGCTGTCATTGCACCTTTCTTTCTCAAGCCGCGGAACAAAGGTAATTAGGCAGGTCTAAATGCTCAGCACCTCACCTGGTCCACTTCTTCTTGCCTTCATTCAGCATGGTTATATTTCACTCATGAAAGTAGAGTTGGATGGATTGGAGGCATGACATCACAGTGGCACAGCAGTTCTCCATAATATTTGGCCCCCCGGACCCATAAAAGGAAAGACTTCATTAAAAGATTTCAACTCTTTTGTCAAGCAATCTGATTGGGTCGTCCCCCTAGTCCCAGGTCAGCCTGTAGGTGCCTGTGTTTGGGTCAGGTGTCTAGGCCTTGGTGTGCCAGCTGTGCAGTGTTCAGAGTCTCATGGCAAAGCATGGGACCATTTTTCTCAAAAAAGGAGGAATATAAGTGCTGAGCTTTTTGAGCCTACATGTACTATGCAAGGTTGAATGAGTAATGAACTTGAAAGGAGATTTCACAGAAACATCTATTGTCTTCCAAAATATCAAGGTATTGCTTTCTCCTCCTCTACCTCTCTATGAAAACTATTTGTGGTTTCCAAGTACACCGAGTCTTTTTAATTCTTTTGATTAGCAAAAAAACAAAAAACCACACAAATTTTCAAAGGATTAGAAACAGACAAGATGTTATTTGCATGCATGATTAAATAAATCCATAACTAAATGGATAATGGGTTGAAGTTATCATGAAATAACATCTATTATTGGTTGAGAGAAAATACTTGTTAAGACAGATAAGTAATTTAAATACTGCTATTTGGGGACTTTAAAATGAACATTTGAATTTTTTTTTCACATGGCTTTTTAAAATTCTACATGAATGCTTTTTCCAAAAGACAGGGAAAAAGAACAAATTATCCATAATAATTTTATCAGAAATATTTATCGCAGACAGAATACATCATGGCAGTATTCAGGTGAAGAACGTGAGAATCTCTCTCCCACTCTCCAGTGGCATCAGAAGCGAGTCTGCTGGGTTTGTTTGTTCTCTGCAGTCATGTTGCAATTAGAGCCCACGTTGGATGATGATGTAGAAAGTCCCCAGACCTCTGTAAACTAGAGTGAGCTCTCTCCTGATATACCTGGATTTCTCCCCAAAAGGAAAAAGCAACAAAACCCCATTTGAATTATTGTGGGATGTTGACTCCTCTTGAGAGAGCCGTCAGTGTGAGAGAGAAACATCCATTGGTTGCCTTACCTGTGCACACTCTAACCAGGGATCAACCCCACAACCTAAGTATGCGTGCGTCCTGACCGGGAAATGAACCCACAGCCTTTTGGTGAATGGGACGATGCTCCAACCAGCTGAGCCACTTGGCCAGGGATATGTGACTACCCTTGCAACTCCCCCCTTTGAGCAGATGTTGCTTATCCTTTTGTTGTAGAATTTTCTGTTACAGCTTTCTCTTGCTGGTCCTAATGCAAAATCTGTGTTGTTCACTGACCACACTTAGCCCTTCTGGGGTAAGAGGGCAAGAGTCCTACCCATGGGCTTCTTGTTTTTGTGAGTGTTTCATGAGCTTCTCTTAATAGGTGGGAAGGTTCACACCAGTGTTTTAATAGTACTTTAAAATGGTAGGAAAAGTCCTGGCTGGTATAGCACAGTGGATTGAGTGACAGCCTCCTGAACCAAAGGATCACTGGTTCAATTCCCAGTCAGGGCACATGCCTGGGTTCCAGGCTAGGTCCCCAGTAGGGGGTGTGCAAGAGGCAAACGCACATTGATGTTTCTCTCCTCTTTCTCCCTCCATTTCCCTCTCTCTAAAAATAAATAAATAATTTTTAAAAAATAAAATAAAATGGTAGGAAAGTGATAGTCTCTTTTGGCCTTTCTACAGAAAGGAAAATAAAACTTCGAATGAAGTGAGTTGCAAAGATATTGCAGCAAGCAATCTCAGGGATGGCAAGAGGGGCCAAGAATTTTGGCTTCCAAAAAGGATGGCTGCGTTTCATTAGATGGTTCATCTACCAGGGAAAGCCAGTGTGTCACACGTGTCCACATAACAACCTTGCTGGCTGTTCTTTCAGATGACCTCACTGAGTTCCTGAAGGAGGTGGCCGCCGCCGCCCCGGGACTGCCTTTTTATTACTACCACATCCCTTCCTTGACGGGGGTGAAGAGTGAGTACTGCTTCCTTCCAGGTTTCTTTCTCCACCCCTCACATCTTACCCTATTACACAAAGAAACCGCACTCACCCCCTCCCACCCACCCCATGCCGTAAAAGCATACCACCGTTGACTAGATGGTTCCGATTGCTCCAAAAGAAGCCACTCTCATTGGAAATAAGTCAGCCCTGACAGTCATTGACACCAGCTGACAGTGGCAGTGGAGTATGAAGGGGGAGTTGACACCAAGGCCCTTCCGGCAGACACCTTGTGTCTGTCACACACCCCGCTCCTTCTCATACAGGAAGACACAGCCGGAAACCCCCGCGGGACAGAACTGTGTCTCTCTACCTTGTACCCCTACTGTAGTGTAAGTGCCTGGCACATAGCAAGGGTCTCTGATCTTTTCTTGCTTTTCTTCTAGCTTTTCTGTTATTTTCACTCTACTTCTCCAGTACGAAGATTGTCACAATGAAATGAAATGTTTTAGATTATTTTTAAAACTCCATTCCTGTCTGACTTTCTTCACAATAAAAATAGAAGTTGTCCTCTATAAATATTCATCAATAGTCTTCAGGGAGCGGGAGACTTGGGGCTATCATTTGACAAGTATAACACATAGGACCTGCCAGGTGAGGGCAAGCGGCATGTCCAACCTGCAGGCTGAGCACAGCTCCTGGGACCTCAGGGCAGATGTGTGCGGCCATGTGGGATGCGGTTTGATGTTTTCTGTTGGGCAGATTAACGAGGCGCCTGTTGTTTTGAGCAGTCCGTGCTGAGGAGTTGTTGGACGGGATTCAGGAGAAGGTCCCCACCTTCCGAGGGCTGAAATTCAGTGACACGGATCTCTTAGACTTTGGGCAGTGCGTCGATCAGCACCGCCAGCGGCACTTTGCTTTCCTTTTTGGGGTGGATGAGGTAAGTCACCGCTGGGCATGTCCCACAGGCCAGTTTCCCCCCAAAACAATTTCTGGAGCTGCTTATAGAGTCGCATCTTCTCTCTCTTTTTCATGAAAGTAAATACACTTTGTCTGTTTCCGACCAGCAACTGCTGAGCGCTCTGGTGATGGGAGCGACGGGAGCGGTGGGCAGGTAAGCAGGACTCACATTTCCCAGTGGTCAGCAATGTATAAATGTATAAACCACCCCCCCCCGCCCCCAGAGGCATTCTCCTTCTAAGTAGCAATACTTCCTGCATGTACACCTTTTCTGCAGAAGTTGCCTTTCTTCCCCAGTCTTCCGGTGATAGGGAATTAAGTAGTACTTAGCCACTCAGTTTTTGTTATTAGGAGCGTCTGTTGCCGTGAGAGGACAGGCATGTGAGCTCAGGGCATGCACAGAATTTCTTGGTCAGAAATTATTCGGTTACAGATAACACGAACCCTTAGCGTATGCGCGCTAAGGTGTTATTATAAAATACTAGGAACTTACAAAAAACTCAAGAGGAGGCAGGTCTAAGAGAAGATGAGAATCCGGAGCTACAAGGCTCTCAACAGCCAAGGCAGCTCAGTCCCCATCCATCTGCCGTCCTCTGGAGATGCTCCCCTCTGCATCTCTCTGCACAACTCTTTCTTTCCCGCTCTTTCTTTCTCTCCGGATGAGCTCTCTCTGCTTCCGCACACACATGGTCAATTGTAGCTGCCCATACGTGACATGTCAGGATGTCACCAGATAATCAAGTATGTGCCTCAGGTCCTATGTGCTGCAGCCAGGAAAGCAGAATCACAGAGGCTCAGCAGAAAGCTTAGGGAGAAGGCAATTCAATTAGTGTGTCCACTGCACGTGTTAACTAACCTAATTCATTAGAAATGCGCCTGCAAGCGGATGGACTGAAATACTCGCACTAACTGAAAGTGCATTTCTTCCCTGGAGGAGATGTACGGGGGGAAGCAAAGTAATATTCATAGCATGTCTTGGTGAGCATGGCCTTGATGAGGTGTAGCTGAATTAGATAGTCTTAATGGCTTGCTCACGAGCTAGGAGGGCCTATATCATCCGTCATCACAGTGGGGCCCTCCCTACCAAGGAAACCTGCATCTGCTGACTGTGGAAACTTTCTTCACCCCAGAAAGTGTGACCTTTCTGACTCTCAGGTTTTTGGCCTCGATACTAGACATTTTAATTCTGTCAACATGATTTATAAGCAGAGTACATTTGGTTAGACTTCACGTCTTCTTCATTTATAACCCTGTTCCTTTCTGTCTAACTGAGGACACAGCTAAGACCCCTGGGATTTGAATGTAGTTTTCTGGAAGCCCTCAGACACCCATGCACATGCTGGGACTTAGGAGTGTTTCGTACCTACAAGTGACTTTTCTCAGCTATGATATTTTCGTTTCCTTACTTTATTACCAGACAATAATACAAACGTCATGTTCTTGGAACCCACTCCTGGGTCTACATACATGAAGAACATTCTATTCCTGGCACAAGATAAACCTATGTTCTCATACTAACTTACTTTACAAGAAGTTGTTAACAAAGGGGGAAACATTCTAGCTATAAATTTTTATAACCTATCTTTCTGGTATCTCTGAGATTTTAGCGATTAGTCTGAGGTATTTGTCTTTATTGCTAAAGTCAGAGCTTTTTCTTTTTAATGCACAAGAACATTGTATGAGATCAAATAACTTCCCTTTGTGTTGACTGGTCACGGAGCACTGCACGAAGTGATGGAAACTTCGAGATAACTCCGTAGCCCTTCTGGAGCCCCACCTTCCTCGCAGTGCAATGGAGACCAGGCCTGCCTTGCCAGGCCTGGGGAGAATGAGGCATAATTTGTGTGAAGCACATCGAATATCATAGACACTTAATAAATGGCCTCTTATTTTATTATCATTATTATTTTCTGGAAACTGGTAATACCTAAATTCTGAATTTAGGTAATCCATTGGGATTTGCCCCTTGTAGTGTGGGGTGCCCTCCACCCACTTCCTCAGCCTAAGGCCTCCAGGACTCACCTCAGACACTACCTCTTACCCACAGTTCTTATCTAGCACGGGTCTCTGTGCCCTAAACACGCCCCCATCTTTCCTTCCTTCTTCTTTTTTCTCCTTTGATCCTTCTCCCACTTTCCTTCACTATCTTTATCACTTGGGTGTTCTCTGCCTCCTCTGGGCACTGCTCAGTGATGCTGGAAACCTCAGAACTGGAGACACCTGACCCTCTGGGAGGTCAGAGTCTACAAACACGTTCTGGAGGATCGGTTGTCTGTGCCTCGTGGGCCGCAGAGGAGGGTGGCAGTCCGGACCTTTCCACCCGGTCGTTGCCCCTTCAGCATGTGCTGTTTTCTTTCCAGCACCTACAACTACCTGGGGAAAAAGACAAACCAGATGTTGGAGGCTTTTGAACAGAAGGACCTCTCTTCGGCCCTGAATCACCAGGTTAACTTTTTCCCCCCTCCACACGCGTCACAGCCTTTGTGCTTTCCCACTTGCTAATTCTCAGTCTCTCTCATCCTGCCATGCCCACCTTGTTAAAATTGTCCAGCTGTCTCTTTCTTTACTTGCCTCCTGTTTCTTGCTTTTTTCTTGTTTAAAAGTAAACCTGTGCCTGTTGTCCATGCCCCCTACATCTAATCAGGGCAGGCCCTGGACCGGAACAACTCTTCTGTTCCTCCTGGAAATGATCTTCTTTTTACTCCGTGTTCAAAGAACTTTTGCAACTATAAAATAGTAACAATAGATTTCTGTGGGAATGACCACATGCCATCCCCTTGAGGATGTCACACCTGAGTCACCAGAAGCTGTGACGCTGGTGACCTACAGTAGGGAGACATCATTCAAAGTCAGAGCAGGTTAGTCCTCTTCCCCATGAAAATGTGCTGAGAACAGAAAACATCCACTAGGCAGGAAGCAGGAGCCACTGGCTTTGAAGCCAGGAAGGAAAAGCAGCAGGAGCTCACTTGTAATCCGGAGGAGCCCAGGGGAAGCGGTGGCTGCTGTGGCAGTTACAGGGAGGATGGCCTGGCTGTCCGGGGATCAAAGGGCCTTACTGGAGAGAGCTGGTCTCAGCCCCTGGGTGGTGTGTGTGCTTCAGGTAAATGGATGGGGTGGAAAGAAGTAGAGTAGGCACAAGAGAAAGACTTCTGGAGGCCGAGAGGCACACGCAGTTTTAGGACAATGGAAGTGACTGGGAGAATTATCCCAAAAAACGAAGTGGGAAGGAAAGACGTGAGCAAGACCAAAGCAGGTGGCCCACCCTGAGCTCTGAGCCAGCCTAAATCTACTTCCTACTTGGAGTTGAAACAGCTTATTTAAATATTTACCTTTGTTCAGCCCCAGACCAGGTAAAGCTGAGAGCAGGAACAGGGTAGGGACTTAGGAAGCTACGCCAACTAAATTAAAAATAGGCATGACTTTGATTTCAATTACGACAAGAGGTGTGAATTGTGTGGACTCTGTCATCTCTTTGCATTCATGGTTTTCCTTTTCCTTAGTTTCCCAGAAAAGGTTATTTCTGAACATTGCAACCTGTCCCAAGTGGAAAGACGGGGAGCACACAGGATGGAGGGAGCTGAGAAACAGCTGTAAGGTGGACCCTTAGTGGTTCCTTTCTTGGCTGATCCAGCTGACGTCTCTTTTTTTCCCCTTTAGTCATGCTCAAATAAATCCTCCTCCTCAACTCAGTATTCATAAGGTAGTTAGTGTACCATATTCTCTGTTTCTGCTTATAAAAGGCCAGTGCAAGTAGGTCCCGTTTAGTCATGTACACATATGCCAGGGGCTGAGCTGAGCGCAGAATTTCAATAAAGCTGGTCTCCACCCTACAGGAGTTTGCAGTCCAGTGAAGAGGCAGTCAAGTAACTAATTGGGGTGGGCCTTAGTCATTCTCATGGGCTTGCATACCATTTGCTATACTTACGTACGTGAAGAGACTCATGTTTCTTATAGTATTATTTAGAATTGCAAAAGATAGAATCTGCCCAAATATCCACCTATAAGGAAATGGTTAAATGCATCATCACTTTTGAATTATACAATCAAATGATATACAGCACTTTAAAAGGATGAGCTAGGTTTATGTGCACAGGTCTGAAAAGTGGGGAAAAGCAGCAAAGTGCAGGCTCGTGAGTGTGACGCTCTACAGTTCTGGAGTGAGGGGGGGACTGTACATACGTTCGTAAGCCTCTGGATATTAAAATTTTGTTCTGCTTTAAATTTTTATTACCACTATACAATTGATTAAAACAGCATAAAATTAAAATGTTATTGAAAATACATCTCTTCATTAGATGGATGGGAGTCCTTTTGTATGAATTAGCCCATGAAATCTAGGATGAGTACTACTTAATGCTACGATGAGTTCAAGTTCAGCACCAACATTATTTCTGGGTTTTGTTGTAGAGAAATAAGTGCTGTGAACCCCTGTCCATGTACATTACTAGATAAGAATGGAGGAGATTTTTCTTGAGCAGTGTCACTCAATTCTTTTTGGGTCACACGCCAAAAATCAGAAGGCCCGATCATCTTATGATTTTCAGCTGACAACCCGAGTAGCCGTGTGGAAAGCAAGAAACTGAAAACCTCTGTTTTTTTTAGAAAACTCATTCTCCGTGCATTAGAACAATCACTCTGTCACTTTCTTTGTCGATGTCAACGCCAACATTTTAATTTGCTCCTTCATTTGGCTCCCAGAGGTGTCCCAGGGCAATGATGTGGGAGTTGAGCCCTTATTTCTTCAAAAAGGGAAGAAAGAGAAGGTCTGTGGAAGGGGAGGTATAAAAGGACAGCCCACCACTCCCTTATGCGTGAATTCTTATTCTAATCAGTTTTGGAAGTTAGAGCTTGTAGAAGCTGAATGATTAAAAACTGATTCCCATAAATCTTCATCTCGGCCGTTTGCCCCTTAGGGATCTTGGAAAGTACCCCGGAGGCTAGTGTGCCCTAGTTTGGAAACAACTGCACCATCTGATACATTTCCCTGCCTGAGCTCGATGGGCTAAAGGCTGTCTTCCCTCTCTTACGTCTCTACCGCACAACCCTGTCATCGGAACTTCTTTTCTGTGTGGGTCCGTTTTGTAAGGCTTAACTGTATGAAAAGATCCTGCTGATTTTCTTCACTCTAACAAACTTTCAGAAAATTAACGTGTGTGGATTTTGGGTTTGGGGCTCCTCTAACTTGACTTCTAAGTTTTTTACATTGTTATCATAGTCCAGTAATACTGACTATAGATTTGTTTGTTCCTTTCCAGTTTTGTATTCAGAGATTCATCAACTTTGTGGTCAAACTGGGTAAGTTTCCTGCCTGGTCTGCCACCGGAGACATTAAGGAAATGGCCTTTCTTTGAGGGTTCAACGGGAACACCTTTTCACGCTCTGTTGCAAACAGAGTTATTTCCAATGCTAACCTTCAGGACCGACCTGATAAAATAGTTAAGTAGACCTAGCTGAAGGTCTGGGGCACCCTTTCTCAAACCTCTCTCCACCACTTTAGCACCCCTTTCACCTCCCCAGACCAGGCACACACTGTTTTTCATTCGTTCTCTCCTGTGCCGCCAGCACTCCCTCCCTCTGCTTGCCTCTTCTCATTAAAATTCTCCTACCGCACTGCAGCTCATCTCAGCCTAAGTGCTGAGAGGAAGGCAGTCTGAATATAGATCTTACTAAATTGTGAATGACTGACAGCTCTCCCAAGAGTATTTGCAACTTCAAAAGAGTTTGTCAACACAACTAAGTTTAAATGGATTGAGGATTGGATAATAGGACAAATGTAAAATTTGAGGGAAACGTAGTGAAACTGAGTAGAGAAACATCTCCCAGAGTCTCCTGTCTTATACTATGACACATGGCAAATGCTATCATTCACTCTACTTCTGTAAGAGATTGGCCCTTCCTAAGAACTCGGGTTAAGTCCAGGAAATGTTTTAGGTTTATTCTTGGCAAACCTCCTACCTCCTATTCAGAGCCTTTTCTGACTTATCCGGGGTACTGCTCCTGAGCCCGAAGCACCCACTGTGTATTATGTCCCCCGTTCTCACAGACTTCTCAGCTCACTCAGTCCTTCAAAGACAATGTTTCCCTTTTGCTTTTTCTTTAAAATCCTCACCCAACAATATGTTTTTGTTGACTTGAGAGAGAGAGGGAGGGAGGGAGGGAGGGGGAGAGAGAGAGAGAGAGAGAGAGAGAGAGAGAAACATGGATCAGTTGCCTCCCACACATGCCCTGACTAGGGATCGAACCCGTAACCTGGTATGTGCCCTGACCGGGAATTGAAACCGCAACCTTTTGGTGTACCAGATGATACTCCAACCATCTGAGCCGCCAGCCAGAGTCCATTTGCTTTTCTGCTTTCTTGATTTTTGATGTATCTGTGTGCCACTAGTACTATTAATGACCTGTTATTATTCCCTTTCCCTAAGCAATACTTTTTTCAGAACTGTGGGTTTCGTATGATAGTTACATGGTCCTTAAAGTGCACTGAAGTAGATGTTGAACTATTTAATTTTTAAAAGAACTAAAAGTTTACCTGTATATATAATACTGTTTTGCATATCAACAATGATCTACAAAATATAGCTCTAAGATATTAGCTGAAATGATTAACTTCTTCTGGATATTTGCATTTTAAAAGAGGAATCTCGAAGATAGTTTTCATGCTGTAGAAGAACATATCTTAAAAAGCTCATTTCAGACTATCTTGGGACTTGGAGTTGTCAGGGCTTAGTCGAAGAGAAACTTATCTTGAGAGACCCGCAGCCCTATCCTGAAGGTAGCTCCCTACCCCACCATTCACAATAAGCCTGGGAGAGCCATTTTGCTCTCATCAAACTATATTCTGTATATTAAGTCATTCTAGTATTTTCCTTCCCAATGCTAAATTGTTATTGTGACTAAGTTATCTTAGCAAAAGGAAGTTACTTCTTATACCATGGATCCAAAAGCAATAGCCAGTTAAGAAAACATATACCTTTTTCTCTATTCTGGATTATTTTCTGAGATCTACCTTCAAAGTCACTGATTCTATCTTTACCTATGTTTACTTTCACTGATTATTTTTTTATTTCCAGTATCTCTCGCTGGCTGTTTGTTTTTTTTTCCCCAAGTCTTCTTGTTCTTTATTTATATGCCCTTCTCTTAGCCTATGGATTCTATTTCTTTTAGCTCTGTGAAGTCTCCTGCAGAATTCTGTATCATCAGTTCACAGGTTGAGAAACTTGCTAGTTGTGCATTTGCTGACTTTCGTGCAGTTTCTCTTTCCTCATGTGCTCTGTAATTTCTAACTCTGAACTCATCTTCAGAGACTGTTGTTTCCTGGGGAGCCCATTGTCCTCTGGGTTGTGAGGGGTCCTGTCGAATGGTTTTGTGTTTGCTTGTCCTGGGACACGTGGTGTCAGCAGTTCTAACCAATCTAGGTTATTTTCTCCTTCCTTCCCTCCTTCCTCCTCCCTCCCTCACTCCCTCCCTTCCTTCCTTTTTTGTTGTTTACACCATTATAGATGTCCCGTTCTCCTTCCCTTTGTGCCCACCTCTCTCCCTCCATCACCCCCTCTTCCCTCTGGCCGTCACCACACTGTTGCATGTCTCTGCAGGCTATGCACATACGTTCTTTGGCTAATCCTTTCACCTTTCATCCAGTCCCTGTCGGTTTGTTCCGTGTATCTGTGCCTCAGTTTCTATTTCGTTCTTTCCTTAGTCTGGTTCCTACACCAAGTGCATCATGCAAATACGGATCTGTCATTCATATATGGCACAGGCTTGGGATTTCTTTCACATGATCTTTTATCTTCCACAGCCCTGGCACAGGTCAAGTTCTGTATGCCTCTATCCTTAAGCCAGTGGGCCGGATTTTATTTTCTTACTTTTCACGGAAGGCTGGCTACCAGTTTGACACAAGGAGTTTGAGTCCAGCTCCTTGCTGCGCACAGACCCCAGGCTTGCTTTGCCTCCTGCCCCAGCTTTAGGACAGCGGCCCCAGAGCATCCACACTGGCTCATGAACCACCTTACATAGCGTGTTTCTCAGGGACTTCTTAGATGCCCTTGAACGAAATTCTGTTCCAGTGATGAAGCCCTGTATCATCTGATCTGCAGCAGTGTGCCCCTGGATCAGGGTATTTTCGTGGATCTTTTGGCCTCAGCTCCTCCCTGCCCTGACCTCTTTATTCCTGATAACTTCCGTCCTTCCTCCTTGCTTTTGCAGTTGACTTTGAGGCTTACTTTGTTTTGTTTTGCAGCTTGTCAATTCGTTAGAAACATTTTCCCCAGCATTTCTATGTATTTGAAGCAGGAAGAAGAATTCCCTATGTCTTCTAAGTCTGCCATGTGGACTAGAAATGTTCCCACTTTTCAGTCCACCTTATGCTGTCGTAATAGTCACTGTAAGAATGTGATCTCTTCTTTGGGATGTGCGTGGTGGAGCGGACAGTCCCAGTCACGTTGTCCTCATTCACTTTTTTCTGTACAGGTTTTGGAGTGCCACAGACCAAAGCCATCATGACGCTGGTGTCTGGGATTCCCATGGGCCCACCCCGGCTTCCGCTGCAGAAAGCCTCCAGGGAGTTTACAGATAAGGCAGAAGCTAAACTGAAGAGTCTGGATTTCCTCTGTTCTCCTGATTTAAAGAATGCACACTTGGAAGCCAGATAATGCCTGCCTATCAAGTCGGGGTGTGTACACTGTGATGTAACCCACCTTGAAGAGTGCATCTATTTCTCAAGGACTTTATAGATGAGCTTGAGCTAAAGTCCCTCCTGCCAAATGAGATCGCACATCAATTAACAAGTATTTAAGTACCTACTGTGATCTTTAAAGAGCTTTGTTTCCTGAAGGGGCGAAAACTGTAAGGGCCCTCAGTTATTCAACGTTAAGCAAACTTTGTGCGGAGAAATGTCTGCCCACGTGGATGAAAGGGAATCAAGAGGAAAATCGTGATTGATTCCCTTTGCCTTCGGTAGCTCCCGTTCTGCTGATTTCTGGTTGTTCACCCTATTTTAAAGTTTTCTCATTTTAAACCACTGGAATGTACTTTCATTTTAATGAATATTCATTTGGAATCTAGGAAAACTCTGAGCTGTGGCATTTACTCAGGCATGCTAACTTTAATGCCAAATGACAACATGACTTAATCACACACAACTATGGTATTAACACACCAGCTTACTCGGCTGCTCAGTCTAACTGTGGAACACCTGCTTTCAGATTAATTGTAATGTCACAGGTTTCCCCCCAAACACTGAATTAGGTGAGGACTCGCTTCAGTTCCTCTAACGAAGGGGCCCATTAGGGTGGTTTTCACATAACAAAGGAGAGGCCTTCCAAAAAGATTCAAGTCTCCACTTGTTGCTGTATGAGAACTTCTAAAAGCTCCAAGTTTCAAAGAACCAAGGAGTTCTGCTTGAGCACCACAAACTTCCCCTCGTCCCACTGATAAGGAAGTGTCACCCCCCACATCACCCTGAATTACTGGAAGTGAAGGCCATTGTCCCTTCTGCAGTGAGCCCAGGGGCTCCTGTTACTTCCCAGGCACACTTGCAAGGAGTCACTCTTCTTCAGCGATAGGAGATTTATCGATTTTATATTATGCATTAATTATATATTAATTTTCTGAAATCAGTTCTTGGAGAATTTTTTAGAGGGTTAGTGAGATCCTTTGAACACAAAGGGCAATACAATGATTACAATGACAAAAGTGACGGAATGAGCAGAGCTGAGTCTAGCGCTCTAATTTATCATCCAACCCCACAGAAACGAATGAGTGTTATATAGCAGTAAGTTACCAGTAATGCCTCTAATCAAAGGTAAAATCCTGGGAAATTATAAACTTGCTGTTATCTTTGAATTTAGTTTCCAGTGTCAAAACTAATGACATGGGAAATATTTTATTCAACACAGTACTAAAGTCTTCTTTTCCCTCTACCCAGCATCGAATTTGTAACAGACACATTTCCTTCCTGTGCTCCTCTTCTGAGCTTGTTTTACTGTTGTTATGTTGGCTTTGAATTCGTCTTTGTTTCGTTGATGCTATTGTTCCCTTTTCACTGGAGCCGCAAGGCATTCTGGCTGCACGTGGGGGTCTCCGCAGCCTCGTCTCTGGGCGCCCTCGAGCCCTGTCTCCTCTCTCCGGCCCCTGCAGCTTTCAGTAAGTGGAAGCTTAAATTGGCCCCCGATCAGCAGAGACTCTCCTAAGGTAAGTGCTTAAATCAGGGTCCTCTTGCCTCTTTGGATTCATTTCTTCACTTCTTAATTTTGTTTACGTTTAAGGCATCTTCTTTCTTGGTAGCACTGCAATTTTTTTACTTTTTATTTTTTGGTACTTTTTAGAGATAGGTTTGTAAGGTTTTCTTATATCCCACCAAGGAATGAGTGCCAATTAGCCACAAAAATAGGCAGAAGAGCTATGTTCTGGGGTTTGTGCTCCTGGGCGAAACCTTCTCCACCCTTGCTGAGGGACAGGGACAGTGCCGAGAAAGTTTGGCACTGGAGAAGCCAGAGGGATGGGATTTTATATGGTTTGACTTCTCGCTGGAGACAAGGATTGGCTCTTGGTGAACAAAGAAGTCACATATCATTGGTGGTTCCTTGTCTGATGTCAGCACCTCTTCTGGGTCAGAGTTCAGCCGCCATCTTGGCTTGTAGTCCAGACGCCATCTTTGTAGTCCAAACACTATAATTGATTGTAACTTTTGTCTTACCCCGCCCAACCTAACAGGTTTATTTAGGGCATCTTCATCTTTTTTTCAAGCGTTTGGAAATTTTCACTTAAATACCTCTTTGAAAGTCAGCAAATTCATGTTTTGCTCTGTGTCTCCATCTGAGAGTCATTGTCCCTTAATAGGTTAGTATATCCCATGTACCTTTTTTGAAAGTTCTGCAATGGTTTGCTGAGGAAAACATTTTCATTTTGTTCATGCAGATACAGTACATTCTGTACTAATACAGGAAATTACAAATACTGGCTATAGGAAACCAATTAACACTGAAAAAAGTAACATCCCATAACCTTATAGAAATGTATTAGAGTCAGCGAAGGCTGATACAGGGCAGGGCATGAAATGCTCAAATATGCAAACGCAGGGGAAATAGAGCCCCACACTTTGACATGGCAACCGTAACAGCCCGCGTGAATATGGTGTTTCCATGACCACGTGAGAAGCCAGCCAAACTAACACTAAACTAAGTTCTATCGAATGAGGACAGAGAAAACAAATATAGTTGTAAAAGTAGAACAAAACATGTTGCAAAGTCCAATGAATTTGGGTAAATTTCTGTGCAGGTAGCCATAAGGCTTGTATAAATGTTTCAATAGAAACTAGTACAATGGATACAGAAAAATAATACTTGAATAATGACCTTCAATGTCATGCTCACTCATTTTTAAAAAATGAATAGAATAGTGCCTGGCATATCAGAGGCCCAGAGAAGTGTTACTTCTTACTAGTTTTTTTAGCTATCCAAGCAATTCAGTATGTGTTCTTTATACAACTGAGAAAAACATTACATCACTGCCAAACCTCTAACTAATAGCTGGTAAAATAATAACATATGCACAGCAAGCCATAAAAAAAGAATTCTAAAAGAAATTGGCATTTCAACGAATACCAATAATTTTAAAGGTGACAAATACGCCTTCTTCTTCTTCCTCAAGATCTAAACAGCCATTTCTGCTGGCCGCATTATACACCACATCTGTGACATTCATTGCATGAAAGTCATCAATCCTAAATAGTAAGCCATTAACAGTGCCACTCTTAATTCCACTTAAAAAGTGATTTAACTTTTCTCATTTTAATGAGTTACACTTCCGTGTCTAGCACCTTTCAGGTCTGTCCTTATTTTCTCCAGCTGTATTTTTGCTCAGCTAGTGCGCCCACAGTTCCGCTCAACAGCATCTTCCTCTGGGCCTGGAGCATTAGGTTTGACCTTCACGTTAGGTCAAAACTTCCCTGGCTTTTGAGCCCTGCATTCCTGTAGTAACACACATTTACAACTAAATCTTAAAGGAATAATCCAAACTCTGCCTGTGATCAGCTTTGTGTGTTATTTTGTTAACAAAAGCATGCCTAATGGGTAAAGCATTCCTGGGGTGTTCTGTGTTGGTACATTTTGTCCCTAAAGGGCAGCCCATCACTTTGCACTGAGACACACGGATCACTGGTCCCCTTATCTGTGTACCTGTTGCCATTCTTGCTGTTGATGGGACCTCAGCCTCTCAACCACATGGGTGCAATGAGACAAGGTAATCTTCAGACGCTGGGGTTAATTAGAAAAAAAGTTTTTAATGCGGTTAATGCCAGGAACTGAAATTTACATATTTATTCTGTATAATTACTTTATGATATAGGTAATATTTCAACAAATCTCATACGCTGTTCATTGTAAGACATTATTTTATATATACCTATGAGAAAGTAAAAAATACTGACAAGGGATGACATGCCATCTCATTGCAGTGGATTCGAAATGTTTTATCAAACATGTGTTTTAGAAGTGATATAATATAGCATGTTCCCATTTTCAAAATGAAGTAACTATGGCAAAGAGAATGAAATATCTTAGTCAAGGTCACACTTGGTTCTGTGTTGGGAACCGCCCTGCCTAGTTTCAGAAGCTGTAACGCCCACCATGGCTAAGGCTGAGTAGAGACCTTGGGAACATAAGCCATTAAGGAGACAAAGCTTATCTCCCTGGCAGGGGTACCACCTCTGCCCCCTTTTACCTCACCCTGCTTGGCCCCAGGCGGATGACTGGTTAGCCAATGACAGATAAGATTACTCAAGGGAGGGTCAACCTAAGACAGGCATGGTCATGAAGGGGGCCTCAGGGAAGGACTTGGGGGGGCTATAGAAAAAGGGGGTGATAGACTCTCGCCCCTCGGCTTTGACGTAGCCTGAGTCCTCATTCTGTCTTCGAGAAGTCTCCTAATCTCTTGGCTGCCTTACTTCCCCTGCCTGACTTCAGCCTGAAACAATGCCAGAGGGAGGTGCAGCCCTGGGCAGGAACGGGCGGGTCCACGGGGCAATCAGGCCTAAGAAAGAATGCATAAAATCCTGTGAAACCTGCTTTGCTAAGAATGCCCTCAATTTTCTGATAAGCGTCCAGGCACAAAATGAGTTTGTTTCTCAAAGTTTTATGTCCCTTTAGCTAACTGACCCTAACTCAGAATAAGCCCTCATAGTTCTTTGAATGTTATCTGTTGTTTGATCATTACTGCCTGGAGCCTAATGAATGAGGACCTTCCTTGATGTAATGCTCCCAGAAAGCAATGAAAGCCTGTCCAGGCAAGGGTTGGGGCACTCTCACTCAGAAGGTGGCCATACCGTCTCTTTTTTCCACAGGACTTCTGCAGTCTGTGTGATTTTGTTCGTTTCCTCCTCCACAGCCCTGCGGACACTGCTGGCCGGAGTCTGAATCCGCTCTGGCAGAGCCAGAATATGCGTCTTAACAGGGTAATGACAGACTAGTTCCCACCAAGAACCTTAAATTCATATATCCACTTTTTTTTAAAGATTTTCTTTATTTATTTTTAGAGAGAGGGATATGGGGGGAGAAAGAGAAGGAAAGAAACATCAATGTGTGTCTGCCTCTCATGCACCCCCCACCAGGGATCTGGCCAGCAACCCAGACTGTGCCCCAACTGGGAACCGAACCGGTGATCCTTCGGTTCACAGGCTGGTACTCAATCCACTAAGCCACAGCAGCCAAGGCCATATGTCCACTTTTAACAACACCTTGAGGCAGGAGACAGCATAGGAAGAACTCTGAGACTGCAATACTGTTACTGGCCAGCATTTAGCACCCTGGTTGCCAGGAAACGCCTTTTACCAATTAGGTAGAATAAATAGTAAAACCGAGGCAGGGAGGAGGAAGGAGACTGGTCTCACATGCTAACTCAGCAGTCCTGAGCCTGGTCTGATAATATTGCCACGTGTTCCAGCATCTCAAGAAACACTATATTAGCAAGAAAGAAGGGAAGTCCTTGAAATTCTATGTAGCATTTCCACTATCTGGGAAAGAAAGCCTTGAAACTGTACTTTCATCCCAAGGCCTGAATGTGGGAGGGGGTCCCCGGTGCCCAAAGAAAGAGCCCATAAAACAACTTTGGTTAATTGCCTACCTCTGGTCACTATCTGTTTTACAAGGGAGTCCCTGATGCTTACAGAAAGAGCCCATAAATAACTTTGGAAAGTGCCCCAATTTTAATTAACTGCCTCCTGTCACGTATTTGTTTTACAACAGGATAACCAAATGGGTTTTGGAGCAGGATAAAGGTTCAGGGTAACAGACCCCCACACACACCTAAGTTTGGGTAGTCACATTCCCCCAGAAAAACTGGCACCGCATTTACCCGTTAATCAGTATGTAACTTTTTTCCTCCTGTCCCACCAATTATATAAGTCCTCAGGACAAAGGGTAAGTCCTCAAAACAAGTTAGGTTCTCTCTTAGGGGCTCAGGGTGCTCTTGGCTCTTGGGCCATTGGGCCTCTGGCCACCCAGCCTCAGGCTGCCCAGGGGCTTGCCACCTTGGTCTTCAGCCCGTCTTGCTTTTGTCGCCCTGCTTTGCCCTGAAACTTCGCCTTTCACCTGCTACCCTACCCAGTCCTGTTCTCTTCCATGGGAACGGACCACTAATAAACTGACTACATGCTACTAGATTTGCTGATATGTAATTCTTTACATGTGTCGGCAAGAAGGCCAGATCTCTCCTGTCAACAACCTCTTAGCACTCCCGTGTTGTCCCTAAGATTCAAGGACCTACTGATGTAGTAGAGAGTTGGGTTCAGTTCAGTGTGAAACGGCAAACAGTGTAACAAGGTCATGCGGGAGCCAAGGCTGTCCTGTTGGCGGTCGTTCGTATGACCTCAGGTCCAGGCCATGTGGGTTCGAGTCTCAGCGCCATCACTTCCTTACTAGCTACGTGACCTACACGTTACTTAACTTTTTAGTCCTTCAGTCATTATCTCATCTATAACATGAAAATTATAATGTCTGCCTTCTGGGATTATTGTGAGGATTACATGATGTGATACATATAAAAACAGCATCTTAAAACAGCACCTGGCACATCATATGCATAGTAAAGTGTTGGCTCTTATTAGTTTTTGTAGCTATCCATGCAATTCTATATATGTTCTTCATATAACAGAGAGAAACATTACATCACTGTTAAGCATTTTAACTAATAGCTGGCAAAATAAAGTTGAAAATGATAGTAAACCTAAGGCGAGACCTGAAACAAAAATTTGCATTTATTATTACCAGAGCCAGACTATAGTGCCACCCTCATATTTTTTCCTCTGGTTGGGAATTTTTTTTTTTTTTTTAGATTTTATTTATTTATTTTAGAGAGGGAAGGGAGGGAGAAAGAGAGAGAGAGAGAGAGAAACATCAATGTGCGGTTGCTGGGGGCCATGGCCTGCAACCCAGGCATGTGCCGACTGGGAATCGAACCTGCGATGCTTTGGTTTGCAGCCCGCGCTCAATCCACTGAGCTACGCCAGCCAGGCTGGTTGGGAATTTTTGACCCATTGTCTACCAGTAGAGGATAGGGAATGAAAAATATTCACATGCTTGTGAATGGCCCATGTGTGATTATTCGAAATAGTGAATAACACAATGAGAGAGCCTTTTGCTAAGTGATTTTAAAGAAACAGTAGGTCAAAGAGGTATAGATGGAAAAGAGAGCATGTCTTGAAGCTTCATCTGCAAATGTTAAGGAAGATCTTAGAGGGTGCTAGACAATGCCAGTCACTGACACCCAGTCCCCTGGAGACTGGACTCAGGTGCAAGGGCTAAGTTAAGGGCTAAGGGCAACTCAATAATAAAATTTTCCATAATACTTGGAAGCTCAAGCTCCACCCCTGAAAATTTAGTTTATACTTAATATGTTGCAGTGTTCATTATCTAATTCAAAATACTTGCAATCCATTTATGCTACTTTGCTTTCTCTTATTGTAAATATCAGGCACTTGCAGGTGTAAATACCCTGAAAGGTACAAAAAAACAAAAATTAATATCTTGCCCTTAATGATGTTGCTCTTAACTGAAGAGAGCAAATACATGGAGAAACTAAAAGAATGAATACATACTGAACTGCTATTCCGATTGTAAGAGCAACCGAGTTTTAAAGGGAATGATCACTATGAGTTAGAAGAGTTAAGAAAAAACGTAAAGAGGTGAAAAATAAGGATATATAGGTATGATGGGCCCAGATAAATGGATTAGTCTGGATTCTCTGGAACACCCCCAACTTGATATATTTTGTATTGCTGCCTTCATGGGAAAAACTAGAGTTAAAAATGTAACAGTGACGACTACAGTAGTTCAGAATACAAAGTATTCCACAGACTCTGAAGACAAAAGGATCTCCAATGTAAGCCAAAACAACCTTGCAGGATATATCCATTCACTAACCTAGTTTTTGCTGAGCTCTTAGCAATGTGTCAGGCGCGGTGGGCGGCCTGAGCTAGCCAGGCAGGGGTATTGCCTTCACTGAGCTTATTTCTTTTACAGTATCTGAATCTCTACAAAAATTAATAACACTTATTGAACCTCTATTACCTGCCAAAAACTGAGCTAAGCGCTTTTCATATGCCATGTCATTTGATCAAAACAAGCCTACAGAGTTAGCACCTAAGACTTCCAGTTCTGTCTTGGAAGGCCACCTCATCTACCAGAGGTCCCTACGACAACATCTCGCTGCATCAAAATGGTACAGGACCCCAACTCTCCCAGTACTGTAAGGCACTGGTGAGCTTGGGCCCGCCTAGCGCCGCCGATCTCCTAGACGACCAAAGGCTCCGGCCCCGCCCCTCCTTCTGGGCGCCTTTGGGCCCAAACTCACTTTCTGCGCATGCGTACGCTCACCGACCCCGCCCCTCGGCCGCCGCCGCAGGAGCCATTTCGCTGTCGGCTCCATGCAGGTGGTGGTACGTTTGCGGTTTGTCTCGGAGAAAGTCAGGAGCCACGGACGGTCCTGAGAGGGCTGTACGCCTGGGTACCAGACAGCGGAAGCCGGTAGGGGAAAGACGTCGTCGCCACCCGTTGCGGCGGCTTGCGGCCTCGCCGCTCTGCCGCCGGCCTTTGTTGCGGAGCGCGGGCGGCGGGGCGGGTGGGGGATGGGACGCGCCGCGGCGCCGGTTGCTGGGATTGCGGGCTGATGGCCACGCCTGTGCTGTCCCGGGCTCGTGGGGCCCCCATCCTTTCGTCCCGCAGTTCCCAGTCCTGTCTCCAAAGCATCCAAACCCTACTTGGTCCTCCGGCCTGCCCGGCGGGGCGTTGTCCCGCTCAGCGAAAGGGGAGCCCGCCAAACGCCACACTTGCTTAGGGTCTCTCCTTCGTTGGTGCCGCAAATCCTGGGCGTTGAACTGCGGGCAGTGTGAATGGAGCTGTAAACAAGTTAGGCACAGTCCTGCCCCTCGCTCACCGAGGTGGCGGTCGGGGGCAGTAGGGAAACAAACGCCTGATGGTTCCGATGAAGATGAGAAATTCGAGAGTGTGAAGGGAGAGCTACGTAAGGCGGACAGGGAAGACCTTTTGGAGCTGACAGAGTGGCTCATTCGTCTGAAGACCGAGGAGAAGCAAGAGGTCGCAGGGAGTAGTTAGTGTTTAAGGGCAGAGATTGGAAAGGCCATGTGACTGTAGTGTGGTGAGAAGGATTTAGGAGAATGGATTTCGGGGCGGCCAGAGTGGAAACGGGATTATTCAGGACGACATTGCAGTCTGGCAGGTGTGCAGTAGTGGTGGGAGAGGAGACGGACAGAAATGTCCAGACCTGTGAAGAATTTTTATGAGATTATTTGAGCCAAACTCATGACAACGGCCAGGAAGCAAAATCTCGACGGACTGAGAAAATGCTCCGGAGAGTGGCAGTTTTACAGCTTATTTTATACTTCAGAATCAGGGGAGGGGGTGTTGCATGAGATCCACTGGTGGTAGATGAAGGGGGCGGGAGAAAGCGAAGTGGGGAAATCTCCGGGCTTGGATAGAAAGTAAAACAAGAAAGCACGGATTTCGTGTACGTTGGTGGGTGCAGGGTAGTTGATCTTTAACACTTACAGCGTGTGGAGATGGGAAGCGGGGAACAAGGTGACAGCCAGGGGTTCCGCAGTGGTTTGGGCCCTGAGGGGCCAGGAAAAGATTACTCTGGCATTTCAAAGGTGTGTCATCTAGATGCAAAAAGGCAGTAGACAGGCTCACTTCAGGTAAAGATGACCTTTGTCAAGGAAGCCACAGGCCTAGGACCTGACTACCTGCTGTGACTGTTCAGTTAAGAATTTTATGCTCAGACCATCCTATGAGGTTACTTCCTCTCTGAGTCTTTGGAGGCAGAATTATTTAGTAGATTAGGAGTCAGACTATCTGCCTTTCCCGGCTAGGGCCTCTGTCTTCCAGGGTAAGTTAGTGTCTCAGTTTGTTGGCCAGCGAAAAGGGAATGATGATAAAGCTTCTCCATAGTGGTTGTGAGGGTTAAGAACAATACTTCGTGTAGGCGATCTTCCAAGGATGCGGTCTGTGGTGGAGTAAAGGCTCTGCACGGATGGCTGCAGAGGGTCTCAGGGAGTCAGTGACGCCCACTCAGTCGGTCATATGAGTAACTTGGTGCCTGATGGTGCCGTGTAGGGAATTGGGAACTCTGGAATTCGGGGTGGGGAGGAGGGGCACATTTGAGAAGGAAGTTTAAAATTCTGTTTGAGCTGTCATGTTAGCACTCAAGTGAGTACTTGAGTGCAGTAGTTTAACTTTTTTGATTTTGTAGCTTAAGGATTTTGTAGTTTAGAAAGGACTACATTTCTAATATATGTTTGGGCAACATTAATATTGAATAGTTAATATTGAACGTTATGGAGTTAGATGAGACTGCATATGTAGGGAGGAAGAAAATTAGTGGTGTAGTTCTACCTATTTTATGTTACTCATTCACCCTGAAGGCTTGTTTTGGAGTTAATTATTCAAAAGTGGAATAAATAGACATCTTCAGCTTTCCACAGCTTTTCCATTAACAGGATGTCCCCGGAATTAGTCTGTGGGTACAGAATGAACAGGTTTATACAAACAGAGCCCAGTTTAATGACATTAGATTTAGGTGTTAACAAAATGCACCTAAACATTAACAGAACACAAAGGTTTGATGTTAGTTACGGGGTTTCTTCTCGAAGCAAACTAAACTCATAGCATTTGGGTGTTCTGAATTTGGCCTCAGGTACCTTGCTTATAGTTTAGACCCGTATCTTAGGCTCATGAGTCTGTTGCTGTCCTGTGACCCGAGGAGTAAGGGAGAGGCAAGTGTGTGTGGTATGTTCCACTTCAAGGAGACGTAGTGTCCTCAGACTGATAAATAGCAAGGCCTAGAGGAGCGATCTCAGGTGACAGATGACTGTTTTTAGTTCAGGTACTGCATATTTAATGTACTTGGGCTTACAGTATACAGCCCGCAACTCTGAAGAGGGTCTGCTGGGAGGCATAATCAGAATGAGAATAAACTATTGGATACATACCCAAAATGGTGGTTGACCATTTCTTAGTATAGTAAGTAGATTGAGTTTGAATATAAGCCCCACAGCGGGTGACTGGGTAAAGTTACTTAAGCTTTATATGTCCTAGTTTCTTCCCCTGTGAAAAGATGATGATAATGCCTACCGTATAGTGTTATCTACCATTGTTGTGAGGATTAAATGAATTAAAACACATGAGGTGCCCATTGTACAAAAGTAGGGCATTGCATAACCTCTTTTAAAGAAACGATAAAAGTCCTTTGTCACCCAAAGATAACCATTCTGGGGGATATTTCTTTTCCAGTCTTCATTTATGCATATAGACTTTTTTATTTTATTTAGGCCAAATTATACATTTTTGTGTCCCTCTTTTATTTATAACATGTCATAGACTTTCTGATTATGTCATTAAAATTTCTTCATAGGCACTTTTAATTGCAATGTGATAAAATATCCTAGATTTTTAACCTAGATTTTCAGTAAACTCCAGTTTTGATATTTCCAGTGTTTGGTCTTATAAATAATGAAGTTTCTAACTTTTTTTTTTTTTTTAAGGTCCAAAGAAGACGCCTGAATCATGGGTGATGTTAAAAACTTTCTGTATGCCTGGTGCGGCAAAAGGAAGATGACCCCAACCTACGAGATTAGAGCGGTGGGGAACAAAAACAGGCAGAAGTTCATGTGTGAGGTACTCAAGAGCGCAGTTCGCACGATACGGTCTTCGGGGTTCATTTGGTGTGAAAAGAACATTATTTGCTGTTTGGAAATGTTTATGCATTGCATGTTAGATAGTGTTCTTTATTATGACTTGTTTGCAGTTTTATAGCTTTGTAAATCATTTTCAAGTAAGCATTGCTTTGAAACCAATCTGGTAGGTAAATTCCTTTACTTAGATAGAACATGTAACTTCAGCTTTCACGGACTAGCGATGCAGAATAGAAAAGTTAGATCACTGTTTGCAGTTTTGCTAACTCCTGTAGAAAGTACAGGAGTTCTTGATTGCTGTATGTCTAAGTGTTTAGAATAAATATAAACAGGGAGCTTGTTCTTGGGTCTTATACAATAATGTGGACCGTTTCTTACATGAGTAGAGGACACCTGAGCCACATAAGTTCATGTTCTTGTTTTGGATTAGCTTATTACTAGACAAAATGATGGCAGCTTTTTCATAAGGCAGACAGTCCTTGGATTCTCTTAGGTGTGTTATTTTCACTGTGTTGATGGAGTAATGCATCGTCGAATTATGATTTTTTTTTTTAAGTCCCAGAATTACCCAGGCCAGTCTCTTAAATTGTTTTCTTGACTGTTCAAGGTTCGAGTGGAAGGATACAATTACATCGGCATGGGCAATTCCACCAATAAAAAAGATGCCCAGAGCAACGCTGCCAGAGACTTCGTTAACTATTTGGTTCGAATAAATGAAGTGAAGAGCGAAGAAGTCCCAGCTGTAGGGGTGAGTACTACAGCCAGTACTTGAGGGAGTGAGTTCTGAGGTTACGCTAACCCGATATATATGGAGACTTTGACAATTTTTCAGTGTTGTTTTCAACTCTATTAATGTGTTCCTTGGTGTAGACCTTGGCGTCGGGTTTCCTCAGAGCACTGGGATGAGTTGCTGAGGATTAGATTTCATTCTTATGCACCTGACTTGTGGGCTCAGGAAATTCTTTTACTCTGTATGTCTTATGGTTTTATGTATTTCACTCATTTGTTAAGCAACTTTTCAGAGCCTATTGTGTTCTGCCTACCTCCAAAGATGACATGGTAAACAGTATAAAAGTCAGTAACATTTTAAGACACAATATTGGGTCCCCTTAACACTTCCTTATATAGCAGAGAGAAAATAGTATTTCATGCATTGAAATATCATTCCAGTGTTTGGGGTACCACAGTAATTTTAATCATATGTGTGAACATGCAACAAAGACCCCTTCTAGTACTGTTTTTAAGAAATAAACTTTATTTCTCATTTAATTAAAAAGAAAATTTGTATTTTCATAAAAATGGAAGAATGGTTGACATTAAAAAGGGTTTACATTGCAGTTTAAGTGGGTCTCTTAGGTAACTTAAATGAAGGACTCCATTTTATAAAACCTCTCCAAAATATTAGCGATTTATTTTCACTGAATTTTTGTATTCTGGCTTGTAAAAACACATGCTCTGTTTGCTTCCACTGTCCTTGACTCAGAAGTTAAGAGACTTTCTGGTATATTGTACCACTAGGTGCTTAGAGGATTCTTACTTACATTGGTTTGCCCATCCGTAAAATGAAGGGACTGGACAAAATGATCCTGACATTGCTTCTGACCTTGAAAAGAGGTTGCACCTCTTTCAAATACTTGAAAATACTGGCCGTTGCTCCACACGTTACGACCTATTCTGTATTCCTTACCCTCTTGCTCGCCTTTGTCTTAGCAGTATAGGCCAGTGGCAGATTCTCTGAAGTTTTCTTTTATGTGAAAACATTTTTATTATCCCTTTCTTCTTGAATAATATATTCACTGTAATAGGATTTTGGGGTGCCTGTTTTCATCTTTCAGCCCTTGAAAGATAATTTTTCATGGTCTTTTTACCTCCACTGTTTTCTGATGGGAAGTCAGCTACAGTCAGATTACTTCCCTCTGTATGTGATGTGTTGTCTTCTTTGGTCACTTTCATTTTTTTCTTGCTTCCCATGGTTTGACAGTACTGTGACTAGATGCAGTCTTTAATCACCTAGTGGTCAGACTGGGGGGCTTGCCGAGATTCATGAATCTGTACATTTGTGTCTCTCACCACAGCTAGGCAGCTGGCTGTCATTTCTTCTGCCTCCTCACTTTTCTCTTTCCTGGGGCTCCTGTGTTAACATCCATGTGTAACCCACAGGTCCCTAAGGCTGTCATTGTCATCGTCGTGTCGTCGTCCCCCCCCCCCCCCCGTTTCTCAGAGTGGATGATTTCAAATGATTATCTTCAGATCCACTGATTATTTTCTTTGTTGCCTCCATTTTGCTGTTAAGTCCGTCCAGTGAATTCTCTTTCAGATACTTTTTCATTTCTAGAATTTTTAGCTTTTTTCCCCCCTTTGGTGGCAGTTCTTACCTTTTTCATTCATTGTAAGCGTATGTTCATAATGTGAGTGAATTTCCTTTATGTTATTGAGCACAGTTATGATAGCTGCTTTTAAATCCTTGGCTACTTATTCTGACATCTGAATCATCTCAGGTTTGGCTTTGTTCATTGCATTTTTTCTCTTATGTCAAGTAACACTGTATTATATTCTGAGCATTGTGAATAATGTGTTGTGGAGACTCTAAATAATGTTCCTCCATAGTGCTGCTTTTGTTGTGTTGTCAAGCAGTTAGGTTGGTTGGCCTCAGCCTGCAAACACTGCTGTTGGGTAACAGCTCCAGTCCTCGGCGTTCCGGTCCTGTACTGGGCAGCTTGGGGTCTGTCCTGTGCATGTGTTGTTGGAGAGTGAGTGCTTCGGGCAGGGTTCGTACACAGAACCTCTTTACTTCCCAGGCTTTCCTCCTCACTTACTAGCAGCTTTAGTTTCCCCGAACCCTTAACCATCTGATACTTCAGGCCAGAGAGACGGGATGTTCTGTTGGAGTTGTAGCTGCCTCCCATGGTCTTCCCTCACACTAAAAGCCATAATAAACAGGTGTTACACTTTGGCTATTTCTTGGTTTCTCTCATTTGAAGCCTCCTCCAGAGTCTGGTAGCTTTTATTCCCTTTTTAGTGCCTGCATATAGCTGCGGAGGTCCTTGGTGGTTTTTTCCACTGAGTTCCTGTTATCTGCAGGAGGTAGTCTTGTGTAGGAGCTTGCTCGGCCATACCCGAAACAGGACCCTATTGTCTTTTCCTTGACATCTAACAGGCTCGGATCTTTTCCATTGTGTGCTCTGACTATGCATTTCCTGTTTTCTTCCTCACTGCCGGTATTCCAGCTGCACTGGCCTTGCAGTTCCAGCATATCTCTGTGTAAAATACAGAAATGTTTCCATCAGAAAGATCGAAAACAAGGACATGAATAAAGCTTTATCAGGCAAATGAAATACAAAAAGGAATGGCAATATTAACATCGGAATAAACATTAGGGAAGAAAGCAGAAAAGACAAACATCAGTTCATGGTGTATCAGCACACCTAGCATTGGAAATGCTAACATACATTGCTGGAGGAAAGTCCCAGAAGTCTAAATTCAAGGTCCATTCAGAAGAACTCACTCATGGCCTTGTTCAAATTCATGGGGGCTTTCATAGGAGAAACCACATATGGGGAGAAAGCAGCTGCTCCCAGTTGCAGTGGGCCAGGGAAAGTCCACAGCCGTTCTAGGACAGGGTCTCTTTTTCTATAGGGTTAGTAGGAGACCCATCCGGTGGGTAGTCATGTGGACCATGAGAAAGAACAGTGCATTCCCAAGTTACAGGTAACATTCGGCATTTATTGTGCCCCAAGCATTCATGACCTCCTCCCTGTGGGCATGCCGTTTATCTGTGGGTGGCATGTGGGCTTTCTAGATAGTCGGCCAAGCCTAAGGCCACAGAGTTGAGGCTAACATTTCTCAGATGCCTTTGCTGCTGAAGTCATACTGCATCTCAGTGAGTTCCCCTACATATATATGTTATGATGGCTGGTGACACAGGCTGTGAAAGGATTTACAAAGAGAAGAAAATACAGAGAGTAAAGTTTTATTTTTACTTGCCCAAGAGAGGGAAAGGGCAAGGTGTGGAGAAATATATCAGCCCTGAGGGGTAGGGGCTGTTAGTTTTTATTAGTATCAAAAAAAGGGGGTGTGTAGCTGGGTAGTCATGGCAAGTGGTTATAAACCAGGAGGTTCACGCTGACAGAACAGGCTTCAGTTTGTTTTGCTGTTGTCTTTGGGTTTGGGGTCTGGGTGCTCTGGTCTGGTATGTCCTGTTTGTATAAGTTTTAAAACACCTGCGCGGGGGATGCTTTTAGTAATCTTCCCAGTCCTGAGAATAATGAAACAGCGAATTCTGCCTGACAGACTTAAGGGAAGAGAGGTGGCTAGCTAGCTCTGATAAAGAGGGCCTGAGAGGGGCCTTGGTGTCCTTTCATATATTGGGGAAACTGAAGTGGTACTCTGAGGGGGTAGCAGACAGACCCCCCCCCCAAATCCTACTAAACAGTTGGAAATCTTAACACTTGATTCTAAATGAAAATTTAAAATTTTAATTACAGACTGTTCAGATAATAGTGTCTGTCAAAACTCTGGAGGTTAGAGGAGTAGTCATTTGTTCAAAGGAACACTGAATGCTTTTATTATTGTGCAGTTCATAGGTTTTAAAATAAACTAGTATTAATACCTCAGGAAAATAGAACAGCTAAAATTGGAAGAAATCAATAAAGATGAAATCAAGTTCCTGAATTAAAAAGCAAAAAATACAAAATTTTAAAATGCTCTTGGTAAAAGATAAATAAAAGTGGCCCATTCTAGGTCAGGTTTTTAAAAATTAAGTGAATACTGTTGATTTACAGTCCTTTATAAAAAGTCCACCTGGTTTAAGAATGCAGAATTCTTCATATTTTGGAAAAATGATATGGTGCACAGTACCATATCTTGTATGACATCTCTGGTATGTCTCTTACTACGTCATGTTAATGAGTTTGTAAGAGAAAATACCAGTGGTCAATTTAACAGAGGTCTTTTTAAAAAAATGCATTTCATAAAATTAAATGCACATAATAAAGTACTTAGGAAACGGAGTAGAAAAATGCTTCCTGGACATGCTAAAGGTACCACGTGAAACTGGTGGCAGCACCACACTCAGACCTAGCCCTGGGGCAGTGTGACCAGGGCTCCTGACCATGTGACAGCCGGTGAGGAGGGCATTGCAGAGACACGGGGGAGCATTGTGGCCGCGGTTTGCCTTTGTTGACTATAGGAAACTTGGGCTTGTATTTTACGTCTATTTTATATTCCCAGCAACTCATTTTTTGGGATATTTTACAAAATATCGTTCCCAGTTGAAAGGGGAAAATACCGAAAGCTGCTTGCTTCATCCTAGACGGTTTGGGAGGCACTGCCACGGGGTTTCTGTCTGGCGGAGACGGAGGGTCTGTCGTCACCGCCGTTGGTGGGGTGCAGTAAGGAAAAGGAAAGAGAAGAGGTATGCAGTAGAGGAGAAAGAGTATAAACACTATAAACAGTTTAATTGGAAAAATTTCCTACTCACTGTACTAGTAAAAATTAAGAGAACTTAAGGATATGTAGTCTGTAGGGCCTGTAAGAACAACGCAGCAGATTTTTATTGAAGGGTAGTGTGAAGAACTCCTAAGAGCCTGGGGTTTTACCATACTTGTAAGCTAATAATTTAGGCTGCCACAGTTTCGTAGATGCTGGCCGAAGACAAAAGACTTCGTAATTAGAGACAGAAGCTGTTGTTACAGGCACATGGGTTGTCCGTGGTCCCCAAATCTACTTCCCACCCTGGAGGAGGAGATTATTCTATCTTCCACAATTATTTGCTGTTCAGATATCAAGGTATCCACAGAGAATGTCAGCAGGTAGCAGACTTGATGAAGTGGAGAGCCTTACCATGTTTCCGGATGGGAGGTCACTTTGTTTTGTAACATGTCAGTTCTCCCTGAGTAAATTGTATAAGTTTAACATATTTGATATATTAGGAAAGTTAATTAGGAAAAATAATTACTTAAGAATAGCAAAAGAATTGGAAAAAGTTAAAGTATTAGCCAATTCCACCACGTGTGAATAAAGATTATTTTAAGATTACAGTAACTAAGATGACGTACTAGCTCCAAATGTACATGATACATACATTTATATATTGACATTTATAATATATAATATCTATTATGTATAATGTATAATTATAATGCAGAACAGGTCTGAGGGTAGGAAAGCCATTTGGGGGAGAATGTAAAAGGCAGAAACTAGACAACTACAGAAAGAAGACAAGCAAAATACTGTTTTGGAAAGTAAGCAGTGTTAATACAGTTTAAAAAGGAAAAGGACAAACATTTGAGGGGAACTTGTAGGATGAAGAGTGAATATCACTGAAATGTTAAATTCTTTGAATTAATGCTAACATGATTATCCAGATAGAATGCTGGACAAGGAAAATGTAAATTAAAATAATAGGTTGCTAGAAAAAAACCAAAACTACTATTGGTAAAAAATATGGCATGAATTCTGTAATTCTCAGAATTGGAGAGGATGTGGGGGAATGGATTCTCATGTAGTACTGGGTGAGGATGGTATTCAGCAACCTTCTTGTAGAGCTCTGTGGTGATTTTTAAAATGTTGATTCCTTTTAACGCAGGAATTTTACTTTACTGAATTTTTCCTGAAAGAAATAAACCTAAGTACGAAGAGTTTATGGCAGTGTTTTATGGTTTCTTTAAGATTGGCTGTATCCTGAGTACCCATCAGCATGGCATTGATCGAGTTGTATATGTAGTGTGTGTCGAGTCAGCTCTGACTCATGGCGACCCCGTGAATGAGGGAGGTCCACTGTGTCCTGTCCCTAACGGCCCGTCCAGCTCCAGTGGACGCCCGCCTGTGGCTTCTCTGCACAGACAGTCCATCTCATACTGCACCTGCCTCTTTCCTCCTGCCCTCTGTCATTCCCAGTTCCCAGTTCCCAGCCTTCTCATGAAGTGCCTGGAGTAAGACAGCTGTGGTTCTGTCCTTTTTGCTCTTAACAATGTTTGAGCTGCAGTTTGCTCCAGGACCCACCTGCTCATCTTTCTGGCAGTCAGGGTATCCATGGAGCTGTCCCTCCAGCACCATATTTGAAATAAAGCAGGTTTTTCCCCCCCCGTCAGCCGTCTTCCCTATCTAACTTTCCACATCCATACAGAGTAATTGAGAACACGAGGGTGTGAGTGATCTTAGCCTTGGTCTCTAATGACGCATCTTTGCTCGTGGTGACCTTTCCTCATTGTTCTGTTGCCTTTCCGGGTCTCAGCCTTCTCTCAGTCGCTGGGCTGCACTCTGCATTTGAGTCGATGGCTGAACTGAGGTGGGCCGAGGCTTGCGCAGCAGCAGTGTCCTCACGGTCAGTGACAGTGACGTGTGTCTCCTCTGTGGTCATGAGCCTCGGCTCCCTGAGTGCAGGTGCAGTCCTGCTTGGGCACTGCCGTCAGGTCCTTTCTGATCATCGCTACTTCTCTTTTGTACGATACTCCATAGAATGGAGTAGCAGGGCCTTAAAATTCATGTAGATCAGTATTTAAAGAAGTAGACAATTTATGTGAAATGTTTAGTATTTGTCTTGAAACTTGATGTTTCTTCTCTGGAAATCTCTTCTCCCAGATCCTTTTTTGGTTGCCTCTTCACTTGGTTTGTATATCTTCTCAGAAGTCACCTATGAGTACAGCTTTCCCTCTTCACATTGTTTAAATAGTGACCTCTCACAGTCCCATTTTTCTTTTCTGCTTTGTGTTTCTCTGTAGTATTGTATCACACTTGATGTACTGTGTACTTATTTACTGTCTAGCCCTGTAAGACGTGTTGTACACAATTAGAATATAGCTCTTGGAATATAGCTCTGTAAGTACAGAACTTGTGTCTCTGTGTTGTTTTATCCTCAGTACCTGGAACAGTGTCTGCCATGTAGAATGCTCCTAACAAATACTTCCTGAATATTGAATGTATTTATAAAGATAGTAAGTGGGGAAAGTAAATTAACCATATAGCATAAACTGACCCCACTTTTTGTAGGAAAATTATGTTTGTATACACCCTATCTGTATATATAAAATTTCCAAATGGAGAATTACAAGTAATTTTTACTGCTCTTCCCCTTTCTGCCTGAAGTGAGACCAAATAGTTTTACAGTCATTGAGAACAGTTGCTGGTACTGCATTGACTTTTTCACTTGCAGGTGGCACCCCCTCTGCCCCCACTCACCGACACCCCTGACACCGCAGCCAATGCTGATGGAGGTTTGCCACCCATCATGGGAGGGCCTCTTCCTCCACACCTGGCTCTCCAGGCAGGTAAGGGGCTTGAATGTGTGCGCATGACTGAGAGTAAGTTGTACACGATCTAGGTCATCATCTCTTTCATCTGGATAAAAAGAAATAACTGTAGTAAACTCTTAATGTTGAGAGAGATTGCAAAGTCTTTGTAAGTTTGCAAATACTGCCAGCTCATTTATTTTCTCTTCCAAAGTGTGATACAGCTTCATTTCTTGCTATAATTAGCATCTAATTTCTGCCCTGGCTGGCATAGCTCAGTGAATTGAGCGCGGGCTGCGAACCAGGCATCGCAGGTTCGATTCCCAGTCAGGGCACACGCCTAGGTTGCAGGCCATGTCCCCCAGCAATTGATGTTTGAAACATTGATGTTTCTCTCTCTCCCTCTCCCTTCCCTCTCTAAAAATAAATAAATAAAATCTTTAAAAAAAAAAAAGTAAAAAAAAAAATTAGCATCTAATTTCTGATCTGTGGGTAGATTTTGCACCAGCTAGAACATTTGATTAAAGGGTCTTATTGCCCTTTCTTGTTTCTTACTCTTACCAAATACCAGTATATTATAGTCTCATTTGTTTACCCATGGATCCAGGCCATTGCTGGATTCTATATACTACCCAAACTTACTGCCATGTTCATTGTAGGTTAGATGGACTAGGGTGTTTGGTCAGATTACTTAAGTCTCATATCCAGTATTTATGAAATGAGAGTAATAGTGGTATTTACTTCTTAAGATTGTTGTGAGGAAAACATTTTTTTAAAAGCATGTAATAAACTCAGTTAATGATCAGTCAGTATTAAGTCTTTTTAGTTACTCGGGATCCATCACTTTCTTACACCTTTTCAACTTCTCATTTTCATTACCAGCACTAGCAGATAGCTTCCTTCCAGGGTCATATTTAGCAAAGAAACAGTTCTGTTATTTAATCAGATTTTTTTCATGTAACACCTTGAGAAACAAAGCTACATTGAGAATGTGTGCTAGATTATCAGTCACTTCCGGTCACACTGGTATCTTTCCACTGCGTACCTGCCTTGGAATCAGCATCTAGCCCCATGCTTCAGTAATGTAACACTTTTCAAGTAAGTCATGGAGATTTTGGCCCATTTCCAAATGATTGAAACCTAGGATTTCTAATTATGGAGTGCTGAGATGTGAATTATGAATATTCTTTAAAATATTTAGGATCTTCCTGCAGTTTAATTCATCAAGAGAACATTTTCTTTCCTTAATAGAAAATAATTCTGGAGTGGGGGCTTCTGGCTATGGTGCTCCTGGGCCCACCTGGGATCGAGGAGCCAACTTGAAGGATTATTATATTAAAAAGGAAGAACAGGAAGTGCAAGCGGTAAGGCCGTCATCCTGTGTTCCATCTCTAGGAGTGGGGTCTAAGATTTAGTTCCTGGCAAGGTTTGGATACTCACAATGCGAAATCAGATGACTCTTTACAGTGGTTATTTGAGACAGCTTGATCACACGTGACACCGTGAATCTAAGCTACCCGTCAAATTGGTCCCTAGAATTGCCTGTGAAATGAAAGTATTTTTCCTTAGTTGTAATGAAAGTTCTCATCTGCTTTGTAGGAAATATAGGTACCTCAGTAAACCTCATTTTATGAGCCCATATTGTGAAAATGCCTTAATAAATAGCTCATTTACCTACTTAATTTATTCAAAGTGGTAAACCAGCACATAGAAAAGTTGTCAAAGTTTTCTTAGGAACAATTTAAATAACAACACATTAACTAATAGGTAATGTGTTTTTTAGCTAACAGGCCATCATATGCAAAATTCTGGCACAATTTTGACTAGAAATAAAAACTATTGAAAGTATCTTTTTAAAAAGAAGCTTTTGCATTATCAAGGATGGCACAAAGATGTTGTTATACATTTCTGTACCTCAAATATTCATAACTAAAAGTAGCGCAGCCAAATGTAATTTTCATTGATTCAACAGACTCTTGAATCAGAAGAAGTGGATTTAAATGCAGGGCTTCATGGAAACTGGACCTTGGAAAATGCTAAGGCTCGGCTGAACCAGTATTTCCAAAAAGAAAAGATCCAGGGAGAATATAAGTACACCCAAGTGGGCCCCGATCACAACAGGTTTGCTTGTTTCGCTCTTTCCCTTCGGTAGTGAGGGCGGTTTGGGATGTGGATTGTTCTGTATTTGTGCAGCTGTGTAAAAAAGTCTGCAAAACTCTGCTGCCTGTGTTGCTAGATTTTTTAAGGTTCTCTTTGAATCTGACAGGCAAAAACGATAGCCACAGGTGGTGGTATTGGCCAGAGGTGGTGAGTTTATTCACTGTGGTGTTGTCAGGGGCAGTCGTAATGATGATTTCTTTCATGGGTCAAGTTAGACACGTAAGTTTCAGAGTCTCAGCGATAGATTGCATTGCACTTGATCCAAATGTTCCTTCTTCAGCTTTGCAGCTTGCCAGCCCTTAAGAGTTCTGTTGAAGTTTTAAGGGCTTCGTATAAGGCGGAACAGCCTCAGGGTTTGTATGTGAATTAGCCTACTTCTAGTTTGTTAAACTATAAGACTGAACATAGAGGGAGGTGGTTGTAACAGTGACAGTATGTTTCTCAGCCTGCTTGCTGTTCTTCCTGAGAGCATTCCAGGGTGTAGTAATTATTACTCCCAGGAAGGCTCATGGATTAGACTCTTGGGGGGCACTGTTCTTTTCTTTTATGAAATAAATTATGCAAAATAAATTAAAAAGTTTTTCTTACAAATCAAAGCATTCTTTCTCCCTTGGACGCATCTGGCAGCCCTAAATTATTGCTAAAATAACACTTTGACACCGTGGCCAAAGTGATGTTTGATGAGCATTGTTACCCGCGTCCCACTGCTTTGTTCAATCCTGAATTCTCAGATACTTAATTCTAATGTCAAACTTGAAAACCCTCAGGGGTTGTAAGGGAAAGATACATTTGTTATTGATTTTTAATATTTTGTCCTTATGAACTGATTGGACTTAGCAGCACACGGGGACTTTCAGAATAGTTAAGATAACTTAAGTGTACCCGCTGTTGCTTGCAGTAGACATTTTACGATGTCACTGTCTTATCAGTGACTTCCGATCCAAGGCATTGGAGAATTCAGGATATGAAGAGGAGGGGGCAACAACAGTTGGGGGAGCCGGGGCAGCATTGCTCCTTGTGTGCCCTCTGTTTAAAGGCATGACAGACAGCAACACCAGAGGTCTGTGTTCATACACACATGTGCTGCTGCTTAGGCTGAACTAAGCAATCACATGGGAAACGATTGTAAACTGATTTCTGGTGTCGCTGTTCCCCCTAGGTGGAGGAGAATGAGATTGACTTTAAGCCTGGCTGAGAAACATACTGGCATCGGTGTCATTAATGAAAGGGTGGATGTTGTTCCCCTGAAAGTCAGTGGCCTTTGACCCCTGAAGCAACTGTGCCTGAAGGTCAGTTCACAAGACATATAGGAAGGAGTCTAACATTAATTTTTTTCTTAACCCTCACTTAACCTTTTATTCACAGCACAATGTCAGGGTTAGAATGTACCTGAGCAGTGGAAGGATCAGAAACATAGTTTTCAAAGGGCAGTTTTTCCCTTGCTAAACCTAAACCATTACCTAGAATCTGCTAGCAATTTTAGCTATAATTTCCAAAGATACTTTGTTCTCTGTGACCTGATTTAGGTCAGTGTAATACAAACAAGCTCAATTTTTTGTTGTCAAGGGCTGCTTCTAACGGCAGGCAGGTACCAGACCCCTGCCTCGGGAGCCACTGGCAGATGCGGTGTTTGTGTGTCCCCGTGCTGGGTGCCCGTGTGCATGTGGTGGTTGGCCCAGTGTGCCAGACTGCGGTCATTCGGGGGGCCGTGCAAGGGGCCTTAAAGGAATCACAAGTATAATTTATAGAGCTTTAGTCCTGTTTTATTTCTTGGCCCCAAACTAAGTGGAAGATTGCTTTTCATTGAATGTGCTCTAGCTCTTCAGAGCACAGCCTTTGGAGTAAGAGTAAGTAAACACAGAATCCAAAACCCTAACATTTTCTTTCCGTGAAAAATTGGCTCATCATCTCTGATTATAGCAGTCTTGTGGCATGTTGTACATTATTTGAGGTTTACATACTTCATTTGTTCTAGGATTGAACAGAAGCAAATGTTTTACAGTGTTTTTTGCTGTGATTTGCTTAAGCAGTTGGAAAAAGCCTGCCTGATTTGGGAGTCTGAATTTAGTAATTTCTAACTGAATTTCCTAACCTTGTTTGTATATGTTGTTACAGGAGTTTTATTGCAGAAATGACCATTTATATCAAGCAGCTGGGCAGAAGTAAGTGTTGCTGATACGCTGCATCTTGTGTAGTGAAGTAATACATTAGAGTCTGGGGCTCTGTGTACATGGGCTTTATTAATTGAAAGAGTACGTGATACAAGGTAGCATCTAGGGTATTTTAGAATTTAGTAATTATGAGAATTAGAGGGCCCAGTGTTCCAGTTTGCAGGTGAAAAGAAAATGATCAGGCTGGTGCTATATTTCAAAGGGTAAAAGATGGTAAGTTACCTAGGAGTCTACCAGTGTCAAGGAACTTTAAAACATTTTTTTCTTTGTACGTACAACTGTTCTTCCAGTTTGTTAGGTCAAACTAGCTAGGTGAAATTTAGCAAAGGAGTAAACCGGGTGAGAGGGTTGGGAGGCAGATGTGTAGCGTTTACTAGTTGTGGGGTCCAGAGGAAAAGGTGGGAGGGTTGCCTCGAGAAGCAAAGACTAGATTGGGGTTCATAAAGGAAGTAAAAAGGCAAGGATCCAGTGCGTGTGTTCCTTTGTGCCGGGACAGCGAGTTTAAACAGGCAGTGTGTGGTGCTTCGAGGATGGGAACTGGCCCCGTGTGCCTTGTTTGGTCACTAACAGATTTTCTGATTTTGAATACCCCACCTCACGGTGCTGGAATTCAATTTAACTTATCCATGAATTGAGAGAAATGGCCTAAGATTTTTTTCAGCTTAAGAATTCTGCAACTGACATTCATATTTCCAATTTCATATATGAAGGATTCCTGGTAGAATAAAACCTTTGAATAAATCCTCAAGAGATTGTGTTGAAATTTTTACCCTAGACTTTAAAAATAAGTCATTTGAGTGGATGGGACATTAAGGGAGGAGGACAAAGGCAGTCTGACGTCTGTTGGCCCATCGATCTCACCATCAGAATGAATTCGACTAACCTGGCTAATTAGGCAGGAAGGACCTGTTCTCCTTCTTTGCCATCATTCCTAAAGCTGAATGATACAGGAGAGGAAACCTTTCTGTTAGCGTTTTCTTGAAGAATGTGATTAATACTAGCTTCAGTCTGGTGTCAGGATCAGCAAACTGCAGCCCCCTGGCCGAAGACAGCCCACTGCCTGTTTCACTTGAGTTGTGCTGGGATACGGTCTTACTTGTTTGTTTGCATCAGCAGATAGCAAGCTCTATAAAGGGCCAGGTTGTAAGTATTTTAAGCTTTCCAGGTTACATATGTCACATACTTTGTCATATTTGTGCAATTCTAAAAACATGAAAACTATTCCCAATTCTCGGGCTTGTGGTTAGTCACACCCTAGTTGACACTGTGTGTGGATGGTTCCGAGCTGGAAAGGCAGGGTTGGTTGGTTGTGGCGGAGATCAGTGGCCTGCCAAGCCTAGAGCACTTTAATACCTGGCTTTTTATAGAAGAATATTGCAAACCCCTGGTGTCCGTTTTTATTTTATTTTTTGCTTTTTGACCCTTTGCTTTTACAAAGTAAACTGTTTTCTTCCCCCCTTTTAATGTCATGATGTTAATAATGACAACTTTTATTGAAGTAGATGACATGTTTTTGTAGTGATTATTTGTATGTGTCTTAGTATCAGCCAGTAATCAAGATGGTTGGTTACTTAATCGGTGTTATGGAAATTGCTTTTGGTTAGCAGCTAGAATGAAAAAGAACTTAGAACCTATCATGTACTCTGTATTGTAGGGCGGCTTTTGTACCTAAGCCCCTACTTGCTTATGAGATAAGATGTTTGTTTACTAAGATGAGTTAGTCTTCTGTCTTGGGTAATCTTGACCTTTAAATTACAGGGATTTTTGCACGGGAACATGGATCAAATAAGAAACTGGCAGCACAGTCCTGTGCCCTGTCACTTGTCAGACAGCTCTACCACCTTGGAGTGATTGAAGCTTCCTCTGGACTTACTAAGAAGAAAGAAGGAGAGACGGTGAGTCTTTAGACTTGGTAGCTCAGAGAGATACTGTAATACTCAGTTTAGCTGTTGCGTAGCATTTGGCTGAAGAGGTTTATTTTGTAGTGGCAGGAGTCTTACCTTAAGAGATGGGAATGGTCTAGTCATCTGTGCCTGGCGGGTGGCTGTGGTCACAGTGGGCAGTAATCATGAAGTAATTCTTCCATGGAAGCTAACCGACTCATTGTTGGCTTCGGGGATATTGTAGACCTGGTGCTCACCGCAGACTCTTAACCCTGCTCTAGTGGATTTAAGTAGTGTGTGTGCGCGTGTGGCGTGATTTTCACGGTCATTCTTTTTCTATAGGTGGAGCCCTACAAAGTTAACATCTCACAAGATTTAGAGCACCAGCTACAAAGCACCGTTCAAGAGCTCAGTCTTGAGATCTTGCCTGCAGTAAGCATGCAGCTGTTTAGTCCGCCTTTGTATAGAAACTCTTGGTCAGACAAGCAGCTGGTACTGGTTTTCTGTTTTCTTATTTTTTAATAGCCTGATGATCCTTCCGTGCCCGTCTTACTTAGCGTCCGCAAATTAGCCCACTTCGAGCCATCTCAGAGGCAGAACCAAATGGGAGTGGTTCCTTGGTCACCTCCGCAGTCCAACTGGAACCCTTGGACTAGCAGCAACATTGACGAGGGGCCCCTGGCTTATGTGAGTACACCGTTGTTCCTGAGACTAGACTCTTGCATTTACTTTTGAGTCTGTTTCAATAGGGGTTCAGGTTGAAGATGGCTTACATGCTTTTGTTTGACTGCCGCCTTCCCATTGTACAGGCTACTCCAGAACAAATAAGCATGGACCTCAAGAATGAATTGATGTACCAGTTGGACCAGGATCATGACTTGCAGGCTGTAAGTCTATGCAGTGAAATAGGCAAACAGTGCTCAGAGCATCAGAACTTTGTAGGTGTGGGCAGAAGGGCAGTGAATAATACATCTGCCCTTTCTAGGAAATTAGACAAAGGTAGTTATCACACAGCTCATCTGAGTTACCATCAGAAGGTAGCAGTTGCAAGTCAAGGGCATGGGATTCTTAGTTAATGTAAGTGGAGAGATTTGGGGTAATAATTCTATTTGATGTTTTTCAAATAAAACAGCATTGAAATGTTAGAAGAAGCAGAATGTTTATGGGATGTTCAGGGAGAAAGCAGGAAAGTAAGGATGTGGACAAGGCCATTGGGTAGATTCCTCAGAAATTCAGTGAGAAAGGACAATTCTATTAGATAAATATACACCCTCATTTGTGAAAAAGTATATTTTGAGTACTAAGCCAGAGGAAAGGAGTTTTTATAGAGATGGCAACTTATTTATTTGTTTTTAGGCAATAGGGTATTTGATACTAATGTATATGTTGGTAGAAATTTGAGATGTAACTTTCTTAATACAGATCTTGCAGGAGAGAGAGTTACTGCCTGTGAAGAAATTTGAAAATGAAATCCTGGAAGCAATTAGTCAAAATTCAGTTGTCATTATCCGAGGAGCTACCGGATGCGGTAAAACCACGCAGGTGCCTCAGTTTATTCTCGATGACCATATCCAGAATGGCCGAGCAGCCGAGTGCAATATCGTAGTGACCCAGGTACGTCGTCAGCTTGCTAGCTGTGTGTCTCATGTGGTTAGTTTGAAGGTGGGAATACCTAGAGGCCAGGCTATTCCTAATTTTTTGATCAACTCCCCTTTGTAGCCACCTAAGGTTCTGAAAGTGGTAGAGCATCAGGATTTTTTTTTTAAGATTTTATTTATTTATTTTTAGAGAGGGAAGGGAGGGGGAGAGAGAGAGAGAAACATCAATGTGTGGTTGCTGGTGGCCGTGGCCTGCAACCCAGGCATGTGCCCTGACTGGGAATCGAACCTGCGATGCTATGGTTCGCAGCCCGCGCTCAATCCACTGAGCTACGCCAGCCAGGGCAGAGCATCAGGATTTTTAAAATTAAACAAAATATGAGAAGAACTAAAGTCCTCTTGTATATCCTTCGGTGATAAACTAAACCGAACCACGTAGGAGATTCTTTTGTCTGGGCTGAAGGGTGTCTTTGGGCCCAGAATTAAACAAGAGAGTAATTTCTCAAGTTCATATCCAAGTCTCTGTCCTTTCTGTCTTATCACTTAGTAATTTTCAGTGAAAACAGATAATGGGTGATTTTTACAGAGTGCTTCCTGTAGCATCTCTGTCATTTCAGGACCTAGTTGTCCCTCGTGTAAAATAAACCCAAAGTAGAGCCAGAACATGTTTTGTGATATGTGGTGCCTTAGAAATCAGTTCATGGCTGCTCTGTGCCATTACCGTGTGTTTAAATACCCAGGTGAGCGACAGGTAGAGTTCTGGGACCTGCACCCCTTCGGTTAGACAAGTGCAAGGGGAGAAGCTGTTGCAGTTCTGGACAAATGTCAGAAGGGGTCACCAAAGAGGTGGGCCCTCAAATACTGCAAAAGAACAGTTTGAGACAGGCCTTTCGTTGCCTGTGGTGTGGAGAGCCGCCCAGTGCCTGGCACGCAGGGAACTCGAGTCCGCAGTAAGCGCTGGCTGCTTCAGCAGCCGTGTGCGCAGATGAGCTGTGGAGAGGGGTGCCGAGAAGCCGGGGCCAGGCTCCGGGCGCGAGCAGTCGGATTCTGCAGAGGTGAATCAGCGGGTGTGGGCAGTGAAGATGTAAGGGAAGCTCATATCCTGGGGAGGGTAATTGAAGTGTTCTGTTGGAATGACTTTGTTGTTTCTTGCTTTCATCACTAGAACTTTTTTAACTAGTTTCACTTAAATCAGTTATTGTTATTTTTACTGTATTGTCCAAATACAACATAAAGCTACAACAATAAAAGGCAGTATGATTGGGAGTAAAGAAAATTTATATTACATCTAAAGTCATTTGAATGAATATAGAAAAATAATTTAACTTCTGAGCTTTTTTTTATCAGAATGAAAAAAATCTTTTCTGAGGCACAAATAAAGTAGTGTATGCAACCACGGTATTTCCTGTCACATCACACGACTGTCAGTTGTGATTATTCCAGAGGTCTCCATAGCCTTGGCCCTCTGTTTGTTTGTAGAATGTAGAGTATTTCTATATACTGTGTAGTAGTTAGAGGAATACGGAAGCCGTATGTGGAAAGGTGGTTCTGTAGATATAGACGGTGTTTCACTGGTGAGCCTTGCCTTGGGTTTATTCGCCGTGGGACCGAGTGTCGAAGACTCGTTGGAAGTCTGAAGGTCAGGGGAAAGGGGTGACGGATTCAAGGGATGCACAGGCAGTCTGAGCTGTCATCCGGCACGCAGTCTGGGGAGGGATGGAACATTCACTAGAAGCCATTTACACGAAGCAGTATGCTACACAAAATGCTTATCTTGTGAATATTTGTAATGAGAATTAGAAGATTATTTTTAGTTGCCTTTTTCTGTAAAAGGAATATATAGTCATTGGGAGAAAATTAGAAGTAGAGTAAACTTTAAAGAAAGCAGAGCCCACTCAGGATCCCACCATCCAGAAGCAGTCGTTTTTCCTGTGTCCTCACCCTTTGAGACGTCGGTGTGTGTACACTCTGTCCCCACCCTAGCCTGCCCCTGTGTGGACCGACGTGGTGCGCTGTTAGGGGAGCGGCACAATTTTCAGTGATTCATAATCTATTTTATGCATGTGCCCTTATTTTATTCTTAAGTGATGGGATTTTTTAAGGTTGTTTTTAATATTTTGGTATTGTGTATGCTGGGGTGAATACTTGTGTATGCATCTTTATACATTTGTTTGATTGTTTCATTGGAATAAATTCCTAGACATTGAGTTGTCTCAAATGGTAGCCATGGTAAGTCAGAGAAGTATCCAAAATACGGGTAGGAGATGCCAAGGTCATTGTTTCTTTGCTGTTTGAATAGTCACCTTGATGTTGGCAGATTCTCTCCATACTCAAGGGGATTGAACTGATGTGGCTTCTGAAGGTGGGTGTTTAAAAAGCATCTCTAATGTTAATTTGTAACACCCTCTGTCATGGATGACTTTTGTGAGTCTTTTAAGGTAGCTGTGCTTGGGGGCACAGTAGAGTTCAGAACTAAAATAGACACGACTTGGGGACTATGCCATCTCCTGCCCATACTCACTTAGAAGGGTGGATTCTACCCCAAGGTGATAAAAGCACCCCTGAGTATCCAAGAGTATCAAATACCCTACCAGGTTTTAGGTTCTAGAAGCCAGCTATTTAGTAGGAATGTTGAGTACTGCAGGAAAGACAAAAGTGGAGAAAGAGGATAATAGTAGTATTGAGCATTTATACCTGTTATTTATAGAATGCAAAGGACTGCTTGAAAGGGCTTGGAAGACTTTGGACTTTGTAACTTTCAGTGGAATATCTTTCACATTCCCTGACATGAGTGTACAGCAGAACTCTTCTTGATGGACAAATACAGAGCTCAGTTTTTCTTTTTCTTTTTTAAGATTTTATTTATTTATTTTTTAGAGAAGGAAGGGAGTGAGAAAGAGAGAGAGAAACATTAATGTGCGGTTGCTGGGGGCCATGGCCTGCAACCCAGGCATGTGCCCTGACTGGGAATCGAACCTGCGATACTTTGGTTCACAGCCCGCGCTCAGTCCACTGAGCTACGCCAGCCAGGGCGGAGCTCAGCTTTTCATGTAGTGCTTTTATTCAGGGTCGGTGAGGTGCAGTAGTGGTCAGTAAAAGCCAGCATAGTTTAGCAAGTCAAGGCACATGAATCAGACGGAATGTTGCTTAGAGTATAAGCTCAGGAAAATTCAACACTGTTGAAGAAGGCGTCTTCTAATCCTTTGTCTTTGGCTAGGATAAATATGGACTGAGTGATTGGACACTTAAACCTACATTCGCTACTGGCCCCATACCCTAATGGATTCTTGTATTAGGGATATAGAAAATAATCATGTTTTGTAATTAATTCAAAGTTCGAGGGAAGCTATTGTGGTATTGTGGGGGTTTTTTTGTTTTGTTTTTGTTCTTTGGTTTGTTTGTTTGTTTTTTAAGATTTTGTCAGCCTCTGATTTCCTAAGTAGTCACGTCATAATCTGGGCTATCTTCATATAGATACTTAACTAGATACAAAAGTCAGGAAAAGTTTTCTTAAGCAAGAAACTAAGATACAAGCAGTCATCAGGAATTCTGACAAAATCAGATTCAAAGCATCTTAGAAGCATTCAGTCTTTATAATCTGCATGCACCTCCATACCCTTAGGGCATAGTACCCACCGAATGAATATTGCTTTGCATACTTAGAAATTATGGAACACTTAGAAAAGTTTTGAGAAAAATCAGGGTCCAACGCTTAAAACATTAACCCATGGCAATCCCCTTAGGATTCAGATATGTATTGCTGGAAATAGTAATATACACAATGTTTTCTCCATTATGTAAGCTCATCAAAAGCAGGAGTCATTTCAGTGCCCCATCTAGCACTTTGTATGGCACCTGATGCAAATACGCAGTGAGTTTGTTTTATGAGTTAATACATGAATGAAAGGTGCCATAGTGGATGTGGCAAGAAGATTGTTCACCTTCCTAATACCACCTGTCTTAGTTAAATTTTTTTCAATGTCCTCACTGTGGTAGGCAGTGTGGTAAGAGTGCGCTCTCCCTTTCCCTACTGGAAGGTCACTCTGAATGTCACTAACAGTGTAGGCCAGTGGGGAAGAAGTTTTTTGTTTGTTTTAATCTTGGGGTCACTTTATATGCAAAATGAAAAGCAGCATTTTTAAATGTCTGCCATAGAATTATGTAGTCTTTTTTTGTCCCGAAATTTTTAAAAAACTTTGGAGCTTTCTAAAGATATCATGACTGTTACTGTTGATTACTGAGCTTGCAGTGGGACATACTTTAATAAATCAGTAACCCTGTAAACAGTGTACTTGTAATTACATAGCTTTTAAATCACTTCTCTCTCTCTCTCTCTCTCTCGTTTTGGTCTCAGCCCAGGAGAATCAGTGCCGTCTCTGTGGCAGAGCGCGTTGCCTATGAGAGAGGAGAGGAGCCTGGGAAAAGCTGTGGCTACAGTGTGCGGTTTGAGTCCATACTTCCCCGCCCTCACGCCAGTATAATGTTTTGTACTGTAGGTCAGTGATGTGTTTTATTTTGGTCTTCATTGGGGGGTTATATTGTGCTATTTTTGGTGAAAACTTGGTAGTATCACAGAACGGCTGAAAATAATAAATCAAGGAGCCAGTCTCAGAATTCTTGTTTATGTAGAACTTCGGGAGCATGATACATCTGCTGGGCACAGTAGCTTAGAAAAGGTGAAATCAGCTTAGATAATAGAGTTCTATCTCTAAATTCTCTTTTCATTAAACACATATCCCTCAGAGTACACCATTACCTCTTAAATAATTTTAAGTATGGAGATGATTATTTCTTTCTTAAAATGCTGTTGAGGTTGTACTAGTTGTTTATTATATAAGCAGAGTCGATTGTCTAGAAGTTTGTTTCTCTCCACTTTTCCCCCTGCTTAATTAGCATAGAAACTCATCTTCAGTCGTCACTCTGATTTTTCTCTCCAAGGTGTGCTTCTGAGAAAACTGGAGGCAGGCATTCGCGGGATCAGTCACGTGATTGTGGATGAGATACACGAAAGGGATATCAATGTAAGTAACTGAGTCTCTAGCAAGGGCCCACCGCTGACATCCTGAATGAAAATAAGTCCAAATGGAGTGTCTGCTTTCGCTTTCTTTCCGCACTGCTTACATCTTCTATCAAGACCATGAACTTAGTAGTCACTAGGATGTTGGGCGTCTTTTTTCGTGAGGCCATTAAACCCTTTTTTCTCTGTTAAACTCACATCACCCCGAAAGTAAAGACCTCTTACTGTAAAGTAAGTGTAACTGCAGTGATCAGTAAGAGCTAGCATGCGCACACTCACCCATAGAAACGTGTGCGTGCAGCAGGAGACACGAACGTGAGTGCTCACAGTAGCAGATGTTCCCAACAGTAGAATCCTGGAAACAACCTGGAAACCTGCAGTGTGTACTGCCACACACCTGCTGGTGAATCGGCTGGTATTCACACGGCGGGATGTTACACAGTCGTTAGAATAGCTGCAGTAACGTGGGTGAATCTTAGCAGTGCTGTAGTATGTGAGAAGGGGAATCCCCAAAGATTGTATAAAATACATACTCCCATAAAGTTCAGGAAAAGTAAGCTTAAAACTGTATGTAAGTGTCTGTGTAGACGAGATGAAAGCTACGTGTACTAAAAGGAATTTACACAGAAGGTGTAGCAGGGTTTTCTGCAGATGAGGGAGGCAGAGTGACGGGCTGGAGGACCGCACAGCCAGAGAGAAGTTTCATCAGAGTTTGAGCTTTCATGTTTCTTCGTGGGTCCTTTCATGGGCACTTTATATTATTAAATAGTGAGTGTCTTGGCCAATATGGTATTTGAATGAACCAGCTAGGGCCTTTTTGTCGGTTTTAAGAGTTGCTTTATATGTGATTAGTTAACTGATTTTTGGCTCATTGTCGGTTTTTCCGTTTTTCTAGTTGAAGTTTGTGTGCCTGCAAATGTAAATTTTACTTTTAATTTCCACAGCTGTTAGCCTAGGACTATTACTTAAAATACCGTTACCATATTCCACTGTAACCCTGTTTATTAGGCTTCTAAAAGTCACCTGAGAAACTGAAATCTTTTGGGTGCATCTTACTAGCAAGGACTTTCTAATGCAATTTGTTTTGTTTGTGTTGGAACAGACAGACTTCCTTCTGGTAGTGCTGCGTGACGTGGTTCAGGCTTATCCCGAAGTTCGCATTGTTCTCATGTCTGCTACTATCGATACCACCATGTTCTGTGATTATTTCTTCAGTTGCCCCATCATTGAAGTTTATGGGAGGACTTTCCCAGTTCAAGGTAAATCATGTGGGGGTGGGCTGGGAGGGTGAGTATCCTCAGGAGCATAATTCATGAGTTTCTTAATTCTGGAGATAGAAAATGTCTTTTGTAGGTTAAAGGACGTTAAAATACAGGCCAAGTTAGTATCAGGTGTATCACAGCATTGTCGGCGGTCTTTAGTCAAGCAGGAGTGGGGACAGTGTAAGAGAGAACAAGTTCCATTCACTACATGCAGAGTTTGCGTAGCTAGTAAATGTCCTGCCCTTTATAGCCAAACTTTTAAAATTATTACAGTCAAGGGTGAATCAATATGATCTATAGATGGTTGTGGTAAATTCTGTTAAAAGTTGAAGCAACCAGGGTCAAATTAAGAGAATTTTTCTTAGAGCCAGAACAGGCAGACTTTTGAAATTAGAATAAGGTATTTCAAGGTCAGGTATTTCAATAGTTAAGATTCTGATAGTTATAATTAAATCTTTACTTTTAAAAGATTTTTGTTACTGTTTTCTAGTAGCTTGGGGTAAAACAGTGAATTATGACACGGTCTAATTGAGGGCATGTAAATAAGCTACAGAGTATGCCGTGTTGGTATGACATGATGAATGAATATTTCAGGATGCCAATTTTTGAAATTTTAAAGTACAGGGAGCTCTGAAATAAATACCAGGGTAGGAACTTCCAGTCAAGACGGAGGCATAGGTAAACGTGTCTCGCCTCCTCAAACCATGTCAGAATTGCAACAGAACTGTAGAACAGCCATCACTCAGAACTGTCAGAAAGGTGTTGAATGGAAGTCTGACAGCTACAGAATTAGATGAATCACGTCCATCCAGACCGGTAGAAGGGGTGGAGACGTGGAGTTGGCTGGTCCCACATGCACATGTGGATAAACATTCGGGAGGAATGTCTTGAGAGCGAGGAGTCCCAGCTCCCCACCAAGGCCCCCCAGGCCAGGGGCCCAGTGCCTGGAAGATGAGTCTCCACAACTTCTGGTTGCAAAAACCAGCAGGGACTGAGTCAGTGGAACAAACCGCTAGATCCCAGGTAGTTCCTCTCAAATGAACCATGATTATATTATACTTGGGGACATCGGTAAGAACTAGTGTTTACATACAAATGGATGGGTAGATTTGTATCAGTACAAATGGATAGATAACAAATAATTATAATGAATGCATGAGTTAATATATATGTATATGTTTTCATATATATATACACATATATAAATACATGTGTGATTTCACAGCTCTGTCCGCTGAGCAGTCCTAGAAGTAACTACACCCCAGTAGCAAGGAACATGCCAGCACCCAGATCTTATTTTCAATACCATCTTCTAGTTAAAGAATCATATGTCCATGGAGAAACTGCTGATTCTAAGATTAAGGCAGGGGATATTCGGGATGAGCCTAGAGTATTTTGTAGTGCCAAAGGAAGTGCTTGAAAAGAAAAAAACACAGTGATGGAGAAAAGGGACTTAGGAGCCAATGGGGGAGAGATCTCCATGGCCAAGGCTGCAATAGTTTGAGGGGGAAAAATAACATTAGGTTATAGCTCCATAAAGTAACACTCTTGAATCTGTATGATAGCTAAATAAGTAAATGGGTAATAAAGACAAATCTCTCATACAGAATAATTCCAAAATATGTATGTATGTAGATACTCTCCCCTAAAAAAGTGGGCTTGCCTTAGCTGGTTGGCTCAGCTGGAGCGGCATCCGGAAGACCAAAAGGTCTCTGTTCTATTCCCAGTTCGGGCACGTGTGAGAGGCAACCGACGGATGTTTCTCTCACGGAGATGTTTCCCTCTCTCTCCCTCCCTTCCCTTCTCTAAGCGTGTCCTCTGGTGAGGATTTTAAAAAAAAAAAGTGAGGCTTAACTCCTTGTCCCTTGAGTGTGCTGTGCTGCATGACTCGTTTCCAAGAGCGAAGCGTGGGAGGGGGAAGCGAGTGTACCTGACAGTGTGGTCACTGGGCAAACACTGTCTCGGGTGACCAAGTTTAACAACATCGTAGCAAGTCACGGTGACCATGTGCACCTTGGATATGTGGTGGGAGTGGCACTTTGTGCTCTGGGGGCTTAGGGGGCAAGCAAATGTTAGATTATGTGACACTTCTGGGCCCATGAGAGAACCTCAGGAACATAATTAGTCAGCAGATGTTGCAGCAGATTAACTGAACGGAACTCACTTTACATGCACATCCTTCTAGAGGAAGGATGGACCGTGGCATATAGTGTATTGTTGTTACTTCTTTTTACATATAACTGGTACACCATGGGGAGTGTATAACCCATGCACGCGCACAGAAGGCATTCCGTGAGTGTTTGATTGGACTTCGTATGTAGAGGGCGCCCCGACGGGCTTTGCATCACTCCCCTTTTAGTTTTAAGAGATAGGAACCCTGAGTTAAATTAGGAAAAAGAGGTATTGCCGCTGGAATGTCTTGGTAGTCGTGAAGAATCCGGTTGGTGGGTATTAGGTAATTTTGAATGATGAATTAGAAAGTGAGTTTAAAGACTGCTCCATTCTGAGACGTGATGTACTTGTTTGACTGGATCGTCCTCGCAGAGTATTTTTTGGAAGACTGCATTCAGATGACCCACTTTGTTCCCCCACCGAAGGACAAGAAGAAGAAGGACAAGGATGATGATTGCGGTGAGGAGGACGATGTGAGTGAATTTCATGAAGGATTTTTTTTTTTAAGATTTTTCATTTATTTTTAGACAGGGGGAAAGGAAGGAGAAAAACATCAATGTGTGGTTGCCTCTTGCATGGCCCGCACTGGGACCTTGCCTGCAACCCAGGCATGTACCCTGACTGAAAATCGAACCAGCAGCCCTTTGTTTCGAAGACCAGTGCTCAGTCCACTGAGCCACACCAGCCAGGGTTCATGAAGAATTTTTAATGTGGTCACACTGTTGTTACAGAGAAGAGAATGAATTTTAGTAAAAACATGTAGTAAGTTAGCATTACAAAAAACTTCTTAAAAAACCGACTATAATGTCTGTCTGTGAGTGGTTAGTGCCACTCCAGAGAGTTTCGTGTTCAGTGACAGGCTCTTTTCATAGCATGAGTTAAATAATCTCTGGCAAAAAAAGTCAGAAGAAAAAGAAGAGAAACAGTAAGATGTTTAAGGGGCGCAGCGCCTGGGTCGCTGACTAGTGGAAAGGCAGAATCCGATGCCTCACCCCGATTTGCTGATGCAGAGCCTGCGGGGTCATCCGCTGTTCCGGCCGGCCGTGCACACAGTGCGGCTTAAGGGGCGGCAGCATTAGCCTGGGGAGACGGGCGACGGCGTTCTCACACGCAGGAGGTCACGGACTGGGGAGTAATGAGGGGCTCTCTTCACAGGAAGAAAGTCATATTTTTATAGCACTTATTTTCTAGTGCTGTAGAGTTGGGTCAATGATAAGATAAGAATTCATCTTGGAGCTCAACTTTGAACAGAGTGAATAATGTAGAACAACCAGCAATGCAGAATTTGATAGAAAATAAACCTGGGATTGGAAATTTTTAATCAAAGACCCAAAGATGCAAATGAATAGTAAATTAGAAAGTTTATCAGGGAAAAAAAGTCCAGTTGTAACAACTTTGTTTGTCATTACTGAATGTTTCGTTTCTCATTGATTCTAAGGCAGACTTTTCACATTATTTCAAAAATAAATGAAAGTGATCAAATCTCTGCCTGCAGTTCACTCATTTAAGAATTAAAGGACTTCTTATTTGGTATGCAGTGAGCCTGGGAATTACACAGAAATGCATTTTGTGTGGATAAATTTTATGATAAGTGATGTACACAGGATCATACTAATCAGCAAGGAAAATGTTTTTGAAGAAACGGGAGTTCACAGTCAGCCATGAGAGAGAAATATGCTCAGTAGAAGGAGCCGTTAGAAGTTGAGGAGTCAAATGTAAGAGTTGGTGCTTGAAGTTTAGTCATGTCCTGTGCGAAGTGCTGGTCAGCAGACACATGCAGTGTGTCAGCGTGCAACAGGTTCTACACTGTTGGACGTTAAATTTCGTATATACCCGAAAGGACTGATCAGCCGGAACTAAGGACACTAGGTGTCATTTGAATATCAGAACAAACGTAGGAGACTTACCTGTGAGCTGCAGTGCGCAATCCCAGACATTCCTCCCTGTTTGCAGGCGAATTGCAACCTGATTTGCGGCGATGATTACGGCCCAGAAACGCGAATGAGCATGGCTCAGCTGAACGAGAAGGAAACTTCTTTCGAGCTCATCGAGGCCCTGCTAAAGTACATAGAGACCCTGAACGTTCCCGGGGCCGTGCTGGTCTTTCTGCCGGGCTGGAATTTGATTTATACTATGCAGAAGTACTTGGAAATGAATCCACATTTTGGTATGAACCTTTGAATTCTCACATATGTGAGAGAGAAAACATTTTTGCTTGTGTCTTAGCCAGTATGTGAAAACAGAATTTAGCGTGTCCATTTTTAAATAACCATGCATAATGTAGAGCAGTTTTTAATTCAGCTTCTGTTTTTAGACCTTAACCTTTCCGTATTGTTACAGGAAGCCAGAGGTATCAGATTCTCCCTCTGCATTCTCAGATCCCTCGGGAGGAACAGCGCAAAGTGTTTGATCCCGTGCCTGTGGGAGTGACCAAGGTAAAGAACGGACGTTCCAGTTACTGCGTGTGAGTGGCGGGGGCACTAAACAGATGTTACTGGCCCGCAAAGGGCTACTAAAAAATTGTGGTCTGCCTAAAATGAGGGAAGAAAAAGATCTCTCCGAGTTTAGTGAGCTTTTCATTATCTAGTCAGTGGCTGAAGGATATTTTTAAGAATTCTGTAGTTCTCTTGTCATTTGTCACGAAAGTAAATCAGCCTTTTCAAGTACATAATGGGAAAATCCTGAAGTGTAATTTTCCTTACTGTCTTCCCTCACAGGTGATTCTGTCCACGAATATTGCTGAGACGAGCATCACCATAAACGACGTTGTCTACGTCATTGACTCCTGCAAGTGAGCTCCCCGGGGACCTGCCTCCTGGGATGAATCTTAGAGTTTCCCTGTGGCAGCTCCTGTCAGTTAGCAGGAGCAGAAACACCTTATTTCTAAATTCCCGTGTTCTTACATCATCAAAGTTACTGTGTATTTGTAAATACTGGGTTACAGGCTAATTAACCTCTTGATACTGGTCATCACAAATCAGTTAGAGGAGGAAGTGACATAGTTTAATCCTCTTGACTTCCAGCTGATTCCCACTGTTCTCATCTGCAGGTGTTTTTGCTCATTGCATTTTCCAGGTGTTTCTTGACAACTTCCATACAATAGCATGCTGTTTGGTGTGGCGCATGACAGATGTCCTACCTGTACTGTAGGGCTCTCATGTCAGAGCTAACAGGTTTTATATTTGGTATGAGATGAGCCTGGGAAATAGTCAGAGTGGCATTGTGTATAGATAAGGTGTTTGTGTGGTAATTGATGCACAGGACAAAAAAGTCAAAGTTGGTTATCTGGCCAGCTTGTGGCCCCTCTTCTCTGTGTGTCCTCAGCCAGCCTGGCAAGGTTTTGCCAATGCCCAGTTTCGGGAATGGCGAATAGTGTGCAGCCCTTTCCTGCCCATCCCAGTCAGTTCGCCCCAGCCGCCTGTGTGTGACGGCGGAGGACTCAGGGTTGCATAGTGCTTCAGGAGATCGAGCAGGCCCCGCTTGCTGAGGTCATGAGAAGTGCCACGTGTTCCATTCAGCATGTGCCCTTTAGATCATAGTGTGGATCGTCTAATTGTCCACTTAATTTATGTGCCAGATCCCGTGTAAATGCTTTACATTTATTAATTTGCTTATTATTTATAAATAAAAACATACGAGGTAATAGCATTAGACTCATTCAGATGAAGAAAGGGAGGCACAGCATAAGTCAGTCACTTAGCCAGCTGTAGTGCATGGGTGTTACATTGCCTCCTTACGTTAGTAAGTTGACAGGAGAGTGCGGAGTCCAATTCTTCTTGGTGCTGTTCACAAATAGATAACATAAGTAGGCGTGGCTATCTGGAAGCCATCCTCCCGCTTAGTGGAATTATGATACTTACGTGTTGGTAGTTCATGAGTCTTCGAATTAACCTGTGTTTGTTCCGTAGGCAGAAGGTGAAGCTGTTCACTGCTCACAACAATATGACCAACTACGCTACAGTGTGGGCGTCCAAGACAAACTTGGAGCAGCGGAAAGGACGGGCTGGCCGTGTGCGGCCGGGGTTCTGCTTTCACCTCTGTAGCCGAGCTCGTTTTGAGAGGTGAGACAATTTTGGAATACAGATTGAAGTTTCTTGTAACCTTTTATATACCTCTCCTCTTTGCATGCCTGCGACCCCCCACCCTCGAGTGCACCCCTACCCCCTGGCCATGATTTGGTGAACTCAGTGCCTAAATACCTCCAGTTAAGTATACTGGAGGAAACTTAGCTTGGATAACAAGATTGCAGTAAGAATGAAAACAATTCAGAATGTTGATGGTAGCATGATTGATAGCCAATTTACTGTTAACTAATAAGCTTTTAAATGGAGAATATATGGACATTGTGGCCCCATATCATAGCTTTATCACTTTGGGATTACTAATATTTATGGAATGGTAGACTTTCTGAAAAATGTTAATATTTTGTATTCATAGAATTTTTTTCACTGTTAGCACATCACCTGTCTCATGATCTTCCTCATGTGCCTAGGACCTAGAGGCCATTATTTAGATCAAGGAACCAAAGCTTAGGAGGGTTAGCTGACTTCTCCAGGGCCAAGTCCAAGTTTGTTAATATCTTGTCCATTTCCATTTATACTAGGCAGCCTCATGGGAAATGTTTGTGGATGGGGCCTGTTGGTTAAAAAAAATCCTTGTATTTCTGAATTACAGATTTAAGATACGTATTTAGTTGTATGTTTCTGGAGATACATGTGGTATATATTAGCTTTAACTAGTTGTCAGCAAAGGTGGAGTTAGGGTTCTGTGGGTGTGTTACAGGGCAGAAAAATGAAGTTGACCGAACGTACATAACACACTGAAGAAAAGCCAAGGAAGCTTTGACTTGTCTCTGTACCAGTATCATATGGCTCTCTGGTGATTTTAGCATCAGAAATGCCTGCCACCGTTGGATGATATCTAGTTCTTTTAAAAGGTTAGATCGTCCTCGAACTGAAACAAGTACTATACGCTAACGTCTTAGAGCAAAGCAGCTATTAATTAGTAATGCATGAATAAGCCTGTAACAAAGGATTTCGTTCTGTGCTCTGTGGAATGAGGAATAAATAAGCCCTACACATTATGTTTGAAGCGGATCTAAGTCTTGCCAGTAGTGCCAGAGTCACCTGTAATGGTTCCGTGGGTCTTCATCAGGAGCAGTTTACAGGGAGGGCACCTAGATTAGAATTGTACAGACCTGGTGTTTAATTCTGTTTGTGCCTAATACATTGAATGAATTTAAACATTTACACTCTCTAGGCCTCTCATTTTATAAAATGAGATTAAGCTACTTAGCCATTCTGTGTCCTTTCTTTGGTTGTAAAAGAAAGGTGGTGTACTACGTAGCCCGTAGGATTTATTCGAGAATTAAATGAGTTAAGTGCTTAGAACAGTGCTTGGCACATAGTAAGCCCTAAGTGAATGTTAGCTGTTATTGTTGGTATTAATTTATGATAATAACTTCTGTTGAATGTTAAGGGGTAAAATGACCTGTAAGATCCTTTCTAGTGGCACTGGAATTACATGGAGTAGCGTAGGGAGGAAGCTGTGGGGAAATGTATTATCCCACATCCCCACAAAAGGTCCATTTTGCCCCATGTTTGTTAGTAGGCGGAGCTGAAGAAGTCATAGGTGGGGGTAGCAACATCAGGGTTTGGGATGCTGTCCTCCTCCCAGCTGAAAATGCTCTCAACCTGTAAGTGTGGACATAATCCCTTGCTCTGCGGGAGGAGAGGGTCTTGTCCAGAGAGAGTTTTTGCAGTAAATATAACACGTTCTCTGAGCCCTGGTCATGTGGCTCAGTTGGAGCATCGTTCTGATTCCGTTCCCAGTCAAGGCACATTTCTCTGCAAAATCAGTCAATAAAAGATGAATGAATGAATGAAATACTCTTTGATAATTCCAAAAGCACGAGGGAAGGACAGCTCCATATTCCTGGTTCTCTTCTCTGCAACAAATTTATTGAACAACTGTGTATATTGAAAGAAGGATTGTTATTTTATGCTTGGTTTTCTCTTAGACTCGAAACCCACATGACACCAGAGATGTTCCGAACACCATTGCATGAAATTGCTTTGAGCATAAAACTTCTGCGTCTGGGAGGAATTGGCCAGTTCTTGGCCAAGGCAATTGAACCTCCACCTTTGGATGCTGTGATTGAAGCAGAGCACACTCTTAGAGGTACCTACGAACCCAGACCTACCCAGCACAGGTTAATTACGCCATCTGTCTTGTCCTGACAAGTAACACTTAACAAGGAGCCAAGAAGAAGCTACAGTACACAGGGCTCTGATGCTAATGCTTCCATGTTGTCTTAGGAGCTTAGTGTGATCAGAATTATAAAATGAGCAACATGAGGTAAGAAAGAGCTAACATCATTTTGGGGAGAAATGGAGAAAAGGCAAGGTGTCATATCTTAGCCAGCATTTAACACTGAGAACATGAAGCACTTACGGCATGGCAGTTTATGCACGTTTCTGAGGACGCCTGTTTTTCTTCACCGCACTCGGGATGGAAATGTAGTGAGGGCAAAACAGGCACTGGAGGCCAGGGATCTGAACTGGAATTGCGAGTCCAGTACTCATCTTCTCTGTGAGCCTTAGACTTGTTCTCAGGTGCTGTTTTCCCCTGAAAGGAAACATCAGCAGACCATACTAGGCTTGTTGTGGCTCCTTGTAGGTACCTGCGCTGCCCCTGACATTCGTCACCGTGTTCATAGACTTCTTGCGGGCCGTGTTACAGGCTGCAGGGCCAGGTTCTAGTGTGTGTTCACATTAGGTGCTCCGGAATTTGGTTATGTTCTATTTTTGAGTGAAGAAAATTGTTGGCTATGGGCATGTGCTGACAGTTGGCTTGACAGATGAAGAAGACTTAAGTGCACCATCCTAACCTTAATCTGTAAAGAAATGTTTCGTCTTTGCCTAGGTTAAAGGGGTATTTGTTGCCGTTTCTGCTCACAAATATCTTCCTACAGAACTTGATGCATTGGATGCCAATGATGAGTTGACTCCTCTGGGAAGAATCCTGGCTAAACTGCCCATCGAGCCTCGTTTTGGAAAAATGATGATAATGGGGTGTATTTTCTAGTAAGTGCTTTGTTTTATTGCTGACACTTAAATGATGGGAGAGTTTCAGTCTTACTCCCCTCTTCATAAAAACATGGGCTCAGAAGAAAAAAAACTAAACGTTTTTAAGTGTGGAGGTGGCATACTTCGGATACTGAACGGAGTGTGCAGCGAGAAGGGTGAACAGTTCCAGCAGGCGGGACGCCTGGACCCGACTGGCTGTGGGAACGAGCTCAGGTTTCTCGGAAGTCCGTCTCCTCTCCGGTGGTTGGTTAAGTAGTTGTCTTTGAAAGGGAAGTAGTAGCAACAGGTATGTTTTATCAGAAAGGTTTGAAGATTAAGAGATTTTGTGAGTGGGGAAGAGAAAATAGGAAAGGAAAAATGTACACTACTTGGTCACAGTTTATGGTAACTATGCATCCATTAATATCAGAGCTCGCTACCTTTTCCCCTCCCGCTTCAGGGGAGAGCAGTTTAAAGTTCGTTGTTAAGCCAGTTTCAGTGCTAAAAAGCAGTGCCGCAGCCAGTAATGCCGCTGACCCACATTTGACAGTGCTACCTGAGCTGCTGGGGCCAGAATGTGATTGAGACTGAGTTTTCCTGTCTCCGTTTCAGTGTGGGAGATGCTGTCTGCACCATCTCCGCTGCCACCTGCTTTCCGGAGCCTTTCATCAACGAAGGAAAGCGACTGGGCTATATCCATCGAAATTTTGCTGGAAGCAGATTTTCTGATCACGTGGCCCTTTTATCAGTATTCCAAGCTTGGGATGATGCTAGGTATGGGTTTGGAAGAGGACGATTGTAAGATTAGGTGAACTGTCTCTAGTTTCTAATCTGTATCTAGTGCTCCGGGCTTTGAAAATTACTTTATTCTATTTACTGTAGAATGGGTGGAGAAGAAGCAGAGATACGTTTCTGTGAGCACAAAAGACTCAATATGGCTACGCTGAGAATGACCTGGGAAGCCAAAGTTCAGCTCAAAGAGATTCTCATCAATTCTGGATTTCCAGAAGGTAAGCCTCTTTTAGTCCGAAGGTGTATCCGGAGGGACATTTATGCAGGACACATGCTGATGGTGACAGTGCTTTTATCTCGGCCTCAGACTTCGAACCTGTGCTTTTTCCATGTTCCCAGCTCTTTGTTCTCTGCACTGTGGTGGTAATCAGTTTTTCCCGTTAGTTCATTCATTTTAAAAAGGAAGCAAGAGGGTATGATGCTCAAATTTAATGTAGCTGATAGATAAGGATAGATGATTTGAAAATTGTGCTACTTTGGGAGGTTTTTTCCGTCTGTTACTTCATGAAGAGTACTGGTCTAGCTTTCAGTACTCTGAGAATGAGTAGTTGGTTTAATAATCTCAAATAGTGGTTTATAAAGTGATGTATCAACCTGCCCATGTGTTTATTTTTAGACGTGAAGTAAATTTTACCAGGCTGCTTTTTAAGTGGCTTTAATTAAGGTTTTTAGTGCGTAGACAGGTAACAGGACTTTATGATATGTGATGTAAAAACAGTAGTCCAGTCAGTCACTCACCTCTTGATAGGAGGTTGAACTGTTCTGTGTACTTTCCTTGTCCAGCTAGAATAATAGACCAAGTTGTTCCCTGAAACATTGAGAACTAGAACACATAACCAGATTAGGGCCCATTAGACAGAAAGTAGGTGGGCACAATGGCAGACTTTAAAAGGATTGTGATCTAAACTAAACAAAGTAGTTCTTTTCTGTTGTTTTTACTGAAATCAAAGGGAAGGGGAAGAACGTTTTTTATAGGATAGAATCTCCACAACAGCCCTGGAATGCAGCTGTTATAACCCCACTTCATCAATAAGGAAACTGACACAGAAGTTTCAATTACATGTCCAAACTCATTCAGTTAGAAGGTTTTAAGACTGGAATGCAAATTTGTCTAGAACAGACTATCTTCTTGCTGTGGACACTTCACCATCGAGATTCCTAGATAGTGATGAAGTGCTCACAGCGTGGTCTTGAGGGAAAGTCCACCTCGTTCCAGTGGGTTCCCCTCGGAACGCCCCCTGCCTTTGTCTTCTCCAGAAGGATCAACTGTTTGAGAACATCAGAAGGAATACTTTGGTCTGGTCAGCTTAACTCTTCTTTTTTTTAAATAATCACTCCAAGCTGCCCTGGCTGGTGTAGCTCTGGGTTGAATGTGGGCTGCGAACCAAAGGATTGCTAGTTCGATTCCCAGTCAGGGCACATTCCTGGGTTGCAGGCCAGGTTCCCAGTAGGGGATGCATGAGAGGCAACCACACATTGATGTTCCTCTTCCTTCTCTTTCTCCCTCTCTCTAAAAATAAACAAACAAAAAGAAAATATGTAAAAAAAAAAAATCACTCCAAGCTAATGTTATAGATGGCTTTGTAAGGACATACAGGCATTTTAGTTTCCTTATTGTGGAACTCAGCAGAAGTTCTTCTTGAACTTAATCTGGGTGTAAGTTCTGGAAGAAAGGAAGTTAGGTTATTTGGAAAAAGAGGGTGGAGGAGGAGCCGATTCTGTTTCTCTTCAGTTTACATGCAATGTGAAGTTTGGTCACTATCTGCTTTTTCCTTCCATTCCCCTTCACAGAGTGCTTGCTGACACAGGTGTTCAATAACACCGGGCCGGACAACAACCTGGATGTCGTCATCTCCCTGCTGGCCTTCGGCGTGTACCCCAATGTGTGCTACCACAAGGAGAAGCGGAAGATCCTCACCACCGAGGGGCGCAACGCCCTCATCCACAAATCGTCTGTGAACTGTCCTTTCAGCAGCCAAGACATGAAGTACCCGTCTCCCTTCTTTGTTTTTGGTGAAAAGGTAAGAAAAGATTCGTTTAGAAAAGCTTAGGTTGAAAACGAAAGTTGTCTTACTAATGTGCGGTGGGAACATGAGTTCTAATTTTCAAAGCCGTTTATTATTATACAGCAGTTGATTGGCAGTTGGAATGTGAACTCTTACCTCTTGACTCCTTCTCCGCCTGCAGATTCGAACCCGGGCCATCTCTGCTAAAGGCATGACCCTAGTCACCCCCCTGCAGCTGCTTCTCTTTGCCTCCAAGAAGATCCAGTCCGACGGGCAGATCATGCTGGTGGACGACTGGTATGGACTTGCAGATGCAAACTCCAGAGTGATTTTTTAGGATCCAGATGTGATAAAATTTAGCTGCTGATCTAACTTAATTTGTAAATCAAACATGGCAGAATTTGGTGGCACAAATGAGGAGCCTTGCCACTTTGTCATTCTCTTCATTCCTTTGTATTTCAGTAGTGTGGTTTCTACTTAGTAGTGAGTCTCGGCGCTGCTCTCGTGCACTCTGTGTTTTGGTTAGAGGTTAAAGGCGAGTGTACAGACGCACCTGGCAGAGGTGGAGTAGAGCCTAATGAACAGCCGGTAGGCTCGTCATGTCCTTGGAAACTTAGAAAACTCCCAGCAGTCTGAATGCCGAGTGCTATGTATTGCTGACAGAATTTTGCTTGATAGACTTTGTGATTTACAACTTCAGCTGGCAGTGAATTTTGAGACGTTAGTGTAGATTATTGTTTTTATTTATACCTGTGTTTGCCTAAGTCTCGGCGGGGGGCGGGGGCATTACAGTAGTTGAAAGTATTGGTACTTGGTAAGAAGGTAAATGTATTCTATCACTTTCTATGTGTGAATTGAGAGATAACAGTCTTTTTCTATGTCTTTCCCCCAAAACCCCCTTTGTCATTTTTCTCCATTTTAGGATCAGGCTGCAAATATCGCATGAAGTTGCTGCCTGCATCACCGCTCTCCGCTCGGCCATGGAGGCCCTGGTTGTCGAGGTCACCAAAGAGCCCAGCATCATCAGCCAGCTAGACCCTGTGAATGAACGCATGTTGAACATGATCCGCCAGATCTCTAGGCCCTCTGCCGCTGGGATCAACCTGATGATCGGCAGTACACGGTGAGTACTGCAGTCACTCTTCTCCGAACTAGGTGGAGGACAGTAGTTTCCTAACTGGCCTAAAGTTCCCACAGTTTGTTGATAGAGGCCTTATAATTTGTGATAAAATTCTAGGCATACGCTGAATATGGAATTTAGTTCTGATTAACTCACTCAGGAAAGGGGTATTTACTTTTGTTTCTGTGTTAATAATCCCTGAGTCAGTGCATGTTGGAGATTGTAAGGGACCTGAAGTATGTGCGGCACATTGCTCGGTCGGTTCCAGACCGCTGCAGTGCAGCGGGCCACGTGAATTTGGGGTTTCCCAGTGTACGTAAACGTTTCCTTTCTACTGCACGGTAGTCTGTTTAATGTGCGATAAATAGCACTATGTCTGAACAAGCAGCGTGTGTGCCTCACTTAAAAAATGTGCTGCTGAAAAGTGCTCACCATCACCTGCACCTTCAGCGAGTCCTGAGCGTGATGCTGGCAGGGGTCTCACCTCTGACGTGGGTGCGCAGGATCCGTGAGCATCGGGAACCAGGGCATGCCTCCTGCGTGAGGCCCGGGTGGGCCACGCAGCCAGAGTGGCAGGGCCGGGACGGTGCTCTTTCCGCGGTGTGTTTGCCGTCTCCAGAGAAAAGATGGTGCGACAGGCTAAATTGCTGCTTTTTCTGATGAAGAGCATCTGGATTTATTTTAGGGAAACAGAAGAATATGTATACCTTAAAGCAAAGAAATACAAAATATCTTTTAATTCTTAAATGTTTCATTTGCTTTCACTTTTTTTCACCTTTTAAAGTTTTCTTTGCCCACAACTTTTTATTTGACAATAACTGATATTTACTTAAAAGAATAGTATAGTAGACATCCGTATAGTCTATTAACTTAGATTCTCTGTGAGAATTTTGTGACACTTGCTATCGTGTGTGTGTGTTACATACAGACCTGCTTTTGCTTAATCATTTGTGGTTAAGTTGTAGACGCTGTGGTGTTTTACATCAGTATACTCCATACATACATATCTTTTAAGAACAAAACTACAACACTGCAGTCACACCCCCAAAATTTAAGTTTTAATAGAACTAATATACAAACTAAAATTTCAGTATCTGAAATTGCTTTGCGCTTTATGGATTCTGGTTTCCTATTTTGGCTATAACTGAGTTCATTTTTAATATTTATTAATCTACCCAGCAGTGTGCTAAGTGCTTTCTTGATCTACCTGTGGTGTGCAGAAATCATTATTCTTCATATGAATAAGGGAACCAGGCACAGAGAAGTAAAGACCCAAGGTTCAAGGTCAGGCAGTGTGGCTCCTGGAACAGTGCGCTCATTTATGATGCCACACAATTGACTTTTGACTGACATGGGTTGGAACTGTATGGGTCCACTTACATGCTGACTCTTTAAGACAAATACATAGTCCTCCATATCCCCAGGTTTCGTGTCCAAGGGTTCAACCCAGCTGCGGGTCAGAAACAGTATTTCAGGTCTACGATTGGGAATTGGCAGATGCAGGGGCTGACTGTGTGCATTGTTCTGTGACATTCTTTTTTTTTTTTTTATTTTAATGATTGTTTAAGTACATTTTTCTCCCCTTTACTCCCAATCAAGCCCACCCACCCCCCTCCCATCATTCTATATAAGGGACTTAAGCATCTGTGGATTTGTGTATCTGGGGGAGCAGTCCTAAAACATATCCCTCCCGATACTGAGGGATAGCTGAGGTTTGTGGGGGTCAACACCCCTCACTCCCATGTTGTTCAGGGGTCCAGTGGTCTGCCCAGCAGATCAAATGAGTAGAATTATTGAGGAGACTCTTCAAAAACAAAACTGGAAAAGGGTGTCATGAGCAGATACATACGCAGTTCTCACAGGTGTTTAGAACAGGAGAGATTACTTCGGCAGGAGGGGGATTGGCCCAGGGGGCTTCACATACAACCTGCTCTGTTGAGACGGCAGTTGGCAGAGCATAGGGAGGATGGGATAAATGAAAGAGCAAGCTTGGGAAGTAAGAATGTGATGGTGCCCTGAGTTACGATTCGGAGGATTGAAATGGGAGAAGTGAAGAGACCGACAGCAGTGCAGGAGAATCAGTAGAATCAGTAGGAGGTGGTGATGGATGGAAGGAAGGTGGGGGAGCATAGTAAGGGAGTGGTGACGGGTCCCAGCCACATCCTTGACTTGGCCAGCCGCTGACTTGGTCGTGCTGGTCTCCGAGCTACACAGGAGGAATGGCTGTTGGGGTGGGGTCTGTCGATGGGGGTTGTTGGCAAAACATCTTGATTTCAGTAGTTTTCCATTACCCCACATTTTCTTTCTTTGCCATCAAATAGATTGAAGCATAAACAGATGACCCAAAGACATTTTTTAAAAATAATTTCAGTTAATGTAGGAAAACATTTGGTGATAAAGATCAAATAATTTATTGTCAGCTCCAGGATACATTATTTCTTTCTTAGAGTGCTATATAGTTGAGCTCTGGCTGGTGTAGCTCAGTGAATTGCATGCCAGCCTGCAAACCAGAAGGCCGCTGGTTCAATTTTCAATCAGGCACATACTTGGGTTGCGGGCCAGGTTCCTAGTAGGAGGCACATGAGAGGCAACCACACATTGATGTTTCTCTTTCTCTTTGTCCCTCCCTTCCCTTCTTTAAAAATAAATGACATCTTTTTCTTAAAAAAAGAGAATGCTATATAGTTGAGCTAAGTGGAAGCGAATACCTTAAAATATACTGCCAGAATTGAAGATATTTGAGAATGAACCAGAAAGAACTTTAGAAAAACAGGTGATTACAATGGATGCCTTTTCCTGTGTCTGTTTTGGAATAGCAGATTTATTTCATTTCAGTTTATATTTGTGTAATTGGCTTTATTCCATCATGTGTTACTTTTCAAATATGACTTTCTGTTTCGTGACTAGCTGAGGCGTGTTAAGGATGCTTTGCTAAAGCAGCGGCTTTGTGCTTTTCGTAGGTATGGAGATGGTCCGCGTCCTCCCAAGATGGCCCGATATGACAACGGAAGTGGATATAGAAGGGGAGGCTCAAGTTATGGCAGTGGAGGCTACGGCACTGGCGGCTATGGCGGAGGCTATGGCGGTGGAGGCTACAGAGGTGGCGGAGGCTATGGTGGTGGAGGCTATGGGGGCAGTGGCTATGGTGGCGGCTCCAACTCCTTTCGGGGAGGCTATAGAGGAGGTTCCCGAGGTGGCTATAGAGGGGGTGCAGGAGGAGACTACAGAGGATCCGGGGGGTTCCAGCAAGGAGGGGGCAGGGGGGGCTACGGGAGTGGCTACTTTGGGCAAGGAAGAGGCGGGGGTGGCTATTAAGCTTGGTTACATTGGTGCCCATGCGTAGACAGTAGATGACAAATGCATGTGACCTATTCTCCCGAGTTGTTTATTTGCTGTTAATGAGTAAACCCACTTCTCCCCCTTCTGTGGTTCATTGTAGCTCAAGGAAACCAAGCATATAGATACATTAGTGATTTTGTTTATATTATGTAAAATATACTCTATTACTAAAGTACCACAGTTTGTATTTTTTTTTCTTTAAGGATTAAAGATTTGCCTTTGAAATTAACTTGATATTTTCTTGACTTTGGTTGAATACAATAGAAAGTAAAGTATTGCACTGAACACAGGCAGTATAATTATTGATCTTAACAATGATTTTACAGTGCCAGTGACACCTGCTTTTAAACATCAGAGGAATAATGGTACTGTTTGAAAAGTATACCAAGTGATGGTATTATTTGTAGTAGGACAAATAGCCTTGGCATGGAATTGTTACTCTTGCAGTAAATGCTGGCCAGTATACCATTCACGTGGACCACTGCATCTGAATGATAAGACTTTTGACTGTTCTAGGGCGGAGCATTTTGGCTTTTCCCCAAGCTTTGTCTTTGAAAAATGTAAGGCCAACATCAGCATTCTCTTTTCTAAGTTTCCAAAACTTAATTGCAATTCGAATTAAAAATTAACCCACAAAACTCTTTAAGTTTATATTTAGGCAGAGAATGAAGGTAAGCTTCACCACTGCATGCAGTTTATATATTTGACAGTTAACTCTACCTACATTAATGTGCATGTATTTCAACAGATACTTGTTAAACTAGTTTATCTTAGTAGGGATGTTTATATACTTATGACACTTTACAGTTTCCAATGGATTTTTACATATTTTTGGTAGAGATTACACAGGCTTTAAATTAAACAGAACTGGACTCATACAATAAAGCTGCTTTCTGACACTTGGGAAGCCTCGGGCAAGTTATTTTGCTTTCATGTTCTTCTCGAATGGTCTACGTTTTCATTAGGTCGCCTTCAGCAGTTACTGTCAGTAAGCCAGTGGGTCCAAATTGTATTTTTGCAACTGAGATTTCCTTTCCGAGCATCACACTACTACTTACAACAGTAGTAAACAGTACTTACTAAACATACATTTCTGCTTAAATGTCCACTGAAACTTAAAAAAAACCCTCAGTACAGTTGACCCTTGAACAACACAGGTCAGGGGTGGCTGACCCTTCAACGTAGTCAAAAATTCACAACTGTTCTTGTCCATCCGTGGGGAGTCAGTTGTATGGACACCCTTCCCCTGCTGATACCAAAAATCTGAAGGTGCCCAAGTCTCCTGTGCAAAATGACATAGAATACTGCATACACTCAGCCCTCTGCATCCAGAAATAACTGGTTTTGGTCCGTGGTTGGTTGAGTCTGTGAACGTGAAACCTAGGGATACAGAGGGCTGACTGTTGGGAAGTCTACATGGACCTATGTGTGCAGTTCAAAGACGGGGTGTTCAAGGGTCAGCTACCACCAAGCTGAAGGAAGAAGCCCTCGACTCTGCTCCCTGTTCAACTGTTGTGAGTTGTTTTTTTATTACAGGGGTTCCAGGTACTTAATTAACAAAGCCCCGTATATGTCACTTCATCTAGTTCTACTTGCAAAACACCTTCCAGTTGTGCTATTATAAAGCATCTGCCTGTATTCTAGGGACCAGTAGTTTGGGTGTACGATGGTGCAGCAGCCTCTCAGCCGACCTCTGCTGCCTGCAGTGCGTCCTCTACACTCAGCTGGAGGACGCGTTCCCACACCAATCTGATAATCCCCCCTCGCCCTCCTGGCCTGATAAACCAGTGGCTCCTGTTGCCTCCAGGAAAGGGCTGAACACCTGAGCCTTCACTGCCTGCCCCACACTGTTGCACTCAGCAGCCACGCTGCACCTAGAGCCTCGTCAGTGGACCTCGCCTTCTGCTCTTCGTACGTGTTGTGAAAACATCTTAAGCTTTTGGGAATTTAGAGGCTTCTCTGAAAATGTGGAAGCTATGGACTCTGCCAAAAGGCATGTAACAAAATTCTTTAATTAAAATTTCGGGTAGTATGGACTTGTGGAACTTGAAACACCTAATCACTAAAAGTATAATACATAGTTTTCTTATTTACCTGTTAATACTTTGGAAACATTAAGACAGCTGCCCTCAAGTTTACTGCTTTCTGGTTCTAAGGTAACGTGCCTGCACACCCTGACTTGGGGGCGCCTCTTGCTCCTCTAAGCAGCAGAGGCCGATGGCCAGTGAGTGAGAAGTTGGCTCACACCAGGCTGTCGCTTTCTGCTGGCTCAAAGATCCTGTCTGTCACCTACTCCTGAAGCCAAAACCAGGGGTGGAGGAAGAGGCCTGGAGAGGAAAGTCCCTGCTCCTACAGCTCATTAAAATCACTAATGATTATTCTTGTTAAGGCTTCCAGGGACAACCCCTGGAATTAGTGTTTGTGTCACTCATACTCAACACTGAAGGACAACTAGGTCTTTCTCGACTTGGCCTCAGGAGATGGTGGCAACACAGGGTCACTTTTGCTGGGTTACGAAGAGGCAAGTTGAAGGAAAAGTTTGAGTGTTTATTTCCTTTTATATTCAAAGGTCAATATAAGTTGTGCTTTGTGGAAAAGACTTTCTTAGAAACAAACTCCCTCTTTTAGAGGGCACATGGCCATCCAGTTTCAAGATTTTATTTCCTGCCTTATTTGCAGTTGGGTGTAGCCAGGTGATTGGACTCTAGCTGTGGAGAGGCGGGAAAGTTGAAACAATGTGTGTGCAACTTTAAGGGAAGGCCCTATCCCTTCTGCCTGGCTGGAACCCAATGACTTGAGCAGCCGTTGCCACATGGGACCACGTGGTGATTTTGAATGGAACCCATGCCACGGTAAAGCTAGACAAGAAATGTGAATATCTAGCCTGGAACACCTCCCCTACCAGCCCTGTACGAAGTAGCCACATGGAACATGCACTAGCCCTGTACTGATGCCTCTGCACTTTCTGAATATGAAGGAGAAACACATCTTTATATTGTTCCCCTTTTTTGAATTTCCTTGTTTCCTGCCTTTGAACCTGATCCTATGTTATATATTGTGCTCTCTTACCACCTTTTTCCATTCTCTGCATAGAATACCTAACGACTAAGTATTTAAAATCAGTGCTTAAAAGCACATTTGTTTTTGGAATTAGTGATGATGGTGGTACATGGGCTAAAAATACACTAAATACCGCTGAATTATGTATTATACTTAAAAGGATGAATTCTACTGAGTTACACTTCAAAACCTAAAAAATCTTAAGGATCATTCAACGAAAAAGCATTAAAATGTTTAAATATTTTTAATAAGTTTTGCATTTAATTCAAACTACCATTTCTGTGGGAGACGAGATTTGTTAGGCAGCTGCCCATCTGCAGCACAAGACTGAACAGAAGCCCTGCTTTAACTCGTGACTATTCTGATGTCCCCCTTCGAGTTTGCCTCTATTTTATTGTCGTTCATTTCCAGGTTCAGGTTGTGCATGACTCTGGAGAGCACGGTTTCATCCTTTTTGTCTCCTGAGGCAGCCCCTTTGTTGAGGGCGTCTTCGACGATAAAAAATTGTTCTGTTGGTTGATGAATGCTCACCCCATAGCCGCTGTTGCTGTGGATATGGTTATTGGTCATCTTCAGTTTGGGCGCAGGGAGAACCTGTCAAGGCAAATGAGTTGTTCAATTTCTGCGAAAATAGGAACTAATGAACATGTCATAAACTCCAGAACTCATTCTTGGGATTACACATTTCCTTAAGACAAGAGAATCTCAGTTTTGAACAAGTTATTTTCCTCACACTGGGTTACTGTAATATTAACTACAAAAATGTTTAATGAGGAAACATTAAATGAGGTTTTCAGTTTATCAGTTACTGATAAACTGACTCTAGATGGGGTTATAGCAGTATCTCATGAAGCTACTTTTAATATAACATGAGAAATAGGAAAATATTGAATGATTTCAGATAATTAAAATGATAGACATAATTTCAATTAATGTTATATAAACTAAGATTTCTGTGGAAAAACTTCATTACGTAAGTCTAGAGAGGACCTAGAAAGGCAGGAATTACAGAAGTGGACAGGAATGAGAAGGAATTTCACTTACAAGTTATGCTATCAATTTTTTAATTGGCTAGTTATTTTACAAAGTTGGAAAGTAAGAAAATACTTCTTGGTATATTTATTATTCTCTTAATGTGCTTTATTTCACAAAATATATTATACATCTGCTCAGTGAAGAATCTAAATTTTTATAAGAGCTAACTTCCCCACTTCCTCATATTCAAACTTATCTGCTAAGGATGCAAGTTGAAATCATTAATTATAAAGCTAAACTGGTTTCCTATCAGCCATCATTTAAACCACATTATAATTATTTGTGCTATTTTCCAAGACAATGATAACACTTGGACTAAATTTTAAGACTAAAACTAGTATTTTAGTACGTAATAATTCTCTACGAAGAAACATGGGCACACCTTCATACTAACTCCCCCTGAGGTGCTTTTTGAACTGTCACTGGTTCCGAGGGTGTTGCAGTGGTGAATCTCATTCCTTTCCAGAACGGCCGTACTCCCAGGATACAGTTCAACACCAGCACCCTGTCAATTAAAAGCAGTAAAACTATCTGTAAAACATACTTCCAAAATTTTTTCTAGATTTCAAAGCAGTAATTCTATGTGAACAATGTAAACACACTTAAGCTACGTGACAACACACAGTAGTGCAAGCTGGTTGTACACATGCCCTAAGAAATGTGGGAAACTCAGTATTGTCTCTGTTAAGAAACTCAGGCCTAGAAAGAAGGCTGAAGTCACATGGTCCATTACATTGCTGTTGCACCCAAATGAAGTCTCTAGAAAGAGTCAAAAACTTCTGTAAGCAATTCTCAGTTATAAAAATTTGCTTACATGTGCTCTGAATCCCTCACAGTGCTGCTAAAGCCTATTTACTCATTTTAGTGGAAAGGAAGAGAAGAATCATTCTATTAAAGATCCTCTCGTTTTTCTGCTTCTTTTAATCTTGTTTCTCATTCAATTTTCCAGTCCTTTAATGACCTCTGTGACTGTTACCTGAAGACTAGAACTGTTAGGAGTTGTCACAGTACCTGACAGCGATGTCTGATAGCCTGTAAGTCCTGTTTCTTTACCGTCAGGTAACTGATTCATGATCTGCTTTATAGCCTCTGATTCCTACACTTTTTTTTTTTTTTTAATCACAACACAAAGCTAATAATTGTTCCTTACTTTGAACTTAGGCAGTTTACTCGTCTTAAGTGTACTGTGACATTGTTGTTCTCATTTTGTTTATTTTCATTAGTTTAAGCTTGATTATAATTGTATTCAAACATGGAGTAATTGCCACCCTTTGTTTGCATGTTAAGGTCACGCAAAGTTATCTACAGTCATAGAAAGCCGTAGTCGTGAAAATGCAGTACCTGGGCACCAGTTATTTCACTGTCTGTGAGTGTCAAAGCAGCCCCTGTCAGAACACACACGCCTGTTCCTTCACATTTTAACAAACAGTTCTCTAGAGTCATGTGACCAGACTCCACCACCACAATACCATCAACTGTCCCTTGTTGTATCAAAGACAGATGCATTAGTTTCACATTATCAGCTTTGGACACCACAAAACTGTCATGAGAAGGCTCAGAAGTAATTCTAATCTCCTCTCTCTTCCCAACTCCTGAATCATAGGAACAAAGATACATATAATTAAATCAGTAATCCCAAAGTTTGAAGCCTTTGGTTATTCAATAACACTTTTTCTTTGCATATAGTTTTAAAAAGTAACATATAATTATTCCATTGCTAACTAATTAGATACTTACGTGTCCTGTAATCTTTTGCCCTTATTTGATGTCAGATTTTTTATTTATACTTAATTTAGATCTACTTATGGTATTTAACATACTCTTTCCACTATGTATTTCCCTTTATAATCAGCAGTCATGCACAGTATGTTAAGACACAAAAAGTACCTTACCATAACCCAGTTTTAAAACTCCAGTAAATTCCCGCACTAAAGAAGCCTGGCGGAGAACCCTGGATTAGGTTACAAGATAATGTAACCACACCCACAGTTTGCTCCAGAGTAGCCAAAGCAGTCATCTGAATGTAACATCAGCCCAAAGGTAAAGGGCTCAATCTTCGAGAAGGCACAAAACTTTTGAATTACACATATGATCTTATTATCCACACAGTAACATACTGATTACAGTCATCAAAGTCTAGTGAAAATTATGCTCAGTTTTTATGTAGATAGGCAATGTTTAAGTTACTTGTTCTTTTGGCCAGACAGGGCAGAATTAAAGTTACTAAGTATGTTCAGAACCTTAAGAAAAAGTAAGCTATGCTTTTCTACTTCTATTTTAGTAAATTTTCATGTCAATTGAGAAAATGCTGAGTATATTTTAATATAGCCTTACATTGGGGTGTCCCATTAAAATGGGACAGTGCAGTGGAGACAGATGAAAAGGGAGTTGTTCAGGAAAAATGCAGATGATGCTAATAGAAAATATCGTGAACGGGTTCTTATTTTTCGGGTTTGGATCCCGTTCTGAGACTCGGCTGTTCTGTCGGGGAAACGAGGGTCTCATGGATCCGCTCTGGTCCAGCAGGCCCAAACAGGGTCTCCGGCGCAGACAACAGACACAAGAGCACGTGAGAAAAGCCTCATTTGGGAAAGGCACGTAAGGGGTTTTTGTGAAAAATAAACTTGTAATTTCTAGTAATTTGATAAACCACGTTTATAATAATATAATCTGTCAGTACACATTGCTATGAAAGACAGCACAGGAGAACGCCCTGCTAACCCTTTATAACGATGTCATCCGTCAACAAAGCAAGATTTACAGCTTGATATTCCCCTGGGAAAATAACTACAGTGTCCCCACTGTAGCAGCTATCCAGAGCCAAGTCCAAGTCATCGTGCTGTTGGAGAAACGTGTCTGAGGACAAGTCCTTTACCTGCAGAGGAGAAATGGAACAGTGTACCTTCAACAACAGGTCTGACTGAGGGCTCATTTTAATCAGTAACTTACTGATAACTGTGCTTTTCCCAAGACTTACCTTGTATAGGTTATAGCAAATACACTAATTATTGCATGCATTTATGTTAAATGTTCCCAGTATCGGCCCATCATTTCAGGGAGTGATGGAAAGAAACTTTCTTTATGATCACTAATAATTTTACAGCCATTAAATACTGTCCGCCAGAAGCCCTATTTTGAACTTTACCTGTCATCTCCTAAGCGTCACAACAGTTCTGTCAAGTAAAGTGTTGTTACCCCTTTAAAAGGTTAAGAAATTGAGACCAAGTGAGATTACGTGGTTTGGGGTTTTATTTGAGATGACGAAAATGTCTGGGGACTACAGAGCTGGCAGTTGCACAACATCGTGAATGTACTGGATGTCACCGAACCATCTGCTTTAAAATGGTAGTTTTATGTGAATTTCACCTCAAGAAAGGGGGGGGGGTAGATACAAGAAGGAACACATCGTCTTTGAGAAGTCAGGAAGCAACAGAATCAGCAGTACAGATGGAAGGGAAGTAAATTCATCTTTGTGCCGGTACACTGTCAGTTACTGCATTCTGTAGCATTACAGGGAAAATCTGAGCAATGATGCCACTTGACTGGGATACGAACTAAAAAACAGTAATAAAAGTAGCAGTTGGCATTTCTGTGGGAGGCACTGCTAAAGGATTTATGTAAAGTCACTTAAGCCTAGCGACCATGCGGGACAGGCTTCATTACTCCCTTTCACAAACGAGGACGGGAGAGAAACTGTGTAACTTATCTAATCTCGCACATACTGAGAAGCAAAACTGTGAGTCAGACCCAGGTTCTGTTACTCCAGCGTCTGTGTTCTTCACCGGCACACTCGCTCTCCTGCCTGCAGACAGAGGAGGAGGAGCAGCGTGGAGGCCCTGGGGGACAGCGGGGCGCTGCTGTTTCTCCCAGACCTGTGAGGAGGGAGGGCTCTGGTTTAACTGCAGTTGGGGCACTGGAACGAGTACTCTCGTTTTTGCCAAGAGGGATTCAGAAGCCAGAGGGGGCCTGACCCCAAAGCAAGCCATCGCAGCCTGAGAACCTGGGGAGTAAGAGGAGGTGCGGCCTGACACCTGATCTGGTTGGCTGGAAGGGCTTTCGTTTCTGGCACTGGAGAATGCGGGAGGACAAGGAGGGGCTGTGAACAGACAGAAGTTCAAAGTCAGAATGGCTGTATGTTCGTGAGATATCCAGGTGAAGATGCTTAGAGGCACCAGTAGTGATGTTGGCCAGCTTGCCGGGCACACAGTAGGTGTATTTCCTTACACAGAAAAACAGGGCTGCAAAGCACTGAAGATAAAATCAAGGAAACTTCTCATTTTTACGTAGGAGAATAAAGTCAGAAATAGATTTAAAACAAAAAAGATAAAGTAAAAATAAAGATGATAAGGCTAAAGATAAACAAAATCTATACCTTACTCTTTATAAAGATGTTGCAAAGATAAGTGGTTATTGAATAATCTGATTCAATAGGCAGTGAAAGGAAAGTTACATTTTGTTGAAAGTAACCATAACGGGTAGAGCAGCAGACCAGACCAGTACACAAGTCAGCTGGACGTCTCACCCCTCCTTGCTGGACTTCTCGCAGTCCCTCCTACGCACCCCCCCCACACCGGACACGCACCCTTGTCAATTCCACCAAAGCAGTCGGGCACCTGCCGTGTGCCAGGCAAGCGTCAGACCAGGTGATGGGTGTACGGTAAATATATACCTTTGCTCACATTCTAGTAAGAGACAGACGTTCAGGAGACACCAGCCAAAAGTATCAAATACAGTCGTGATGAAGGGGAAGGGCAGGGGGCTCTGAGGGTACCAGCCGTCCCGTGGTTTCCGGAAGGTTGAGAAAGGCTGGGCAGGACATGCGGTGGCTCGGTGAGGCCGCGTGTCACTCCAGGGTGCACGGCAGTGAGGGTGACAGTGGGTGCGTGGGGGTGGTGAGGAGTGCGAATGGCAGAATTCCCAGAAGAGTGTCGGTAGCAGCCGAGTGGATGGCGGCACGTTTACTGGAAGAGGGAACTCTGTAAACAGGTCAGTAAGATCGGGAATTTGGATGTGGACGTGTGGGCTGAAGTACTTGTGAGATAACTGAGTGGTGGTGAACAAGAGGCAGCTGGACATACGGGTTCGGGGCTCAACAGAAATCTGGGCCGTGGGTACACACTTTGGATTTTCAGCATATGTGACTGAAGTCCTGGTGCAGGTCAGAGAAATTGCTCACAGGGACATTATAGTGCAGAAAAAAGTAATCAGCATTTAGAGGTTAGAAAGGCAGGGAAGCATCTAGAAAGAATGAAAATCAGGAAAGTATAGTAAGGCAACAAAAAAGAATGTTTCAAAGTGACAGCTGTGAATGCTACTGAGAGGCTGACGTGGAAATATTTACATTTTGATTTAGAGCATTTCCCCTTCTCTGAATGGTTAAACATAGAGTCTTCCTTCAGGTTTCAACTTGAGTTATTTGTTCCAGCCAGTATCGCGAGAACCGCCGATTCTGGCTTACGTGCTCATTGTCCGTGCACCCTGGACATCCTCCTATCTGAGCGTTCATCATTCGAGTCGTAACTGCCTGCTTACTGGTTCCTGTCTCCCGGTGTTCAGCCTTGTAGGATGAGTGAAGGAGCAAGACTTCTCCCTCAAGTGAACATTGCATCTCCCTCAAATGCCGTCTTTCTCATACTGATCTCCCATGCTTTGCATGCTGCTAGCATAGTCCCCGACAACAAAGGTTAGTACCCAGCAAATAACTGCCGGCATTTGTTCCCCGGCTACTCACTGTATGCCAACCACCGAGCTGGATGTAACGGGGGACATAAGGCATCCCTGGGTCGCACACGAACCCTACCGTCTAAGAGCCGCTTCTGGAACCACGCGCAGCGAAACTGAATGAGCCAGCAAGAGCAGCGAGTTTCTCACCATGTTCGTCGTCATCACTTTCGCCACAATGTGTGTTATAGTCTTTCCAAAATCCCTTTTTCCTTTCCGACGCCTCAGAATTCTTGGGAAAAACGGTCCATGGACTCTGGAGGTGAAAACATTCGGGATTAACAACGAGAACAGATTCGGCCTGGACTTAGGAAGTGAAAGCTTGGTACTGAGCATCTTTGACAAGTAGGTTTCACTAATTTGAAGCTATTTGAGAGCAGTGAGCGATCTGAGAACAGTGAATGATTATAGTAGTTTAGGTAACTGAGTGTCTATCCCCTTGAACTCTAAAATCTCTTCATTTTAGTGGTATGTACCTGGAGTCTGCGTGCAGTGAATACCTCAACCCCCTCGACTCTTCAATACAGTAGAAATTTGCCCGACTGTACCTTCATGACCCTGAACTGCGGAGTCACACAAAGCCAAGGTGGTTGTGCCTGTGATGCTGAGTCCTAAGAATGTTTCGGGACATGTCTAACTTTAGATACTGTGTTCAGTGTTAGACACAACATTGAAAGCAACTCTTCAGCATAGATACATAGACACTATGTTAACAAGTTGTTCCAAAGCCTAGGGTCTCCACAGAAATGGCTGTGGGCTCCAGAAGAACAATTCTAGTTTCTGTCTTAGTTGTTTTACGTTGTTTGCTGTTCAGCACTTCTAAATAATTCCATTCTTTCTCCTTTTCTTTACAGTTCCTGTTTTCTAGCTCGTAATCATTCCAGTGTCCCCCAAAGAAAGAACATAAAAATTGAGTGTAACTTTTACCGTTACTGTCAGCCGAAGGGGCACCCCTTTTCCGACAGAGGTAGGTTTCCCATTACTCCCCTGGGTGTGAACCTCTGGGTTCTCTGTAGCGCTTTGATTCTGCTGGGTGCTAACTGGGGTGCGGCTTTAGTACCGATACATTTCATGGTATATTTCAACGACCAAATATTTTCGTGAAGCTTACATTTTCAGGAAATTGGTTCTAAGAATTTATTATGCAAGTTATTAAGATTCAAATTCCAACATATTAGCGGTGCCCTCCAAAGCAAAACTTCCATTTAATATTCCAAAATCAAACCCACTTAGCACTTTCATACCTATTTAAGCAAGTGGCTTTGATATTGAGAACGGGACCTACTCGTACATTACTTTTCACCACATACCTGATTAGTATGACTCAAAGAGCAAAGCAGCATCCTTCATTCAGGAAGTAATCATGCAGTCCTAGTTTTAAAATCGGTGTTTTTTGATAAAATTTATTAGGATGTAATTTATATGTAACAGTCACTAGTTTTAAGTGAATCGTTTCAGGAGGTCTCAGAAATATATATACCCATTTAACTCAACTACAATAATCAAGAGACAGAACATTCTGTCCCACTCAGTGTTGTATCTAAACACTCATTGCCAAACCCAAGGTTGCCTAGGCTTCTGCCCGTGCTTTATTCTAGAAGTCTTACAGAATTGTTTTACGTTTAGGCCTGTGGAGCATTTTGAGTTAATTTTGTGGAATCTTTTTTCTTGTTGTAAGCATGGAAAATGATAACTCACGGACCCTTTACCTGTCCGAGCCGAATCTGGAAATCCTTGGTTCTCTTCACCAGTTTCCGTTCTCTGTTGAGACTTTCCACGCACTGACAAACACTGTCTTCCTTCCACCCTTTAAACATGCGTGCAATAGCTGCTTTGAAGTCCTTGATGAATCCACCATTTGGGACCCCGCACAGTTAGTTTAGTTAGTTTAGGCTTTTTTCCTGGGTATGGATCTCATGAACATTCTGGTTCCTTTGTGTGTCTAGTCATTTCTGGTCAAACACTGGAACTCTTGGGTAACGTATTTTAGTAACTTTGGATTGTGTTATGTTCTTCTGAAGACTGTTACCTTGTCTTCTACCAGGCAGTTAGAATGCCGGCCCCTCCCCCTCGAGGTACATGGCAGCTGACATCTCTGCTCAGTTCGCTGGACCTCCAGCCTCCTTCCCAGCGTGGCCCCCAGCTGCCTCTGCCCCACCGCGCCCCTCGGTGCTCAGACAGGAGCTTGACATGGCAGCGCGCATGCTCGGTTCGCGGACCCCGCCCTCCGCATCTCCTTATTTTCAGTATATTCCACCTAAATCTCCCCGGGATCTGACAGCCCTAAACGCTGTCCTTTCTCACCTAGAAACCGACTGCTTGTTTTGCCGCCAGAGCTATGAGAATTGGTGATTACCCTTGGATCAAAAAGTCACAAATTCTCTTTTCTTACCCATTCCAAGGATAAGTCCATTTCAGGGATAAACTCCTTGTTGCTGCCTGCTTTGGGTCATTTCATAGTGCCTTAAAATAGTTGAATACTTTTAATAAATTCTGTCCAGATTTTATAATTGTTACTGATGGAAGAGTTTGACCAATTAACCCCTCCACTGCTCCCAGAACTAGATTCACTGTGACTCTAACTTTTAAGATGAGAGAACTCTGGGTGGCCCTATACCATTGGAATCTAAAGTCTAGTGACAAAAAGTTATATTCAAATTCAACTTTTGTTGAAGTTGCATGTCTAGATAAGTGGATTTCAAAAATCGTATCGATATTGATTTCCCAAAGTAACCCCAAGGCTCTGTTACACAGGAATCCCAATAACAAGGAAACCTCAAAAACAGTCACTAGAATGGGATTCTTAGTGATTGAAAACTAGGTCTAATTTGGAAGAAAACACACAAAAAAATTTAGGCTCACAGTCAACAGATAAGTAAAATGTGGCTCAGAATTCCTAAGGCAAAAGGTGAGGAAAGGGAGGACACAAAAGAAGGGGTGCCACAATTAGCATGAACTAACCAGAAGTTATCTGGCCCATTCAAGATCTTCCACTGATTTGGAGACCCTGAGAAAGAATTCTTGTTTCCCCTCTACTTAAAACGAAGACAGAAATCTATACTTTACTGCAGAACAATGTAAAAACATTTTAATACCTCAAAAGTATTCTGGAAGAGAATAATGCTGATTTAAAAAATCTACATTGTCTTATCATAAAAAACAACTTACCAATTTATGTTGGTTAGAAAAGCAGAAATTATGAGGCAGCCAAATTAGTCAACTCTCTTTACTATGCATATTATATGTGGAGGAAGTCTCCCTCCTTTATGTTTTAGCCATAATCAAGAAAGTAAGAGGAAAGATAAAAGGACCAGATTTATGGGATCGCTTTTAGATTTAAAAAAAAAAAAAAAAAAAGAGTCCTGGCTGGTGTGGCTCAGTAGATTGAGTACCAGCCTGAGAACCAAAAGGTCATCGGTTCAATTTCTGGTCAGGGCACATGCCCGGATTGCGGGTCAGGCCCCTAGTGGGGGCATGTGAGAGGCAACCAATGGATCTCTCACAAATCAGTGTTTCTCTCCCTCTCGTTTTCTCTCCCTTCCCCTCTTGAACTGAGGCGAACTGAGGGGAAGGGAGAGAAAAAACATCGACAAATTAAAAAAAAAGATTGCAGTTAATTCAGCTAATATAAAAATGATTTTCCAATACTGGTAGCTGCACCTTGTGCTTATCTCATAACTTGGACATTTAATTTCATAATCATATCAATTGGGGTAACAAATATGAGTGATATAATTAAAGAATAACCATGTAATCTTTTTGTTTCCATTTAAAATAGAGCAATTATTACCGGAGGCGTAAATCTTCCCACATTTTCAGTAATCCACAGAGCATTACTATCTCGTAGTATTTTTTCCAGCACTCGACAGCCTCTGCCGCAGAGGGGTCTTCTTTAATGTTGCTCTGATACTCAATTAGCTCGACACGCTTGTTTTTATATTTCTCCAAGGTTTTTTTGAAACGCTGTGCAATAGGGCCAGGTATTGTTCCGTCCTGCATATCACACCACCTGCAAAGTATCAATATAATTACAACGTTTATCTTCTACAATGTGCTGAACAAGCTTTTAAGTCTACTTACAAATTAATTCTTTCTTCAATCAAAGCAGTATAATTCTCAGAACTTTCTTCATCATCCCAGTCTCTCCAGAGAAAGTCATAAAAAAACCTATGATCAAATTAAGATGAAAATGGTCAAAGCAGTAAGTACCACATTTAAAATTAAAAGGACACTCTGATGAGCTAATATTAGCTAATATTAAAGGTAAAGTTTAAAAACTTGGTTATCTGGATTCTATTTTGGTTACTACAGATAAGATAATGTTCCTTGAAGTGGAATTGTGAACTGCAAGTTTCAGATTTCATAGATTTGGGATATTATTCTGTATACAAAAACCCCCTTAAGATATCATCAAATTTGTATGTTGAGGGGAAGAAAGCATTAGAAAAACAAAAACATGCCCCTAAATGTTCTGTACCAAGTTTACGGGCAGCTTCTCTCAAATGGTTCCCCATTTTAAGAAGCAATCATACTGTGAAGGACATCTAGTAATTGTAATACCCTTCAGTGTGAAAAGTGAAATCTGACATATTTAAGATGCTTAAGTATGAACAGAATTTAGTATTACTTACCACTAAAATTCTTAATTGAATTTTTGTACAATGTAATACTGAAAAACAGCAAACTTTTATTGCCTGCGTATACCACTTCACGAGAATGCTTTAACTAGGAGTTACAAATGTGTTCATTAAAAATGGACAAACCCAATTCAGCAGTAAATAAAAATTAATAAATATTCACAAAGTACTTGCATAAATAAAACTTACGTATTAAATCAAAATTTTGAATATGACCATTGTAGCTTTCCGACGGAAAAAGCCCTAGTACCTGACAACTTCCAAGGCCAGAGCAATGTCACGTATTTCAGAATCTTGCCCTTCAACAGGATGCACTTCCAAGAGAGGCACACAGTGCTCCAGCTCTTCTAGAATCTCATCAACCAGACCCCTCGGAATATTCGCGATGTTAGAAGAAAAAGGCTCAGCAACGGAAACAGTCACTTTGAAACAAGATGTTGAGCTTTGGTGTGGTGTACAAGTTACCTAAAATAGATATTATAAAATTTGTAATTACAAGTGAAAATAAACCACCAAGTCTTTTTTTTCATATGTTAGCTATTTATAACATTTAAAAAAAAATTTTTATGATTGCCCTGGCTGGTGTGGCTCAGTGGGTTGAGCGTTGCCCTGAGAACCAAGGGTTTGCCAGTTCGAGTCCCAGTGAGGGTATGTGCCTGGGTTGCAGGCTAGGTCTCCAGTAGGGGGCGTGTTAAGAGTCAACCACACATTAATGTTTCTCTCCCTCTCTTTCTCCTTCCCTTCCCCTCTGTCTAAAAATAAATTGAAATCTTAAAAAAAATGCTATGACTTCTCTAACAATCAATATATAGGATAATTATAGGTTAATATTAAATAAAATATCAACATAATTTTTGAAACCCTATTTCTTAAAGACATTAGTTTTCAAGGTTCATGAGAGGAACTGCATATCTCCTACATTATTTATTTCTAAGTCTGAGTTGCCAGACTTTCAGATTTTATAGAACAGTAATATTTAAAGTTTTGGGGGGACTAATTTTGCCATGAAAGAATGTTTTAAAAAATCCTATTTGTATTACATCGTTTGTAAAAGGCTATTCAAATACAAAGTAAGTAAAAGGACATAATGAAAGAGTAACTCTTTAAGTTGAAAAAAATTAGCTTTATGAACAACACACTATGTTGTTTTACTTGGCTCATTTCCCCGCGACATAGTGATAACCCCCAGCGCTTGCCTGACAAATCAGTGCCTGAGAACCACTGAATTGACAGTATTATTTTCAAAATAAATAAGTATCAATACAAAATTTTAAAATTAACAAGTTAACAAAAGGGTACAAACTTTTTTTCTTTTCTTTCTTTATTTTTTATTTTAATCGTTGTTCAAGTACTGTTTTCTGTCCTTTACAAAAGGGTACAAACTTTCCGTTGTAAGATGAACAAGGTTTGAGAATCTAACGTATAACATAGTGCCTATGGTTGATAACATTATATTGTATAACTGAAATTTGTTAAGAGAACTTAAATATTCTACCCCTCCCCCACACAAAAAGTAAGTATGTGTAGTGGTGAATAAGGGAATCAAACGTATGACATCAGATATGCTACAATACGTAACCTACAGACATGGAAAAGCAAAACCTTATCAGATGAAGGCTTGGAAGTTGGTATGTTAAAAAGGGTACTTTTCATTAAAAAATTTTCAAATTATACTTATAGTTTCCTGATCCATGTTTTTCTTTCCTTATCTAACTGAATACCATAATTGAGATAAATGAAGAAGGGAAATGATGGAAAAAAGCCACGAATTTGTTAAAGCCTAAAAATTATTAATTTTTAAGAAATATACAGCCCTGGCTGGTGTAGCTCAGTGGACTGAGCATGGGCCTGTGAATCAAACGGTCACTGGTTCGATTCCCAGTCAGGGCACATGCCTGGGTTGCGGGCCAGGTCCCCAGGGGGGGTACGTGAGAGGCAACCACACATTGATGTTTGTCTCTCTCTCCTTCCCCTCTCTCTAAAAATAAATAAATAAAATGTTTAAAAAAAATAAATTCACAAAGGATACTGGCCACACGTTCCTTTAAAACAAAAAAGGAAAGAAAAAAAAACATTTGTTATTTTTATGTTATTTTAGCAATTAAAACTAGGCTAATAAATACTATCTAATACAACTAGATTACATTTAATGATATTATAGGTGCGCTATATACCCTCTTCTTTTTACACTAATTTACTTACAAACTTAAAATATAAGTAAGCTTTTGTCAACTTCTGTTTAAGTATCAAAGCCTCAAATTAATAAGGTCATATTTTGGTCTTAAAAAGAACTGATAATTTCACTCAAAAGAACCAAGATCAGGTAAAAATTGTTTACCTCAACTAGTATACCAACAAAAGGGATGGAAGCTTCTTCATATGTCACAAAGAATAACTCGGGGTTCGTCTTCCAGACCCCAAGCCATCTGTCTTTCAACTTTAATTTTTCTGATAGGTATTTACTCATGGCCTCGTCAGCATCTTCTGCCTAGCAAACACACAGAACCACAAAATCCATATATAAAATTATAGGAAACCTCAGATGTATATATAAGTTTATTGATCTTTATTTTAAACATGGCACCAATATACTCTTAAATAATGAAAAGCCTGGAAAAGAACAGATTTGAAATGAACCTATATTTAATGGAAAATATGAACATAGTAATTATCAAATTTAAAAAGTTATTTCTTCTGAACTTGAAAGATGTAGTGGCTTAACTATTCAAAACATATGCAGTACATAGAAATTTAAAATAGCACTCCAGTCTCTGTAACAATTGCATATGTTAAATGTTCAATAAATATTTCCCCATTTGATTTTTTAAGATTTAAATCCAGCCGTCTCAAGGATGATAGTGTGAGTTATTAGGAAACTCAATCATTAGACGCTGTTTGATTAATGACACAATAATCTATATGTTTTTCAATGTCTTTAAGAGACCTAGCCTTCCTCAACCCTCAATATTAAAGTTGGTCATTAATACTGTCCCAGTTGTATGATACTGGTGTTTTTAAAAGTAATTCTTTTGGATTGTAAAATATGGTTAAGCTACAGAGAAATCTGAAAAATACAGGGAAAACAAAATCACACCTAGTCTTTGCAGCCAGAATACAACCACTGTTGATTGGTGTATTTCTTTCCAGTCTTTTTTCTATCTGTGTATTCATCATACATATGAGTCAATGTTTTGTCTGCTCATTTTCCTACTGAACATTATAGCATAAGCGTATCTATAGTTATTGAAAACATAATTTTTCCAGGTGCATGGTGTTCCATTATATGAAGCCACAAGTTCTTCACTGCTCCAGTAGTTGGAAATGAGTTTCTAATTTTTAATTCTTATAAATATCACTGCAGTGAATATCCTGGTACATAAATTCTTCTGCTATGACTTTTTAAACAACACAACAGGTCAGAAACATACAATATTTGGTCTGTTCAGAATTACCAGGTACAGTATATGTCTTGTCTTCAAAGCATCATTTCACACCCTCTGCCGATGGGTGGGGACCATTCTCAGGGTGTGAACATTTTTAGTATTGTGGAAAACTCAGGGCTACGGATTCTTACCCCTACGTTTGGGCACAAATTATTAAGTGAAAACACTGCGATAGATACTCGGGCATTGATGAGGCCTATCTGCGTTTTTCGGAAGCTCTGGGAAAGCCGGAAGAAACACGATGAGCGCTGTCCCCCTAACTGACAAATTTTCGGTTTGACGCAAATCCAATGGTCACTCCTTTAGGACAGGGCCTGGGTAAGCCTGATAAGGTGTGAACCGCATCAACGTTGAGTGATTTGGTTTTTCTGGAATGCACGTTTCCTTTGTGCCCCCTGCACCCCCATCTCCCTGGGAGGTGTACCCGAATTCCCCTGCTCACCCCCCACTTTCCCCGTGCTGGATTCCGGTCCCTTCTCATGCTCACCTTACAATCCTGCAGCACCTGGTCGCAATACAGCGCCACCTTTTCGTCCCGCCACATGCCCCTCATGGGGGACACGCAGATGGGGGGCAGTGGCCGTGCCCCAGCCTGCGCCTCCGCCTCCTCGGGCACGGAGGGAAGGGGCTCCCCTTCCTCCCCCGCCGCCCCCTCGCCCGGGCCCTGGGCCTGAATCACCGGCAGGAGCTGCAGCCGCCGCCGGGCCGCCTCCCGGCCCACTTTCGCCTTCACTGGTCGAGGGGAGGCCACCACCGCCCGCGCCGGGGACGCCCTGCTCTTCAGCGTCCCCGTCGCCACCCCGTCTCCGCCGGGCGCGGAGACTGCCTTCTCGCTTCGCCTGCCGGGGCTCCCGGTTCGGTCCTCGGGCCCCGCAGCCCTGGCCCCCGACGCCATCTCCGCACCCCGCGGGCCAGCTGCAGCCGTTAGCACCTTTCCCGCCCGGCCCCGCGCCGGCCAATGG